>CM035104.1:1815249-2415249 GCA_020205505.1 Panax japonicus
CAAAATTTTCTGTGGGCTAAGATAAAACAATTTTAGCATCGAACTTTGGTCATATACGAACACTTAAAAGGTCTTGTGTCCCGTATAGTGCCGAATATTGGAAATTATGCGATGAGCTTGCATTTTTCTGAAACAAGTCTTGCAAATTTAAAGGCATATTACGAGTACATAACCACATGCTTTGTTTGTCTGTATTTTGTTGAAGCACAAAAAAGTGTTATCCTAATCGTGTTTGTTCAACTAAAGTGACAATGTTCACAAGAGGAGGAGACCCGCAAAGTAAATTCTTACAAGACAATTGATGAATGTCTCATAATATTTAAACAACGTATCAATAACCAAAATAAAATTGGTGAGCAATGTTTTCTAAAAGGCGCTAGGCGGGCGGGCGGGGGGCCAGGTGGATAGTCTGGACGGGGATTAGGAGGAATTGTTTATTTTAAGCCAATTTTAATATTTTTATCTTACATTTATCCAAACAAAACAATAATATAAAGCAAAAACAATCCTATACTAAAGATAATAAATGTCTTTGCTTAAAGTTCAAACACATCCATATGTTAATGTCAAAATTCAAACACAAATATGCAATTGTTCAAAGTTCAAACATATTTTTAACGTATTAGTTTTATTCATAAACAAGATTGCTATTAAATAATAAATTTTAAAATTTCAAGAATTTAATTCAATATTAAAACTTAAGAAACTAAACATAAATTTAAGAATTATATTAAATTAAACTAAATATTACAAATGTATCATCATTTATATAATTTGAAGTTGGTACAAGTTCAAAAAATTACAACTATAATAAAATTATCGATTTTGACTTGATATTGTTCACTTTTTGTTGTGATTTGATATGCTGCAACCCTGTATTATGAATAGGGTAAATCTTTAGAAAAATAAATATATCAAGATTTGGTTTGAATAGTTATTAAAAAAACCTCTCCGCCTATGTAACACCCCCTTCCCGAAAAGGAAAGGGAGGTCACGTTGCAAAGCAAAACAAACCTCAAAATAAATAAACAGGGCACTAACAATCTCAAATATTAATAGTGGTGATCCATCAATAAAGTAATAAATACAATTCTCTAAACTGAGTCGGACATATTCAAAACTTAAAATTTGAGTCAACCTAATTGGTCAAAGGCAAAACTCTCATCACACTAGCCCTGAATCACCCCTGCAAACCTGCCGGAAGAAAAACACAGCATGAGCCAATTGCCCAGTACGGATACAGATATATAAAGATATACAACTGATATACGAAAACAGTTGAGACAAAATACTGAACAAGCCTCAAGTGCAAATACGAACGAAAATATAATATCCAAGGATCTGAATGGAATATATATGAATCAACATAATTGACGAAACCAATAAAAGAATAAAGAAATAACGAACTGAAGTGACTAACTTAATGACTTGAACTGAACAGAAACCAACAAAACTAAACAAATAAAATAATAGGCTAAAACAATGGCTGAAGTTATTTTATACCGAATGAGCTCAGAAGTATACCTTGCCACATAGGCAAGTCAAAATAATGCCACACAGGCAAGTCAAATGATGCCACACAGGCAAGTCAAACCATGCCACACAGGCAAATCACACATTGGACCGCGAATCCAAATGTATGCAAATCGGATAGTGTGTTTGGCACAACATCACCAATCCGCAGGACAGAAAACTAGGGTTAACCCATACGCCTCCCACAACAAAACACCAAATGGCCCATTTACTCCGGAGCCCAAAATGGAGACGCCGTGGACTAATCACACCGCCACGGAAAGTGTCATGTCTCTCGTGCCAAGACGACATGCCTGTGGTACCCCACAGGTGGTTATAGCTCAAGTATACCCTACGATATATTCTAACAAAAATACCATGTCACAGCACATGCGACATAATACCAACAAAAGGGTTCTATATGTACATGTTGAACCAAATCAAATTATAGTCACAAGATTTCAAAAAGAAGGTAGCAACATGTACCGCTCTAGAATTATCAAAATAAATAGTACTAATCATGATAACCTAATTCAAAGAGTACAAATATGAGTCATATGTATCAACTCTAAAATGAAACTAATATATTTATTTCACAGGAAAAATTTAAGTGAAATAATAACGAAATTTGAAACAAGGGACAAAACGAACAAATCAAATTTAACAAGAATGTCGCTGAAAGAGTACGGAATCCGTACCTGATACTTCCAAGCCATTTATAGCACACTTCACCAAATCTTATCCTCAAATGCCAACGATATCAAATACGAAACGTCATTCACAACCTAAACATATTCACCTCAATTTAAATAATCCAAACTAATAATCCCCAAAATAATTCATAATCTATTTAATATGCCTTTAATCAATTATTAATACTCCAAAATTTATATTCCAAATATACTCATTAGACTCTCTCCGTTCGAACTAATCACCAAAATAATACATTTATAAGTGGCATTATAAAATATTATTTTTCTTTAATTATTATTCTTTTACATTAAGCTATAACTAAATAACTTATTACATATTATGCAACTACCTAATTTTATAACATTTGGTTAAAACTAATTCTTCCAAAACAATTTATTTATCAATTACCAACCATACTAGACCAAGCTGCTTACTACAATTTTCCAGAAATTATTATATATATAAAATTTTTTTTTCTGAAACTTCCACATATCAATATTCTCTCAAATCATTAGCATATAAATATATATATATATATATATATATATAAATTCCTCAACAATTCCTGCGATGATATATATATATATATTTATATATATATATAATATTGTACCAACGAGGCAACGATCATATATATATATATATTTAATATATAAAATACCGTAAACACACACATATATATATATAAACACACTCTAAGCACATATATATGTATAAACATATTCCAGGGATCATATATAATATATAATATATATAGTCTACTGCAAACATAATCCAGGTGATTTGAAGGAAAAATAAATGTTTTTTTTTCATACATAATCTTTTAAAACCTAATTTGAGTTCTTACCTTTGTTAAATGAATCCCTTTCTTTTATAAGGTGTAATATGATTTCTTCTTCCTCTCTTTTTCTCCCTTTCGTAACAGTGGCTGCACCTTTTTTTTTTTCCAGTCCGTTATCTGAGGTACGTGAAATAGATTAGGGCTTAACTATTTATTTATATAACTGATGAACTCTCCTAATTTTAATAAGATTTTAATATTACCCAAATACAAAATAGACCCAATTAGTATAAAAGCCCAAATTAATGCAATCACATACTTATTATGGTCCACAATAATTAAATACAATTTGATAATTAAATACAATTTGACCCAAATAAAAACAAAGTCCAATTAATGTTTAACAATTAAATATATATATATTTTTTTCCGGGTATTACATCACCTATCCCTTAAAAAGGATTTCGTCCCCGAAATCAAAAGAGTAACAAAGATTTACCTGACATAAAAAAATGAGGATACTTTTGCCGAATAGACTCCTCTATCTCCCAAGTAGCTTCCCGCTCCGAATGATTTTAGCACAAGACTTTAACAAAAGAAATTATCTTCCTCAATTTAAATTTTATCAGTTATTTAATTATCTACTAAAGAATTTAATCTTCCAAACAAAACAAAGAAGAAAAGAGGGAAACAAAATCATTTACCTTTTTTCCATTTAAATACAATTGTATAAAATCACATCAATTATTATTTAATAAAAAAAAATGAGTTATTACAGCCTAGACCCTGCCTAGGTCTCGCCCGCCTTGGGCCTAGGTGAGGCGCCGGGGGCCCTAGCGCCTAGGCGGGGAGCCAAGGGGGCCCTAGCGCCTAGGCGGAGATTTTTAGAACACTGTTGGTGAGGATAAAAAAGAGCAAGTACTCTCACATATTGATGTTTGTGAGAAACATGAAGCGGAAGTAAAGTGTGTTGAACAACTTGTAGATTCAGAGATATTTTGCAGTAAGGAAATTGAAATTAAGTTTGACCTCAAATGCGAAAGCATCAAGGAAGATAAAGTTGAGGACAACCATGTTGATTTCTCTTTCCAGTTGATACATTTGAGTCCCAAGCTACTTCAAATTTCTATAATATGTCATTGTTATTCCCAAAAATTGTGTTCATGACATTAGAACATCGGATGCGAATATTTTGTTGGAAGACATCTTTTGGACCGTGGTTTATTATTCTACGATATTTCAAAATTCGAGGACGAGTTTTTTTCAAAGGCGAGGAGAATGATGCGGTACGGAAGAAGAAATTCAAAAAGTTTATTATTAATTTTGTATTGTTATTTAAAGATAAATGTTGAGTTATTAATGAAATTATTTAGTAGGATATTATAGTAGTAGCTTTTCATTAGAAGAGTTTTAATTGTAGTAGTATATTTTAATTAGGATAGTTTATTATAATAGTAGATTTTAGTTAGGAGATTGTTTTTCTAAGTTAGGGTTTTTACTTCCCAAGTATTGAGTTTTCTATTTAAGCATTGTAATACTTAATAATTTTTAGAGATTATTGAATGAATTGATTTGAGATTAAAGTTGTGTGTTTTTTTGTGTGTTTTTTTACCGATTCTCTGCAGAGATAGGTACTCTTATTCCTTTTATCTATCTCGTTCAACATCAAAAAGGAAACATAACCTTTTAGTTTTGGACCTTTTGGTAGTGGAAAAATTTAGAGCTAATTTTGAGTTTCTTAGTGATTCTCAAAATTATTAGAGCCTTATGTTGGAAAATAGAGAGTTACTTTCTTGTCTTATTGATTGCTTGGTAGGGTTGAATAACGTCTTAAGCAGTAGCATTTTTTCTAAACGGGCAAGAACTGTGTTTTAGAATAAATTTCGTTTTGATCTTTCCTTGTTATTAAATTTTGCAGTTATTCAATTGTTCCAACAATTCAAGTGGGAGTGTTATAAATAGGCAAAATGGGCATGTGATTGCCTACATCTATAATGTCAAAGACAACGACTTTTACTATATCAGTTTCCACAAGCGGATAGGGTCCTATAAATAGTCTTCATCTTCTCCTAATGAAGATACACATATGAAGAAAGAACAAAGTTATAGTAACAAGCAAGATATCCCAACGGAGATTGTGAGTGATTACAAGTTGTATTCTCAAATAATTTCGTGGTTTTTTCAGTTGGGTTTTCCATGTAAATCCTCGTGTTCAATACTTATTACAAGAATATTTTACAACACATGAACTATTTTTTATCAACTGATAGGGATCGTTCCTTTAGGTGTCGACGTGTATGATTTCTTATTTGTGCTATTTTATTTTTCCAAACTTAAGATTTAAGTAATACTCCCTCCGTCTCAGGATAAAAGTCCTTATTACTATTTTGGGTAGTCCCATGTTAAATGTCCACTTTCCTTTAATAACCAAACTTTTACACATTTTTTCCTATTATGACCGTAGCATTAAATATCTCATATTTTTCTTATTCTAATTCTCTCTCCATATTTAATGACATTATTATGGACAATTTTGTCATTTTATTCCTCTTCTTAATATGCGTGAAAAGTCTACCAGGACTTTTATCCTGGGACGGAGGGAGTAGTAATTATTGTCTTATTGGGATATTTTAGTCTTTATTTCTTTTCTTGGGTCCAACGTCCAAACTAGGGTTTGTTCTCTATAAATATGAATGTAATTGCCAGACTCATTCCCCTATTGATTATTATTATTGAGACATAATTATTATTGATTGAGATCAATTTACTCTACTACGGTCGAGAATCCTAGGGGTAGTGGAGTGCTGAGCCCCACCCTAGACCCTAGTTATAGTTTTTTCCTTTGTTTTCCAGCAATTGTTTTTTTACAAGTATTGTCCTACATCATCTAAGAATTATTTTCTCATTTCGGAGTTCTAATTATTATCTCCTTGCACGCATTCTGATTAAACACCATAATGGTGATATGCTTGCAACTCATAATTGTTGAATTTGCCTTATAACATGCATAGAAATTTTTCATTCAACTTGCATATTCTGATTCAGTGAAGGAGCGATATTGTGATCAAAGAGAAGCTCTGCCAGGAGAGCCTCGATGTGTTATATGTGGTCGTTATGGTGAATATATATGTGATGAGACTGATGATGACATTTGTAGCCTGGAATGTAAACATATTCTCCTCTCCAAGGTTCCCAAACCACAGTTGACCGGCATCGTCCCACCTCCTGTAAAATTACCCACAGCTGATGAATGTTATTATGTAAGAGATACTACTAATAATAGATCAGAGTCCCAATCTTTGGCAGCCAACCAAACTGAATCACTTAGGTTGAAACTTGATATTTCTGTTAGAGGAGACTGTGTTCCAGCACCCATCTTGTCTTTTGCTTCTTGTAATATACCTCAGAAGCTTCTGGAAAATATAGAAACCGCAGGATATGAAATCCCAACGCCTGTCCAAATGCAAGCAATCCCAGCTGCTTTGATTGGCCAAAGCCTTCTCGTTTCAGCTGAGACTGGTTCAGGGAAAACTGCATCTTATTTGGTTCCTATTGTTTCTTATTGTGTGAACTTTAATCATCAGCAGCTTCCAAACAAAAAGCCACTCGCATTGGTTCTTGCCCCAACTAGGGAGCTCTGCATACAAGTAGAAGAACAAGCTAAGTTGCTGGGAAAGGGTTTACCTTTTAAAACTGCTCTTGTGGTTGGTGGTGATGCCATGGCCAGACAACTCTATCGTATCCAGGAGGGTGTGGCTTTGATTGTAGGAACTCCTGGCAGGCTTATTGATCTTTTAACTAAGCATGATATCGAATTAGACAGTGTTTCAAATTTAGTTTTGGATGAAGTGGACTGTATGCTTGAAAAGGGATTCCGCGAGCAGGTGATGCAGATTTTTAGGGCTCTGTCACGACCACAAGTGTTGATGTATTCCGCCACAGTCTCAAAAGAAGTTGAGAAGATGGCAAGCTTAATGACAAGAGATTTAATTATTGTATCTGTTGGAAGGGCCACCAAGCTAAATTCTGCTGTGAAGCAGCTGCCAATCTGGGTGGAGTCCAAGAAAAAGAAGCAAAAACTTTTTGACATATTAACAAGCCAGCAGCATTTCATGCCGCCAGCTGTAGTTTTTGTGGGCTCAAGACTTGGTGCCGATCTCCTTTCTGAAGCAATAACAGTCACTACAGGGGTGAAAGCTCTATCAATCCATGGAGAGAAGTCCATGAAAGACCGAAGAGAAATTCTAAGGTCATTCTTGGTAGGAGAAGTTCCGGTGATTGTGGCTACTGGGGTTTTGGGCCGAGGAGTAAATCTCTTTGGTGTAAGACAGGTTATTGTGTTTGACTTGCCAAATTCCATGAAGGAGTATGTGCACCAGATTGGAAGGGCATCCAGAATGGGGGAGGAGGGTACAGCAATTGTCTTTATAAATGATGAGAACAAAAGGGTGTTGCCAGAGTTGGTTGAAATCCTAAAATCTTCCGGGGCTGCTATTCCTAGGGAGCTAGCTAATTCTCGGTACATGCTGAGCTCTTTGTCTACCAACTGGCGCTATAAGAAAAGAAAGCATGGTTCCTGAGCTTTTTCATGCTCTGGCTGTTTATTGGTGTCAATCCTGATTCACAGAAAATTAAAAGGAAGACATGATAACGTATTTTTTAGTCACTACTCCAAGTCTCATGCAAGGTAACATACTTTTCCATTTTGGATCCCCGTTATGTTGTTTTAAGTTGCTTTATAGTAAATTGTAGAATTCTAGACTTGGTAGTATTCATTTTAATAAATTATGTCCCTTATGGAATTTGTCGCATTTGATATCTTGCCAACCTGAATTTTTATGGATACCTTTGTCATCTGCTTTTGATGCCTATGTGGTTGTTACCACCTATTATTAGATGAACTTCCCCAGAAATTACTTCTGTATTCAGTTTCATATAATTATTGCTAGATTTACTGGTGACTGTCATAATAAATAATGATCTGGGATCATTGAGGTTGTGATATAAATGTGCTAACTAGGTATCATTGGTGACATGAAGAGCTGTATTAACTTTTATGAGTTTTGTTGGTTCTTATAATAGTTGTAAATGGACAAAAAGTTCTGCCAATTTGTGCTAAGAATGAAGCATTAGGCTTAAGAACATCTATTCTATTCAAAACATTGGCTGGGGAGCAATCTGAAATGCCTGAAACTTTTGAGTTAGTTCATTATTTATGTTGCCATTTTCTTTTTAAACCGTATTTCTTTGCTTGTGGACATGTTCATTTGTATCTTTTCCAGAATTGAATCTGAGTCGCAATTTATTTCAATCCCATTACTATTATGTTTTTACCTTTAAATATTGTAAAGGTTTGTTACTTTTTGCAACATGATAATTGGACAGAAACAAATGAGAAATGCCTTTACATCTAAATCTTCTCAAGTATCTTGCTATTGTTAAACCTTTGTAATAGTGCCAAAAAGATCTCATTTCAGGTCAAGTCTGCAGATTCATATGTTCAGCTGTGCAAAGAGTTAATGGTGGCGGCTGACTAGCGTACAATACTTCTGATGGCACAATATAAGAAATTTGTGCAGTTCATGTGGAGGTTGGGCTATCTCCAAGCGTCTTTTCGCCTGCTCGTTGCAGTACTCCGTGTAAGAAATATTTGAAGCTTTTTGTAGTGAAAATTTCTTTAAAAAAACTCGAGGGCCCAGGAAAAAAGATTCATATATTCACTATGAAATGCAGCTGAAATGATGGGGAGTTGATCAGTGACTTTAGATTGGAAGCTTTTTTTTTGGTGCTGTCAAAATGGGATTTCAATCCATTTTCACAAGCAACAAGAATTTTGAAGGGCGGTGTTGTGGTCGACTACAGTTGGACAAAAATTTGAGTTTTGATGAACTGCTTAAACAGTGTTCACTGATAGTGAGAAATAATTCTTCTAGCCTCTTTAAAGACTAATAAAGACAACTAGTTAAAATTATTTTTGACTTTTCTTGTATTGTGGGATATGTGAAATCATAATAATAAGGCTTTATGGCTTCAAGGGGAATGTAAATGTAGACTTCCCATGTCTATATATTTATCAACTTATCACAGTTGCATTGTGTACCTTTGTTGTGTGCATTTTTATCATGTTAATTATGCTACATGGAAGCATTTGCAGCACCAAAAAAAAAAGAAAGAAAAAAGAGAGGGTAAATGAAGCCTTTAACCAGTCTTGCTATTCTCATTTACTTTTAGAAATAATAGATGGATTTCATCAGGAAAAAAAGAAAAGGGAAGCAGCAACACTGAACAACACTGCATCAGCCAGTTGAAATATTTGTTTAGTCTTCTATATTCAGTACGCAGAGACAATAAAACTACAGATTGACAGAAACAGACTAAATTTGTGCTTATAAACAACAACAAATTACAGAAAGGAGCAGAAAATTCAGTCTATTTTTTGTCAAGAGAAAAAAAAAATCACATAACACTGGAAAAATGAAAATGAAAATTCAAGTACAAACGATAAACCTATCAAACCATGACACAAATGATTGAACAGTTAAAACAACAACGAATTGCATTTGCACCAAAAGCACAAGAATAAATCGTCTCAGAATTAGACTGTTTCCCATTCAACAAATTCTACGCTTTGGCCATGTACGTGGAGCTATCATACAAACTTCAAAGGCTTAAAAGAGCAGGGTGCCTAACCTAATCCCAGGTTAATTGCAAAGAAATCAGTTTTATAGTTGTGAATTACAATGCCAAAAGAAATCATAACAAAAGATTTCAGACTTATCATTTTAAAGCCTATCAACTGATTCACATTGCTAAATAAGGTGCCTTCAGCAGTCGCACACAGAGACACTGACACAGGTGTCCCCTACATATATACCACCATACCACCCAGTAGTTCTCAAATTCAAACTCCTTCCTAGTCAGTTAGAAGGGCATGGCTGACCAAGTCCAACATACCTGACTTGTCAGCCAATATTGGCACAGCCCAGCAGCATGTAGTCTCCTTTGAAAAACATCTATGATGATCCAAATGAATAATAATAATAATAATAATAATTGTCCACATCATTAAGATGCAGGAAATACATTGAAAAGCCAATATTTCATGCAACAAAATTAACAGGCAACAGTAGAACAGAGTCCAAGTCAAAATCTACCAGATAAATATTGACAACCACATTAGGGTGTAAATAGTCATTCGATGCATATAACTGCAATTAACTAAAGAAGCATAAAAAGAATAAGTATCCTCTCTGTATTGAATAAATCATGATACTTGACTAGAAACATAAAGCATTAACTATTAAATAAGGTGAAACTTATTAATGATGAAAAGAAAACATCACATACAATTAGAAGAAGCTCTATAACAATCATTAATTCATAAGGCACAGCTTCAAATTCATACATCAATTCACCGCTTCCCATCGAGATTTCTTAATTTATTTTGATTGTTTTAGACACTCCACGAAATGCGGTTATGCATGCAATACATGTAGCACTAATTCACTTTCAAATGCAAACTCGTTCCCTAGTAAGGTAAGCAAGCCCATGCTGATCAAGTAAACATACCTTGTCCGCAAATCAAATATGGTGGAGTACGGGAGCTGATAGTCTCCGTCACAACATATCTATTATGAACCAAATTAGTCCAATTGTTAATATGGTAGACACCAAGAAGAGGCAATATATGAAACCCTGAATGTTACAAGCTACCCAAAAGAAATGCAACAATTGCCAGTGTATGATGAAACATTGATACTTCGTTAGACAGCAAAGATCATAATCAGCTTATGAGAAGAAGAGTCATAGAAACCATTAAAGGCTCCTTCAGTGTTACATAAATCATGACAGTGACAAAGACAGATGAAGCAAAGAAACACATTTCACTTAATAAATCATGAACTAAAACACTTTATAAATCAGATGAAGCATTAGTCAAATTCATATATTCATTCCATACTTAAAAGAAATAAGCAATCCTACAAACTTATGTCACTTAACAAATGATACTCCACCACCCACCCACCCCCCACCCCCACCCTCACCCCCACCCCAACCCCCCGCTTATCTGAAATCAAATAAACAAAAAGAAAATAAAATAAAATTTAAAAACCTAAGAAGCTGCCATTAGTGAACGAAAACAGCTCTTTCTTCCCATGTCCATTAGACAGAATAAGAAAACCAAATGAAGGATGTTTACTTAGAATGTATAGATCCAGAATTTGCAAAAATTGGCTTAGACCAAGGGGTATAACAACGAAGGGTCTATTCACTGTCCAGAGAAGAAACCTATATTATTAATAGACAACCAGAGTCATCGTCCCTCATAGCATTCATTTCCTGCTCCCACATCTTTAGCGTTCTCTGCAATCACTTCATCTTGCTTATTTGCAAGCTCTTCCATGCGAGCATCTCCAACAATTGCATCATTCAATGTCTTAAAGTTACTAGCTTCTTTCAGATTGACATCCCCATCGTTATTCAATTCCATTGCCTCCACAATATTTGCTTCAACATCATCATTATTGTTCTGGAGAAAATTAGCTTCCTTAACTTCTACATTCCCATTGTTATTGCCTTTCATTGCCTCCACATTATTAGCATCCTTGACTTCAACATCACCATTATTATTCTCTTCCTTAGCCTCAAGATCCTTCAATATGACATTCCCATTGTTATTATCTTCTTTTGCCTCGACAAACTGGTCTTCTCTTTCATTGTTCTCTTCAATCACCTCCTCATTGTTCTCCTCCAGGGAGTGAGAATACCCTCCTCTACTCCCACTATCATTTTCAGACTCATTTTCGAGTACTTCCTCAGCCTGATGCTGCCTCTCAAGACTTAACAATCTCCTCCTTAAATCACCCAACTCCCTCTCCATCAAGAAAAGCCTCTCCTTCAAAATCAAGTTCTCTTCTTCCACTTGTGCAATATGCGTATCTTGATCATCCACCCGATTCTCCAGTACATTGTTATACTCAACACCATAACTCGGATAAATCATTTCGAAACGGCTCAAATCATGATCCAATCTTCTCTCCACCTCCAAATGCTCTTCCGCATCACTCTCACTTGACCCTCCTCCTTCCTCATCCTCCTCATCCTCAGCTGCATCCACCTCATTCCCGGGAGACCTTAGCCTAATTAACCCCTTCATCGAACCATACCCATCAACCCCCCACTCCTCCTTCGCCATGTCCACCAAAACCTCTCTAGAGGGTGAAAACATTGGCGTTGGAAGCACTGCAGGGGTCACAGGACATGGAGAGACCAATGAAGCAATGCCACCAGACTTTTTAGCACGAATAATGAATGAACTAGTGTTCCTAGGAGCAAACGGAGCAGACCTATTGTTAAATTTGTCAAATTTCTTCTTCTGAAAGTATTTTCGAGCCTTCAAACGATTCTCATGCTGCAATTCCTTCAGAGTAGGAGGCTTATAACCACCTCCACTACCACCTGCACCAGTGGTGCCGCTGCTGCCACCACCACTACCAGCAATCGAAGGCTTCCCTTTCCTCTTAAAATCCTTCCTCTTATTATCAAGAATTCCTTGTTTCCCCTTCCAGTTATTTCGTCCCAAAGGCTTAGAAGACACAAAACCACCCTGAAAATTCATAGGATTTTGATTAAAGTTCATTTGCTCCTGTAGAGGAGGCCACATTCCATAACCTACCCCTCCTCGATTCATCATCATCTGCTGAGCCTGTGCCTGGTTCATCAACTGAGAAGGCTTTTGCTGTTGCTGTTGATTCAACATCTGCTGCTGTGGATTCATACTCATCATCTGAGACTGACTCATCATCGAAATATGCGATTGATTCATCATTTTAATTTGATCATTCATCATTAAACAAAATCAAATCAAATTACAGAAATGAACCCTAGAAATGAAAATTTGGTGAAAAACGATGCAAATTCTGTGACTAAAAATTGAAACACTGGTGATTCAAACGTTAGTTTCAAATTCAAATCCCAAAAAATAAAAACAAAAAATTGAATTTAACGGCTAATTAAACTGAAAACCCTCAGAATTCTAATAAATTCTGAAAAATTAGATCTGGTGTCCCGATTATCAATTGTAATCTAACGCCAATAACACGACAACTACAAATTTTCGATCACTTACATATACATACATATATATTTGAAATTCTCTCTCAAGTAGTTTCGAGATTTTGTCTCGTTAGGTTTTTTTTGTCTTAAGATTATTGGGAGGGTTTCGTATTTTGTGGTGGCGATTTGTGCGTCAGGGGTTCATATAGGCAAGGGAAAATGGATGGACGGTCTAGATCTTGAGTTGATACAGTTGACGGATGAGATTAGATGCGTCTTTGAAATAGGATTAGGAGTTGGATGATATTGAAATCCAAATCACGTATGGAGTTAGCTACTAGGTTAGGTAATTTATCTATTTGGAAAATATTTGTTTTTTTGATTAAAAAATGTTTATTTTAATTGCAAGTGTGTATATTAACTAATTAATTATATAATATTTGTATTAATTTATTGTAATATATTTATTTATAGTATATTACCATAAAGATATGTAATATTATTTTTGCGAATAGGCACGCTAATATAGTTTGTAAATTAATATAAGAGAAAAATATATGTACACAGCTCTGTATTACACAGTAGGTTATGTCGACGGTTTTTTGGACTATAGTGACAATTTCACCCGTCATCATAGTACTGTCGCCATAGACCAAAAAATCCGTCGTCATAACCCTACTGTATAATACACAGCTGTGTATATACATATAGCTCTTAATATAAATATATCTATATAATAAAATACAAATAATTTTGAATTTTCCGTCCATCCTAATAAATCATCTGGGTCGTCTAAAGTTTATGATAAATCTCACCGTCCATAGTGCCGAAGGCACGGGACTGTTAAAAAAGGACATTATTATCGTAATATTTATCATTTTCGCTCCGTAAGTCACATAAAAAAGAGGAAGAGGGAGAGGGAGAGGGAGAGGGAGAGAGGGAGAGGGAGAGGGAGAGGGGAGATTTAGCTTACAACCCACATAATTAATTGTTTTGTTTTTTGTAATCATTTTTTAGTCAATATAATATATTACATATTTCATTTTTGGTAATAATTGAAATTAATATCTATCATTTAATATATACTATTTAGTTTTTTTTATTGTTCTAAAAATAAAAACAATCTAACATTTTGTTATGATGAACACGAGCATTTTTCATTATAATTCTATTGATTAACTATTTTTTTTACTAATTTTAATGATAAAAATACATTTAATGATTTTAATTTTTATCAGAATTAATCTCATTATCGTGAAGTATTTATTAACATATCCAAATCATATTAAGAAATAAGATTTTCAAATAAAAATTTAATGTATTGTATGAAATTTGAGGAAATGTAATAATACTAGCTCGGTCCCGTGCCTCCGGCACTGTATAGACAGTAAGATTTATCTTAAATTTTAAACGGCCAAAATGATTTATTGAGTGAGTGATAAATTCAAAATCATTTGTATTTTATTAGATAAATAGAGAGATGTATTTTATTAGATAGATGTATGGACGGTGTGATTTATCTCAAACTTTGGACGACCAAGATGATTTATTGAGTGAGCGGAAAATTCAAAATCATTTATATTTTATTAGATAGATTTATTAGATAGATAGATAGATTTATTAGATATATGTATAGACGGTGGGATTTATCTTAAACTTTGGACGGCTAAGATGATTTATTGAATGAGCGGGAAATTCAAAATCATTTGTATTTTATTAGATAGATAGGTGATCCTAATCTCTCATTTTTTTATTTTAATATTTTATTAACTTTTTGATGGTGGTATAAAATGACACAGTGTTCTCAGAATTTTCAACAGATTTTTATTATATGTTTATACAATCTATTAAATATTTTTTAGGTCACTCTATTTTAGGTCGACTTACAAATAGATCACTGAACTTTTTTTATTACAGTCAACTCACTGAACTTTAGTTTACTAACAAAACGTTTGCAATTCTGTTAACTCTGTTGACTTTTAACGGAATTTGACACATAAGCAACCGAGTTGGAAAAAAGAAGAAGTTTATGTGTCAATAATTGTCCCATGTGGCCTTTATTATGTGGATCTAAAAGAAAAATCTATACCAAATGAATTTTTATGTAATTCTTTATAAATAATAATATAAATTAGAAAAGTTTATCAAAAAAAAGAAAATAAATAAAAATATATTTGAATATTTTTGTAATTAATATCAAATGATTTTTTGTTTAATTATTTACAAATATAATAATATAAATTAGAAAAGTTAGTCAAAAAATAAGAAAATAAATGAAAAATATGTGTAATTATTTTTTAATTAATATCAAATGAATTTTTATTTAATTCTTTACAAATATAATAATATAAATTAAAAAATTTGCCAAAAAATAAGAAAAAATTTAAAAAAATTACATGCTTATGTGTAATTAAAAAAATTATTTCAAATATTTTTTAAAACAATTATTAATCATTTGAGGGTAGATATATCATGAACACACACTAACACACCAAGAATACACGTATAAATTCAAACACACACACACACACACACTAACAAACCAAGAAAACACATATGCCTATAATAAATTACCAATACACGTAATAATTAACTAAATAAAACATAATTCACTTGAATTATAATCTAACTTGAACAATTGAAATTAATTAATCTGAAAAATTTAATGAACCCATGGTTCATTTTCATTTCAAAACTAATCATTTTCGATTAACAAAACTTCTTAAAAACTTCTCAACACATCCAATTCAATAGCTACCTAAATCCGATATAAACCACTCATATACACCACAATTCAAACAACAAAGAGAAATTCAAAAACGACAGATCCAATTAGTAATATGAGTTTACTAATCTGGTGTAGGAAGAAGATGGTTTGATAAACTATAAATCGACTGACCAGAATGATTGCAAAGATGAAGTTGTCGGTGACGATGACGAGAGTTAGCTCTGTATTCATACCGCTTGAACCGTGCGTGTGCTTCGGCACCACCACCGCCTCTTGACCTCCACCTCGACCTCTGCCTCCGCTACTGTAACGACCCCAAAATAGGTCCACACGACCTATTCTGGGTCGCCAGATACATGCTACAGAATCCAAATACAAATTTCATTAATACAACTGCCGTGCAGAATACGACAACACATAAACTGTGAATTTCAATACAAGTAACAGTACTCACACTCTAAACCAATGATACTTTACATAAAGGTACAGTTGATAACTATTTTAGGAATTAAAATATTTGAAAAATGCTCAATGAAGCCTTCATACATGGGAGGCCATGCATCTAAGTTATAATAAATATCATAGGACTTGAGCATTAACATTGGTTGACCCAATAGACCTCAAAGAAGAACGAGAAAATTACTATCTTGTTCATTCCAATGGTGTGTATCTTCTTGCCATATAATTATCTCCATTGTCTCAAACTAAGAATTATATTCTAACCATACTCCAAGATTATATAGATAATGCTCATAGATATAGTCAACAAGTGGATGTGCACAACCATATCTTATGATAATATGAGTTTGTATGTGGTCAGACATCATGTATGATAGTGGAAACACACCCTTTAAGCTCTTAGTACAATTCTGTCCTCCTCATTCTAATGGGGTACATTTTGGACGCTTTCAAAGTCGGGTTCTCATCACCCTATTGTTGTTCACCAAAATCAATTATTAAGTGACATATAAAATATGACACACCCATATTAAGTCCTCAATACAATTATATATTGCATGTCATGCTGTTTTATAATGTATTGAGAAACTTTCACAATCTCGAACCATCACATTATTCCCCTGTTATCCCCGCTCGACCCATCTACACTCTTACTATCTGAAAGGAATTGTGAAGTAAAAGGGTGAGCACAAATAACCCAGTAAAGATTATAATGACTAAAGATAATTAAATTATCAACAGCCTTCATCAGTAATAAATTAGATATTTAGAACATATAGTAGATAATAAAAGTTTTCAACCATAATTGCAGCGGAAACAACAATCCATTAAAAGAGTCAAGTAGAACATAATGTCTACTATCTCCTCCAAATTAAAAGTCCATCATTAATATTTTATTTCTGTAATACTCATCAATAATTCTTTGTTGTACCCAAGACAAAGAGAACTCTCATCACCTTTCTTCACCTGAACCACCAAAGATTATAGTTAAATTCATAACTCATATTTATAATTATGTAAATCAACGGTCCATCATTGCACTATAGGCCAAAGACATACAACTGTAAAACTAATAATCAACAGTCCATCTTTGCACTACGGGCCAAAGACATACAACGGTAAAATCAATAATCAACAGTCCATCTTTGCACTACGGGCCAAAGATGTGACGCCCCCAAAATTAGGTATACATCACCCATCTTGGGTCGTCAGATACATGGTACATAATTCAAATACAACTTACTAATACAACTGTCGTGTACAATACGACAAAACATAACTGTGAGTTTGAATACAATTATTATCTACTAGAGATTATACAAACTCAAAAAGAGTCCTTATTACAATTATTAATACACTATTTCACAGAATAGTGAGGACTACTAATGCTATCCTCTGGACCGTCACTCCGTTCCCCGACTAGTCCCTGCTATGTTCTCATTTCCTGAAGAGAACAGTGAAAGAAAGGGTGAGCTCAACTAGCCCAGTAAGAAATATTATGACTAAGATAATGCAGAATAAATTATCATTAGCCTTCAACAGTGTTAAACTGATAGAATATAGTAAACATCACGTTTAACTGCAGCGGAACAAGCAATCCATTAAAAGAGTCAAGTAGAGAATTGAATCTACTATCTTTTATGATTTAAAAAGTTTTTCATCACTTTTATCGTTGAGACTCAGCTCAATAAATAATCCACATCATTAAATCATCCCTGCACTACAGGCCAAGGATATTCTTTAGTATCACGACCACGAATTATCCATGCACTACGGGCCAAAGATAATCGTGTTTTCATCAACGGTCTTGATCATGCCATAAAATAATTCATCTTTGCTCCCTTGGCCGAAGAGAATCCATAGCCATAATCATACCAAAAACTGTCCATCAATGCACTACGGGCCAATGAGGATTTTTAATTTTCACATCATTTGTAACATTACGGTTATGATTATACCGAATAATCCCTGGTCATAATCATACCAAGTCCATCTATGCACTACAGGCCATAGATGACTTTCAACATAACATAAACATGAGGATGATGACAATGATATAAGAATTCAATAAAACAAGTTCAAGAATTAATTTGTCCAAGAACTGCTAACGTCCAAATTGTCAACATGATACTGCTTTGTAGAGTAAAATTCAAGAATGATCAGAAGAATATTTCCATGAAAAGATACTGGATGAAGCGCAAATATCAAGGATATTCTACTAATTTCATGGAGTATAGAAGTCAAAACTTTAACCAACTGAGTATAATAAAGAATGGAATAACAAAAAAAATCACCAAGCATGAGGTACTTTGCATCGACATGTTATTCCAACAGAATAATAATAACGGAACCAGGTCAGGTAAAATTCACACCGACAGGATGTTCCAACAGAATAATAAATGCGGAATAATAAATGATGGAACCAGGTCCGGCGTATAGCACAAACAGGATATTCCGACAGAATAATAAAGACGGAATAATAAAAATGGAACCAGGTCCGGCGTATAGCACAGACAGGATATTATGACAAAATAATAAAGACGGAATAATAGATGAATGTCACCAAGTATAGGGTAGACCGCGTATACAGGTTATTCCAACAGAATAATAAAAAATAGAATAACAACAGTTCTCTTCATGAATAAGAAAGAATAACACCCCTTACCGTAACAGAAACTGGATATAGGAAAAGAAAAGTTAAGTAGCAAAAAACTTTTCTTCTATCTCTCTATAGTTTCTCTCTCTAGAGTTCAGTGAATTCGTAAGAAAATAATGAAGGAATGAGCTTCTATTTATAGGAAAATGGAATGCATAGTAACTAATCCATGAACGGCCCAGATTGATTTACTTTAATTTGACAGTCCATATTTAAAGAAAAATCTTTTAAATAAAATATAATATATTCTATTTATATAAAAAGATTTTTACTATGCAAGCACTATGCAATACTATGCAAAACACTATGCAACACTATGCATAATAAAGTATAATATATTCTATTTATAGAATAACTTTAATAAAGTATTCTGTTTTATATAAAAAGATGTTTCTGTTTTATTACGTTAATAATACGAATAAAACAAAACGTCATCATCGCTATAATAATTCATATTATTAATCGACAATAATTGAATCAAACTGAGTGACTTCTCACATAAATATCAATAATCAATACCGTGTGCTACTATGCAACAACGTGTATTACTGTACTTTTACTACCAAGTACTTCAACAGTATCAACGGTAAAACTTCTGCCGTTATTTTCAATAAAATATTTTTATCGTTTTCTCAATCCGACAATAATTCTGTTGTGGGGTACACCAATAATTGTACCGTCGTACGAATATTTTTCGACACAAAGAATATTCCCTGACCAATCGAATATAATATAACAACTTGCATACTTTGCAAAATTTATAAATACTACCTACAACTATAATATTATCTCAAATTCACACCATAATATTAAAAAAATTATTTCGAGAAAATTAATTCTTTATTCATAAAATCTGGGGTTTCACAAAAGATGTTCAACTATAAAACCAATAATCAATAGTCCATCTTTGCACTACGGGCCAAAGAGAACTTTCACCACATCATTTGTCTGTAACATTACAGGTCATGATTACCAATACACAATTCCTGGTCATAATTGTTAGTTCCTAGTAGGCACAAGTTATCTAGAAAGGGGGGTTGAATAGATATTTGAAAATCTTTTCGTTTTAACTTGTTCTTAGATAATGATTAAAACTTTGCGGAATTAGTATTTGTTTTAATCTTCTTTACCAAGCAATGGAGTTATGAGCGAGTAAGACAGTTATAGCAGATATAGCCGTTATAGCAATTATAACATGAATGTAAACGACACAGTTGTTTTTAAGTGGTTCAGAGCACTCAAAGCTCCTAGTCCACTCTTCTACTCAACGAGTAGGTTATCCAATAAGGATGTCTTTTACAATCTTCTGAATCACACAGATTCCTTCTAGACCAGCAGTCTAGGAACTTCTCTAGTTCACTCTTGAACTCTTCAAGTCCAGCAGACTTGGCTTTCTTACAGTTCACTACGAACTCTTCAAGTCCAGCAGACTTGGTATACTTCTTCAGTTGATTGATAGTTGTTGAGTTCTTGATGGTTGCTACTCAATTGTTGTGTAAGCACTGGTTCATTAAGAACTGAGTAGCTGAGCAAGCTTTGCAATATCTCAGATCGTAGAGTTGAGCTTGAGAGAGATGTTCACGTTGTTTGATTAATGTTTGCTTATTTCTCTCTCATCTGTCTGATCTGTATATATAATGTTGAAAACTATCCGTTGGATCCATCCGTTGTGGCATTAAATTCATATGAACTTTTTGTACTGTGATGGAGACATTTCTGCACATCTTCTGAATTCTACATTCTGGCCCACTGACACTACAGGTTGCTTTCTCACCTACCACCTGAAAAGGTGTTTTGTCCCTCTTACCCATAGTACTATCCTTAGCTTCTTCAATGCGTTTCTTTGTTGCATACTAAGGATATTTCATATAATCTGGGACTGATGAGTACTGCAGCATCTGGGATCCATTCCTCACTTGTTGAAAACACAGATCATTCGGCTCGACGTTTTCTGACGTGAGACAGATGATGCTCTACGATTTGGATCATGGTGTTCTACGATTTAGATCGTAGTGTCTTTTACATCTTTGCACACTACGATGCTATTAGTTGAGAGCACTACGATTTCCCTTTAAAACCTTCGTACACTACGATCTTCTCTTGCTCGTGTTGTTGACTCTACGTTCCCGAGAGCACACTACGATCGTTGACTTGTAAACTTCATGTTTCCTTCAGCACACTACGATCGTGGAGTTAGCTCGGCAATCATTGGGACCACTCTACGAAGTCCGAAGAGTCTCCTTCAAGGCAGGCACACTATGATCTTCAGGCTCTACGTTTTCTGACTTGACTTCTGTAATGTTGATCAAACTGATGCACTATGATTTCTTCAAGACTAATCTATTACATCTTAAAATCAACCTAACAGTTTTGATCTTTCTATCTATACATTCTTTAACAGAATGATACACGTTGAAAGCTTAGATCAGCCTAATAATTTTGATCTATCACTAAGTCCTTGTACATATATTCATTTAAGGACCTTACAAATAATCATGAACACATGCATTAAAACATCAAATCATAATATGCATTCTCCCAACAATCTCCCCCTATTTGATGTTGACATAACCAAGGAGATTTGTTGTTATGATTATTAGTGACTAGATGCATTTGCAGGAAATTTAAACATGACTTAGTATTTTAGTGAGCAGTTGAAATTTCTAGAGAATATGCATGAATTTATTGATGATCAGAAGATATTACAATATAGCATTACATCAATAAAACATTAAACTCTCAACTTATCTCTGTTTTCTTGGTCTTTTCTGTGGAGGAGGATTGGCATACTCTTCATCCCTTCTTTTCCTTTGAGCTTCATCATTCTTTGCTAACTCTTCTAGCTCGTTTAGACTTAGAACTGGATTCTCTTCATGTCTGAGCATGAATGCATGATCTCCAATTGGCATTCTTATGCATACCGTAGACACGTCTTGTGAGCCAGGAGTTGGCTCCTTATGACTCAGAGGAATAGCTGTAGGAATAGTTGTTACAATTTCCTGCTGACCAGATCGTTGAGTGTGATGATGTCTTGCAGGAGGGCTTCGTGATGTCTGAGCATGAAATTGACTTCACCCCCTTTCTTGAGTTTCATGACCTCTTCCTTTGCCTTGACCTCCTTGATCTCCTTTCCTTTTATTATTCTCCCCCTTTATGTCAGCATCAAGGGTTCGAATATCGGCAGACAGCCGATTAACTCCTTGAACAAGCTCATTCAGTTGGCTTTGGGTTTGAGCAATGTCCTCTCTATTCTCCTTGATCTGTTTTTCAGCTCTAGCTTCTTTATTTTGGAGGACTGTCAAAATCATATCATTATGCTGCTCCTGATTGGCATAAGATTTCTGGAAGTCATAGACAGAAGCTTTCAAGTTGAGAATATTGTCCAACATAATTTGATGTTGACGATTTTGGTTTTTCTGCATTTCAAGCACAACCTCTCTTTGTTTGGCAGCAACCTGGAAATGGATCTCATCTCTGTCTGATATACTCTTCAAAATCTCTTTGATAATTTCCCTCAGCCTCGTAGTGAGCTCAGTATTCATTGTACTAGGGAATTTATTAGTAGCTTTTATCATTTGATTCAGGCGGATGTTGAGGAGATCAGAGTGGGATTCCAGACTTGCTTCGATAGACATGATCATCTGCTCAGAGGTTTCTTTTAAGTCATCATTGGTAGGCAGACTTGGGAGAGCATTATTTGATTGGGGATTGTCTATTTGAGGGGTTCTTGGTGGAGATTGATCTTGCAAATTGTACAACGCAAGATCAAGACTGAAAAAGTCATATGATGAGGAGGATGGTATATCAACTGGAGGGGTTTGGGTTTGGATATCTGGGATAGGTAACTCTACGATTTCAACATTGGACTCTACGATGTGGCTTGAGTCTGGAATTGTAGAGTTGGTGATTTGAGGGAGTAGGGTAAGGTTGACTTCTTCTGGTTCTTCAGTTACAGAATTTTGGGATTTTACAACTGGAAACTGATTTATTAGATTGGAAATCACTTCCAGTCATTTAGGAAATTCATAGAAATAGCTAAATAAAAATGATGGCATGTGATTAACTCTAAAACTGGTAGGGATAGTCAATACCTCAGGTTTGTCTTTTGATGAGGAATGGTTGGTAAGCAGCTTTTTGGTGAAGATGACTTTCCCTAGAAATCCATGAGCCAGAACTGAGATTGCTAGATATTCCTTGAAGCTCCAGAACATGTGATCCCATAATTTCAGGATTTGAGCTTGATGGTATGCCATCATGGGTAGGTAAGAAAACATTTGGTTGTATAGATAGCTTCTGTATCCATCTTTCCATACACCAGTAATTTCAAGCTCATCATCATCATCATCATCATCATTTTCTTCCTCTTCTTTGGTTTCTTCTGAAGAATCCATTATCTCAACGGCCTCTGGAAGGTTTGGCATTGGTTCATCTCCATCTTGAGCAAGGACCTCTTCTTCAGCCATTAGGATATTATGAGGCTCCCCCTCACTATGAACATCTTCTTGGAGGTTTAGAAACTCCCCCTCAGCTGGTAAATCTTCTTCTAAGTTCAGAGAGTCCCTTCCAGCTGGAACCTTTTCTTGAGCAGTAGGCTTCTCCCCCTCAGCTGATGTATACTCGATCATGAGATTTTCAGGAATCTCCCCCTCAGCTGGGATAGTTTACTTGGGATAATTTACTTGGCATCTTCTTCTAAGTTTACTTGGGATAGTTCTACTTTTGCAGCCACACTCTTGGCTTCCTTCTTCAGTATTTTTTCATTCTCAAGAATATACTTCTTGACCAGTTTTCTCCTTGCTTTGCTGGTTTTAGTCACCACTTCTGGACTCTCTTGAGTCTTTGTTTTGCGACGTTGATCAGCCACTCTTCTTGAAGCAGCTTCTTCCATTTCTGACACACCTGGCCTGGTCTCAGAGAACATCAGAGACTCTACGATCGAAGACACTGTTGGTCTTTTGGACTTATGACCAGTCTTGTTCTTCTTTAAGATTTGTGAAATAGTGGCTTGATCCTCTTCAGCTTCCTATTGCTGTTGCATGTTCTTTAGCCTCCTTAGAGTCTCTATGTCAGAGGACTCTACAGGAATGTTAGTTATAGATCCTTGAGGCTCTTCGACTTGTCTTGCCCTTAGCTTTCTCTTGCCCTTACTTTTTCTGGCAAGAGCAGAGGGTTCTCCCTTGTCTGTTTCTTCTTCTTCTTCAACTTCTTTGACAACAGACATTCCTCCTGGAAAGTCTGCTTCCTTTTGTTCCCCAGTTCTCCCACTGGACTCTGTCATCATTCTTACATAATCAGCAGGGTTCCTTTCCCAGTTCTTAAACAACTTATGTGTCATTCTTCGATTTGGGTTGATAGCTTCTCCTTCATCATCCCCAATTTTGTCACCCAATGCAGATTGCAGAATGATGCTAATGAATCTCCCATACAGCATCTTCGGAGTACTCTTTGATTTCTTCGAGCTGACGATCCACTTGCCGATCCACTCGAGTAATACATCCCCATAATTGAGTTGAGTACCATGAACCAAAGCAGACATGAGCTTGAGCTGAGTCTCATTTACCGAGTCATGACCTGAGCTCTTGCAGCAGATGCATTTCCCAATAATGTCAGCCAAAAATTCGTACCTTTGAGGGAACTCCTTCTTTTTGTAGCCTTTCACAGAGGGATTCTTCTTGTGGTGCATTTTCTTCAAACCCTCTTGGAAGCTTATGCTGTCTAAAAATGGGTGCCCAACGTTCTTGAAACCTAGGGCCAGATTGAAGTTTTCTTCCCTTAGCATCATTTCAACTCCTCTTACTCGTGTAGTGATGATGTTGTATTCGTACACTCCATTCTTGTAAAACTCCTTCACTAGCTTGGGATAGATGAGGGTGTCGGTGCTCAGCGCCTCTTCGAGACCTGCCTTCTTTAGTATTGCTAAGGTCTTGTGAAATTTTGGTGGAGTATCCTTGAACTCATCGAAACAAAGTCTGTAGCCTGAGATTACATTTGAAGCAGCCATGATTCTGTAGTTGAGAAGTGGAATACGACTGAGCTTTCTCTTGAGTTAAGGTTTTGCTTTGAGAGAGAGAGAGAGAGAGAAATAATCTTTTGAACTTCAGATTTCAAAAAACACGGTTCCAATTTGTACTTGTAGCTTCCCTCTCTCTTTTTTTTGACTTAGTGGGACAGGTGTCACCTTATGCTTGGCTCTACGATTTTGACTGTGCATGAATGTACTGATTTGCCCTTTGAATCTTCAGTGCTGAGATGTCCTTAGGATGACTATGATAGTAGAGATAGTCTTCTGGTCTTTGAGTCTGTCATGCGATCGTCGAGTCTGTCCGGCAGTCATTGAGTCTGATCACCATTCGTAGAGTCTGTCCTACGATCGTTGAGTCTGTCCGGATCCTTGTGATGAGTTTTTGACTAAGCCTTCTTTTTAAGGTTACTCAAGAAGGGCCAACCTCTTGGTGATTCAAGGGTTAGGTTTGTCCCTGAGGCACCTCTTAGAGAGATTGAATTGTTATGAGGCTTGTTATCACAGGATTCACTTTGCTTGTTGGAAGGGCTTTAGGTCATCGTCGAGTCTGCACTATGATAGTTGAGTATTTGCTACGATCATTGAGGTAGTTGTCTGTTCAGCTCTATGATCGTGAACTTCCCTTGATCATGTCTACGATTTTGAGTACAACCTTTATATCTGTCACGGTTAGCAAAATCTAGAGCATACAGTTCATGGTTGAAGATTTAGCATGCCTAGCTCACTTATTAACTTGTTAAATCTGGATTCATCTAGCGGTTTTATAAAAACATCAGCAAGTTGATTTTCAGTAGGGATATATTGTAAAGATATAGTTCCATTTTGCACGTGATCCCTAATGAAGTGATACCTTATTTCTATATGCTTGGTCCTAGAATGCATGACAGGATTATGAGTTATTGCTATGGCACTTGTGTTATCACAGTGTATGGGAATTAGATTTGAAATCGAACCCATAGTCAGCTAGCTGATTTCTCATCCATAAGATCTGAGCACAGCAACTACCAGCCGCAATATATTCAGCTTCTGCAGTTGAAGTAGACACTGAGTTTTGCTTTTTGCTAAACCAGGACACAAGTCTGTTTCCAAGAAGTTGACAGGTGCCACTGGTACTTTTTCTGTCTATTTTGCATCCTGCAAAATCAGCATCTGTGTATCCTATTAGTTCAAATGAGGATTCCTTGGGATACCATAGCCCTAAGTAGGGTGTACCCTTGAGATACCTGAAGATCCTCATTACAGCAGACAAATGTGACTCTTTAGGGTTAGCCTGCAATCTAGCACATATGCATGTTGCAAACATTATATCTGGTCTACTGGCAGTTAGGTATAAAAAAGAACCTATCATACCTCTGTATTGAGTTATATCAATACATTTACCTTTCTCATCCTTGTCAAGCTTGGTTGCAGGAGCAATTGGTGTTTTCATGGGAGAGGCTGATTCCATGCCATACTTCTTTAGTAAGTCTTTGATGTATTTGGCTTGGTTAATGAATATTCCTTTATCAGTCTGCTTCACTTGCAGACCAAGGAAGAAATTCAGCTCACCAATCATGCTCATTTCAAACTTGCTCTGCATTAGCTTAGAGAATCTCTTACATAACTTTTCATTAGTAAAACCAAAAATGATATCATCAACATATATTTGAACTAGTAAGACTTTGTCTTTATGCTTTCTAAGAAATAGTGTGGTATCTACTCTACCTCTAGTGAACCCATTTTCTATTAAGAAGTTAGTCAGTGTTTCATACCATGCTCTAGGTGCTTGTTTAAGACCATATAAAGCTTTGTCTAATCTATAGACATAATTGGAAAGAGATGGATTGATGAAACCTGGAGGTTGCTCTACGTAGACTTCTTCTTGAAGCTCTCCATTTAGAAATGCACTCTTGACATCCATCTGGAAGACTTTGAACTTCATGTGGGCAGCAAAGGCAAGAAAGATTCTGATGGATTCTAGTCTGGCAACAGGTGCAAATGTCTCATCATAGTCAATGCCTTCTTCTTGAGAATATCCCTTTGCTCCTAATCTTGCCTTGTTTCTGGTGATGACCCCATCTTCATCCATTTTATTCCTGAAGACCCACTTGGTTCCTATGACAGGATGACTCTTTGGTCTTGGTACCAATCTCCACACTTTGCTTCGTTCAAATTGGTTGAGTTCTTCCTGCATGGCTTCTATCCAACTAGAGTCTTCCATAGCATCCCCTATCTTCTTTGGCTCTATCTGTGACATGAAGCTTAGATAGAAGCATTCATTCTGAGTAGCATGATCCCTTGCCCATCTGTTCCCTGTTGGGACATCTGTCCTAATCCCTTCCTGTCTTAGGTCTTCAAGGTCTATCTCTTCTTCTTGGAGTGGAGGCTCGCTGTCTTGGATGGACTTCTCTACAATTTCATTATCATGCTCTACGATTTCACTGTCTGTACTACGATTGTAGTGTTGAGCTCGACGATTGCATTCGTAGTGTCTGTACTATCGGTCGTAATGTCTAGAGGCACTGCTTTGTCTGTGTCAGTTTCATCGAAGATGATGTGTATTGAGACTTCGACATTCAGTGTTTTCTTGTTGAACACCCTGTAAGTTTTGCTGTCTATGGCATATCCAAGAAAGATCCCTTCGTCTGACTTGGGCTGGAATTTTTTCAGATACTGTTTTCTATTGTTGAGAATATAGCATGCACAGCCAAAGACATGGAAATAGCTGACACTTGGTTTCCTTCCTTTCCACAGTTCGTAGTGTGTCCTCTTGATCGTAGAGTGAATTAATGATCTGTTCTGTGTGTAGCATGCAGTGTTGACAGCTTCTGCCCAGAAGTATTCAGGCAAATGAGCTGCTGCTAGTAGGGTCCTTCCAGCCTCTATCAGAGTTCTGTTCTTTCTTTCAGCAACTCCATTTTGTTGAGGAGCTCGTGGAGCTGAGAAGTTATGACTGATGCCATTGTCTGAGCAGAACTTGTCTATTTCTGAGAAATCGAATTCTCTTCCATGATCACTCCTTATTGCCTTGATTTTTTCTCCTTTCTCATTCATCACCAGTCTGAACATTTTGATTAATTCGGAGCTCGTTTCATCCTTTGAAGTTAGGAAGAATACCCATGTGAATCTGGTGTAGTCGTCGACTATGACTGGAGAGTATCTTTTGCCTCCAAGACTAGCTGTTGGGATTGGTCCAAAAAGATCCATGTGGAGCAGCTGCAAGGGTTTGTCAATGGAGTTGGCAGTCTTGCTCTTGAATGAGCTTCTGGTTTAATTTTCAAGCTGACAGGCTTTGCATGGTCTTTCCTTCACAAATTTGAACTTGGGTAGGCCAGCTACGAGGTCTTTTGATGCCAGTTTGGACATGCTTTTGAAGTTTAAGTGTGACAGCCTTTTATTCCATAGCCAGCTCATTTCCTCGGATGCTTTTGGCAGAAAACATATTGTCTCATCAGAGCTTAGTTGACCAAGATCTACTGTGTAGACATTTCCTTCTCTTGTTCCGGTCATCTTTATGGCAGATGTCTTCAAATCTCTGACTTGACATTGATTGTTGAGAAATGTTACTTGGTGACCCTTGTCGCAGAGTTGGCTGATGATTAGAAGGTTGTGTTGGAGTCCTTCCACATAAGCTACTTTGCTGAAAGATACTGCATCATTGTCAGCAGAGCCATATCCTCTTATTTTGCCCGAGCCGTTATCTCCAAAGATGACTGAGGGACCTTCCTTTTCTACATAGTTGGATAGGAGAGTTTTGTTCCCTGTCATATGCCTCGAGCAACCACTGTCCAGATACCATGTTGAGATCATGGAGCTCTTTTCCTGTCAAAACATTTGAACCTTCATTTTGGTACCCATATTTGCATGGGTCCTTCTTTGTTAGTGCCTTTGGGGACCCAAATTTGTCTAATCTTGGGTCTCACATGCATGGAATTATAATAACACTTTGTAGCCCTATGACCATTTTTATTGCATATGAAGCATTTATTATAACGCATGCCTGTGTGTGTGTGGTGATTCATCTTCCACTTGGACTTGTGTGGTTCCTTAGTTAACCTTCTGTTAAACTGATTCTCTTTCTTCCACGTGTCCTTAGGTTTCATAAATAATGATGAGTGTGCCTTACCTCTACTGTACCTTCCCAGTTGATTCGTAGAGTTGATTTTGTTTGACTCTACGATTCTTTGAGGTTGGTAAGTAGAGGTTGGATTACTCTTTTCCTTGATGAAACCCAGACCAGCGTGAGATCCTTTACTTCTCTGAGTATAACTAGAGACAGTAGAACAAGGCTGAACTGATTCTTCCAACTGTGGGGATTTCACAAAAGCAATGCCTCTACCAAAACTTGAGACATTACTAGTGCTAGTTTCCATTGTCTTTTCCACACTTAACTCTGAGATGGATTCCCCAAAGCCTAATCATGTTCTGTCGAATGTGCTTCTCTGACTAGAGAGCAGGCAGTCCATGGATGATGAGGATCTGTTCCATGCAGAGATAGTCTTCTCTAGATCCTCAATTTTAGAGGTTATCTTAGACTCTCTTTGTGCATGATGTGTGTTTGTCTGTTTTAAAGTTTCATTCTCAGCTTCAAGCTTGGAGAGAAGATTAGTACTTAGAAGAGCTGTTTCAAGCTCTTCTTGAACTTTCTTCTTCTCCTCTTGAAGAAGTGAATGATCTTTAGACAAGACTCTGAACCATTTCATGTATTGATGTAGGTCAGTGGTTATGCCATGCAAAGAAGTTCTCAAGTCACTTATATCTACACCAGGAGAATTAAAGTCAAATACCTCATCGATACTTACATCATGTATGTTTAGGCTTTGTTTGTCCTTTGCATGTTTGGCCATTAAGCACAGATTGGCCATATGTGGTTCTTCCTCATCTCCGGAGTCTGCATTTGAGTCATTATCTGAATCACTCCAAGATCCTCCGGCAACCAGGCCTTTGTCTCTTTTCTGAGGCCTCTTGGTTCCTTTGTATTCTTTTTTTGCCTGAGATTTCTTCTTTAGCTCTTCTTTGATAGGCTTGTTGCAGTTGGCAATGAAATGACCAGGTTTCTTGCAGTTGTAGCATAAATCATTCATTTGTTCCTGGCTGACGTAGTTGCTGACTTTCTTTGGCTTGCCGGTTCTGCCTTGTCGCATGAACCTTCTTAGTCTCTTTACCAGCATAGCAAAGCCATCGTCGTCGTCTTCATCATCATCAGAGTCAATCTCGGTGATGACTTTCAATGCACTTTCATTTGCCTTGAGAACAACACCCTTATCCTTTCTTCTTCCTTCTGATAAGGTTTCGGCGCGTTGGGTCAGCTCCAGTTCGTACGTCAGGAGATTTCCATACAGTTTTTGAACTGTCATCTCATTAAGATTCTTTGATTATCTTATTGTTGTGGTCTTTGCATCCCACCTGCTCGGTAGGGCTCTCATGAACTTTATGGTTAGATCTTTGTTAGGATAGATCTTCCTATACGCTCGTAGAGAGTTGAGCAGAACGTTTAATCTTTCATAAGTTACAGTCACGTTTCCTCCCTGCACATGAGCGAACATTTCATACTGTTGTGTCAGGAGAGACTGCTTGTTCTCTCTGAATTCTTCAGTTCCTTCGTGCATAATCAACAGTGCTTCCCAAACTTCCTTAGCTGTTTTGTTGTTTACAACATTTTCAAATAGATCGTCCTCTAAGGATTGGAACAGGATGTTCTTTGCCTTTTTATCAAGTTGGACATCTCTCTTCTTTGTGTATGTCCATTTTTCTTTCACTTTTATTTGTACTCTGTTTGGATCGTCAATGGTTGGTGCAAGCTTTGTCGGTAAATAAAGCATATTAAGAACAGTCTCAAATAGATCTTCATCTATTGAGTCCATGTAAGCTTGCATCCTGACTTTCCAGTTAGCAAATTTATCTTTGTTGCACATTCGTGGCTTGCTGCCTCCCCCGGTCCTGGATTCGCTTGGTACGAGTGCCATTTGGATCTACTAAAGCGTGTAAGTTGTAAAATAGAACATGCTCAGATACCAATTGTTAGTTCCTAGTAGGCATAAGTTATCTAGAAGGGGGGTTGAATAGATATTTGAAAATCTTTTCGTTTTAACTTGTTCTTAGATAATGATTAAAACTTTATGGAATTAGTATTTGTTTTAATTTTCTTTACCAAGCAATGGAGTTATGAGCGAGTAAGGCAGTTATAGCAGATATTGTAAGACCCCAACTTATTATAAATAAACTCGAATTTCCTCTAATTATATTTGTGAATAATAAGGTATTAATTTGATATAATTCTCTGGTTATAGGTGAAATGTGCAAATTTTGCAAAATATGCAAGTGGTTATAAAATAATCATTGTTGTCGGGGAATATTCGTTTGGTCGTGAAATATTCTTGTTGTCGGGGAATATTCGTACGACGACACATTCATTTGTGGGTCCCATAACAGAATAACTGTCGGATGAAGAAAACGACAAGTTTGAGTTTTTATAAATAACGGCGTAGCTGTTACCGTTAACACTGTTGGAATACCCAGTGGTTAAAATACAGTAATACGCGTGGATGCACAGTATTGATGAATTATTGATCCTTACGTAAGAAGGCACTACTCAATAATTGTTACAATAGTTACTGTTCAATATTTTATTTTATTGATTCAATAATTGCTGCGTTGATATTTTATATTATTTTTGTTTCAATAAATGTCACTGCACAGTATTTCCCATTATCAGATCAATAATTTATATTATTTGAATAATATTATTAGATAGCATTATTGGCAATGTCTAGAAAGTTCTGTCAAGGAGAGGTTTGGTCACCTAATTGCGCGCCAGTAAGGAGAAATCCTTATCGGAAAGCCCCATCTTTCCTGGGAACGGCCTGGTTGTCATAAATATGATTCTGTAATATTATTTGTGAATAATTAATTATTGATTCATATGATAAGGAAATATTCATTTTATGTGAATATAAATGTTGAATATATTTATTGTGGTTAAAAATGAAGGAGTTAATGTTGAGGTGTTTTATCAGTATTTTTGTCGGAATGAAGATATTAAAAATTAAATTAGTGTTTCTGAGATATATTGTGTGAGTTATAATTTTTAATCCGACCGTTAGATCGTTGTAATTTTTGGATATGTTATACATATATAAGTTGAGTATATTTTCACAAATTTTGAACCGTTAAAAATGAACGTATGATTTGTTATGAATTTTAAGAGGTGACTGATTCAGAAATTAGGTTTATAAATGATTTTGGTGGAAAATTCTAGAATTGAGTGGGCCCCACTTGTGGTTGGTGAAGAAATGTGCTGAATTTATTTCAAATGTGGTAGGTGGGAATAGTAGCAGGTAAAGCCATCAGGTTGCAGGTCAAGTCTGCTAATATTTTCCTATAAATAGAGGGCTAAGTTAGAATTGAAAATCACACCAAAAATAAGTTTTCTCTCTTTCTCTCTCTAGATTATTGAGTGTATTTTGTGAGTATTTAGATACTTTGTGAGTTTCTATTCATCAGTGCAAGTTTTCTTCAGCCTTATACCGATATTTCGATCAGAAGTACTGATATTTTGAGGTAGGGGGTGTTATTTTCTTCATATATGATATTATTTCTTCAATATCATTATGTCGAAGTATTGATCTGAATTTTTATCAAATTTGGAACTTTTTATGTCGGGGTTACTATTCACGTATACGACACTATTTACCAAAAAATAAAATTTTCTTATTTTTGTCCAAGATGTCTAATATGGTTACTATCTTTGATTGTATCCATGTTTTTATCTTTATTTTTGAATTCTGCTTAAAAATTGGTATTTATGAAGCATTATTGATCTTGGATAAACTGTTATACGAATCCCTACTATTTGTCCTTCCGTTTCACTGGATTCGTTTTCTTTAAAATATTTTTCATCATTCTCAGTCCTAAATGATGATATTACTAAATATCTTCGGCCTGTAATGTAAAGATAAATGATTAACTGATGAATATCTTTGGCCCGTAGTGCAAAGATGAACAGGTGTTGAGATGAACATGACCAACTGGTGATACAAATAAATATCTTTGTCCTGTAGTGCAAAGATGAATATTTGATTAAAGATGTATATTGATTGTTATTACAGGGATAAAATATTGATGATGGACTTTTAAATCTTAAAAGATAGTAGAACTCATTCTCTACTTGACTCTTCTAATGGATTGTTGTTTTCGCTGCAGTTGTTGATCTAAAACTTGTTGGCTATTATATTTTATCAGATTTTTCTCTGTTGAAGACTAACGATAATTTGTTGTATATTATCTTAGTCATAATATTCTTTACTGGGCTAGTTGAGCTCACCCTTTTCCTTTTTGTTCCATTTTTCTCAGGAGGTAAAAACATAGCAGGAACTAGTCGGGGTACGGAGTGATGGTTCTAGAAAGATGTTTTAGCAGTCCTCACTATTTCTGTAAAATAGTTTTGAATAATAGTAACGAGGACTTATTTGAGTGTGGATATTGTCTTGAAGACAATATTTGTATTTAAACTCACAGTATGTGTTGTCGTATTTTGCACGACAATTGTATTATTAAAGTTGTAGTTTATTTTCTGTATCATGTATTTGGCGACTCAGAATGGGTGTTGTATACCTATTTTGGGGGCGTCACAGTTGGTATCAGAGCTTAGGGATATGGTCTCTGGCGGAGATCATGGAATAAAACTAGGAGGGGAGAGATGAGTAAATCTTTCGCTAGTGTGTCTTATCTAAGCTTATTTGTTGATCAGTCATAATATAGGGATATTATGTGATATGTTAATTTGTTTAATTAACCCTTGTTTTATGGCAGTATTTAAGAATGGCCGCTGAGAACGTTAACAATGGAGTGTATGAGACTGTGGAACAACCTTTAGTTACAAACCAGGAGAACGTGCAACAGGAAGGCAATATCCCTCCTGTAAACAACACTACCGAGTAAACGATGAATGATGGAATGTTTAGGAGCTTTTTGCAGTTCATGCAAAATCAGACGAGGGAGACTCATGCACAAAATACGGGTGGAAATGATAGCAATGCGCGGCTTGTCACAGATAAGCAGTTCAAGGAGTTGGGACCACCAGAATTTAAGGGAAAGTCGGATCCGATCATGGCGAAAACGTGGGTCAAGCAAATTACCAAGATATTCGATGTCTTGGGATGCACGGAGGAACAAAAGGTTCCATTCGCCACCTTTATGTTCCGCGGTGAGGCAGACTACTGGTGGGAGTCTGTGAAGCGTACCCAGCCAGCCGCACTCAGCATGTCTTGGGAAACGTTTCAGAAACTATTCAATGACAAGTACTTTCCTGAAAGTATTCGTCATATGAAAGAAGTGGAGTTTATCAGACTGGAACAAAACAACATGTCGGTGTCCCAGTACGAGGCGAAGTTTGCAGAGTTATTCAAGTTTGCACCTCATTTGGTCGAAAATGAGGAACGAATGACGAGGATGTTTCTGAGAGGTCTAAAGCCCGAGATTCGACAATATCTTATATCTCATAAATTTTTTTTATATTCAGATGTTGTAAACAGGGCTCAATTATTAGAGTGAGATAATGAGTATGTTCAACCGAGGGACCACAACCAGGGTCATACCGGTGACAGCAGTCATCAGAGTGATGATAACCAACGAGGAGGAAAAATACGAACAAAGGCGGTAACCACTCGGGTGGTCATCGTGGCCATGATAATAGGAGAGGTGAGTCAAGTGGAAATTTCAGAAAGAAAAGATTCAACAATGACGGGAAGACATGAACAGCAGCACCAACAATAAATTTTAGGGGAGGAGAACGACCGCCAGTTAGATGTTACAAATGCGGGAAAGAGGGACATATCAGCCCAAATGTCCACAACAATCCAAGGTATGTTACAACTGTAGAAAGGAAGGCCACACAGCTCGGGATTGTTCTGTAGAAAAACCATGTTCAACGGGGATGGTGACTCCAAGGACTGTCTTGGATAAGTCAAAATCAGCGGTTCCTGGAAGAGCGTTTGTCGTGACTGGCCAAAACGCGAGGAACCCGAACGAGGTGATTACGGGTAAGCTAATCTTGAACTCTTGCGAAGTTTATACCTTACTAGATACTGGTTCTACCCATTCTTTTATCTCTCCTGCTTGTGCTCAACGTTTAAACTTGACTCCAGAGAAATTGGAATTTGACTTATCTGTTGAAACTCCGTTGGGTGAAACCTTCGTTACATCTACAGTTTATAAATCTTGCATGATCCAAGTTGGCACTATCACATTACCTGTTGATCTTATATCTTTAAAGATACTTGCTTTTGATATGATTTTAGGAATTGATTGGTTAACCACTCATCATGCCAAAATTGATTGTTTTCGTAAGGTTGTTAATTTTCATATTCCTAACCAACATGTCATACGAATTCAAACAACTAAACCACTAAAATCAGTCACTATCATATCAAGCCATAAAGCTATTCGTTTATTGAAAAACGAATGTCAAGCTTTTTTAGCCCATGTTATGGATTTGAACAAAGACAAGTCAGATTTGAATAATATTTCTATTGTTAGAGAATTTTCTGATTTATTTCCTGAAGAACTTCCCGGTCTACCCCCAGAACGTGATGTTGAATTATTTATTGACCTTGAGCCGGGTACAAAACCCATTTCTAAAACCTCATATCGAATGGCTCCTATTGAACTTCAGGAGTTAAAAGTCCAACTACAGGAATTGTTAGACAAAGGTTTCATTATTCCTAGTACATCTCCTTGGGGTGCTCCTGTTTTATTCGTAAAGAAGAAAGACGGGAGTATGCGACTTTGTATTTACTACCGAGAATTAAACCATGTCACCATCAAGAATAGGTATCCACTACCTCGCATTGATGACCTGTTCAACCAGTTGCAAGGAGCACAATTTTTTTCAAAGATCGATCTTCGTTCTGGATATCATCAGCTGAAGATTAAAACTGAGGATATTCCAAAGACTGCCTTCAGAACTCGGTACGGGCATTATGAATTCTTAGTCATGTCTTTTGGATTGACTAATGCTCCTACTGCTTTCATGAATATGATGAACCGTGTATTCAAGGAATATTTGGATCAGTTTGTTGTTGTCTTTATTGATGACATCCTCATCTATTCCAAAAGCCGTGAAGATCATGAGCACCATTTGAAGCTTATACTTGAAAGGCTTTGTGAAAACAAACTTTATGCTAAGTTGAAGAAATGCGAGTTCTGGCTTGAGGAAGTAGCATTCCTTGGGCACGTGGTGTCAAAACATGGAGTATCTGTGGACCCAGCGAAGATTGAAGCAATACAAAGTTGGGAGCAGCCAAAGTCGGTGACCGAAGTGCGTAGCTTTCTGGGCTTAGCTGGTTATTATCGGAGATTCGTGGAAGGATTTTCTCGAATCACTACTCCATTAACTCAGCTGACTCGGAAGGATGTAAAATTCGTATGGAGCGAGGAATGCGAGAAGAGCTTCCAAGAGCTCAAGAGGAGACTCATTTCGGCACCTGTTCTAATAATACCATCTGGTTCGGATGGATTTGTTATCTACAGCAATGCTTCTGGCAAGGGGTTAGGATGTGTTCTCATGCAACATGGGAAAGTCATAGCTTATGCCTCACGACAACTCAAAGAATATGAGAGGAATTATCCTACTCATGATCTGGAGTTGGCAGCAGTCATATTCGCGTTGAAGATATGGAGGCACTACTTGTACGGGGAGAAAGTGGATATTTATACGGACCATAAAAGCCTCAAATATTTCTTCACCCAAAAAGAACTCAACATGCGGCAACGACGTTGGCTTGAGCTGTTGAAAGATTACGATCACACTATTCAATATCATCCTGGAAAAGCGAACGTATTAGCTGACGCATTGAGTAGAAGATCATATGTGAGTACGAGTGCAATATTGTCAACGCAAAGGCCCATTTTGTGACGCCCCCAAAATTAGGTATACATCACCCATCTTGGGTCGTCAGATACATGGTACATAATTCAAATACAACTTACTAATACGACTGTCGTGTACAATACGACAAAACATAACTGTGAGTTTGAATACAATTATTGTTTACTAGAGATTATACAAACTCAAAAAGAGTCCTCATTACAATTATTAATACACTATTTCACAGAATAGTGAGGACTACTAATGCTATCCTCTGGACCGTCACTCCGTTCCCCGACTAGTCCCTGTTATGTTCTCATTTCTTGAAGAGAACAGTGAAAGAAAAGGTGAGCTCAACTAGCCCAGTAAGAAATATTATGACTAAGATAATGCAGAATAAATTATCATTAGCCTCCAACAATGTTAAACTGATAAAATACAATAGACAGCAAGTTTAACTGTAGCAGAACAAGCAATCCATTAAAAGAGTCAAGTAGAGAATTGAATCTACTATCTTTTATGATTTAAGAAGTTTTTCATCACTTTTATCGCTGAGACTCAGCTCAATAAATAATCCACATCATTAAATCATCCATGCACTACAGGCCAAGGATATTCTTTAGTATCACGACCACGAATTATCCATGCACTACGGCCAAAGATAATCGTGTTTTCATCAACGGTCCTGATCATGCCATAAAACAATTCATCTTTGCACTACGGCCAAAGAGAATCCATAGCCATAATCATACCAAAAACTGTCCATCAATGCACTACGGGCCAATGAGGACTTTTTCCACATCATTTGTAATATTACGGTCATGATTATACCGAATAATCCCTGGTCATAATCATACCAAGTCCATATATGCACTACAGGCCACAGATGACTTTCAACATAAACATGAGGATGATGACAATGATATAAGAATTCTATAAAACAAGTTCAAGAATTATTTTATCCAGAAATTATTAACGTCTAAATTGTCAACATGATACTATTTTGTAGAGTAAAATTCAAGAATGATCAGAAGAATATTTCCATGAAAGGATACTAGATGAAGCGCAAATATCAAGGATATTCCACTAATTTCATGGAGTATAGAAGTCAGAATTTTAATCAACTGAGTAACACCGAATATAATAACAAAAGATATCACCATGCATGCGATAGAGACCACACAGATAGGTTATTCCAGCAGAATAATAATAACGGAACCAGGTCAAGTGAAATTCACACCGACAGGATGTTCCAACAGAATAATAAATGTGGAATAGTAAATGATGGAACCAGGTCCGGCGTATAGCACAGACAGGATATTCCGACAGAAATGTAAAGACAGAATATTAAATGGAACCAGGTCCGGCGTATAGCACAGACAGGATATTCCGACAGAAATATAAAGACAGAATAGTAAATGGATGTCACCAAGTATATGGTATTCCGCGTATACAGGTTATTCCAATAGAATAATAATGAATGAAATAACATAAAGATTTCACCAAGTATAGGGTATACCGCGTATACAGGTCATGTATAGGGTATGCCACTTTTACAGGTTATTCCAACAGAATAACAAAGAATGGAATAACATAAGTTCTCTTCAAGAAGAAAGAATAACACCCCTTACCGTAACAGAAACTGGATATAGGAAAAGAAAAGTTAAGTAGGAAAAAGCTTTTCTTCTATCTCTCTATAGTTTCCCTCTCTAGAGTTCAGTGAATTCGTAAGAAAATAATGAAGGAATGAGCTTCTATTTATAGGAAAATAGAATGCATAGTAACTAATCCATGAACGGTTCAGATTGATTTACTTTAATCTGACGGTCCATATTTAAAGAAAATTTTTTTAAATAAAATATAATATATTCTATTTATATAAAAAGATTTTTACTATGCAAACACTATGCAACACTATGCAAAATACTATGCAACACTATGTATAATAAAGTATAATATATTCTATTTATAGAATAACTTTAATAAAGTATTATGTTTTATATAAAAAGATGCTTCTGTTTTATTACGTTAATAATACGAATAAAACAAAACGTCATCATCGCTATATTAATTCATATTATTAATCGACAATAATTGAATCAAACTGAGTGACTTCTCACATAAATATCAATAATCAATACCGTATGCTACTATGCAACAACGCGTATTACTGTACTTTTACTACCCAGTAGTTCAACAGTATCAACGGTAAAACTTCCGCCGTTATTTTCAATAAAATATTTTTGTTGTTTTCTCAATCCGACAATAATTCCGTTGTGGGGTCCACCAATAATTGTATCGTCGTACGAATATTTTCCGACACAAAGAATATTCCCTGGCCAATAGAATATAATATAACAACTTGCATACTTTACAAAATTTATAAATACTACCCACAACTATAATATTATCTCAAATTCACACCATAATATTAAAAAAAATTATTTCGAGAAAATTAATTCTTTATTCATAAAATCTGGGATTTCACACATTTTGTATGACTTGCAAAGGATGGAGGTAGAATTAAAGACTCCAGGTACCCACATGATGATGGCGAATATACGAGTAGAACCGACTTTAATTGATAAAGTTAAAGCTGCTCAAGCTACGGACCTAGGGCTGATACAATTGAAGAAGAAAGTGAAAGAAGGTGCTATTCCAGAAGCAAGAATCGATGAAGAAGGAATACTTCGAGTCAACTCTAGACTTTGCGTTCCTAACGATTCTGAATTGAAGCATAGAATCATGATGGAGGCACACAACACCTCGTTTGCAATCCATCTTGGGAGTACCAAAATGTATCATGATATTCGACATACATTTTGGTGGAACAATATGAAGAGAGAGATCGCGGAGTTTATCTCGAGGTGTTTAACTTGTCAACGTGTAAATGCGGAGCATCAAATGCCAAAAGGTCCATTGCAACCACTTGAGATTCCAGAATGGAAGTGGGAACACATTACTATGGATTTCGTAACGGGTCTTCCCAAGGTTTCTCAAGGTATAAATGCGATTCAGGTTATTGTTGATAGATTAACTAAGTCCGCCCATTTCTTGCCGATACGTGAGACTTATTCCCTTGAACGTCTTGCTCGTATATACGTGAATGAGATTGTGAGATTGCATGGCATGCCAGTATCCATAGTTTCGGATCGTGACCCAAGATTCACTTCAAGATTTTGGGTTAGCTTACAGAAAGCTATGGGCATGAATTTTTGATTCAGATCAGCATATCATCCTCAAACGGACGGACAATTAGAGAGGACTATTCAAACCCTTGAAGATCTATTAAGACTATGTGTTCTAGATTTCAAAGGAAGTTGGGATAAGTACTTGCCACTGGTAGAATTCTCCTACAGCAACAGTTATTAAGCAAGTATAGGCATGACTCCATTTGAGGCGTTGTATGGACGAAAGTGTCGATCTCCAGTATGCTGGGAAGAGGTGGGAGAAACAACGTTGTTGGGACCAGAATTAGTACGCATGACTACAGAAAAGATTCAAATGATTCGACAACGTATTCAAACTTCACAAGATCGACAAAAGAGTTATGCTGATCTTCATAGAAAGGACGTGGAGTTTAATATTGGGGATCATGTACTGTTACGTGTTGCTCCATGGAAGGGAGTTACAAGATTTGGAAAGAGAGGAAATGAGATGCCCCCAAAATTAGGTATACATCACCCATCTTGGGTCGTCAGATACATGGTACATAATTCAAATACAACTTACTAATACGACTGTCGTGAACAATACGACAAAACATAACTGTGAGTTTGAATACAAATATTGTCTACTAGAGATTATATAAACTCAAAAAGAGTCCTCATTACAATTATTAATACACTATTTCACAGAATAGTGAGGACTACTAATGCTATCTTCTGGACCGTCACTCCGTTCCCCGACTAGTCCCTGCTATGTTCTCATTTCCTGAAGAGAACAGTGAAAGAAAGGGTGAGCTCAACTAGCCCAGTAAGAAATATTATGACTAAGATAATGCAGAATAAATTATCATTAGCCTCCAACAATGTTAAACTGATAAAATACAATAGACATCAAGTTTAACTGCAGCGGAACAAGCAATCCATTAAAAGAGTCAAGTAGAGAATAAAATCTACTATCTTTTATGATTTAAGAAGTTTTTCATCACTTTTATCGCTGAGACTCAGCTCAATAAATAATCCACATCATTAAATCATCCCTGCACTACAGGCCAAGGATATTCTTTAGTATCACGACCACGAATTATCCATGCACTACGGGCCAAAGATAATCGTGTTTTCATCAACGGTCCTGATCATGCCATAAAATAATTCATCTTTGCACTACGGCCAAAGAGAATCCATAGCTATAATCATACCAAAAACTGTCCATCAATGCACGACGGGCCAATGATGACTTTTTCCACATCATTTGTAATATTACGGTCATGATTATACCGAATAATCCCTGGTCATAATCATACCAAGTCCATCTATGCACTACATGCCACAGATGACTTTCAACATAACATAAACATGAGGATGATGACAATGATATAAGAATTCAATAAAACAAGTTCAAGAATTAATTTGTCCAAGAACTACTAACGTCCAAATTGTCAACATGATACTGCTTTGTAGAGTAAAATTCAAGAATGATCAGAAGAATATTTCCATGAAAGGATACTGGATGAAGCACAAATATCAAGGATATTCTACTAATTTCATGGAGTATAGAAGTCAAAACTTTAACCAACTGAGTATAATAAAGAATGGAATAACAAAAGAAATCACCATGAATGCGGTACTTCGCATCGACAGGTTATTCCAACAGAATAATAATAACGGAACCAGGTCAGACAAAATTTGCACCGACAGGATGTTCCAACAGAATAATAAAGACGGAACCAGGTCCGGTGTAAAACACACAGACAGGATGTTCCAACGGAATAATAATAAAGATGGAACCAGGTCCGGTGTAAAACACACAGACAGGATGTTCCAACGGAATAATAATAAAGACGGAACCAGGTCCGGTGTAAAACACACAAACAGGATGTTCCAACAGAATAATAGAAGAATGTCACCAAGTATAGGGTAGACCGCGTATACAGGTTATTCCAACAGAATAATAAGAAATGGAATAGCAACAGTTCTCTTCATGAATAAGAAAGAATAACACCCTTTACCGTAACAGAAACTGGATATAGGAAAAGAAAAGTTAAGTAGCAAAAAGCTTTTCTTCTATCTCTCTATAGTTTCTCTCTCTAGAGTTCAGTGAATTCGTAAGGAAATAATGAAGGAATGAGCTTCTATTTATAGGAAAATGGAATGCATAGTAACTAATCCATGAACGATCCAGATTCATTTACTTTAATCTGACGGTCCATATTTAAAGAAAAATCTTTTAAATAAAATATAATATATTCTATTTATATAAAAAGATTTTTACTATGCAACACTATGCAAAACACTATGCAACACTATGCATAATAAAATATAATATATTCTATTTATAGAATAACTTTAATAAAGTATTCTGTTTTATATAAAAAGATGTTTCTGTTTTATTACGTTAATAATACGAATAAAACAAAACGTCATCATCGCTATAATAATTCATATTATTAATCGACAATAATTGAATCAAACTGAGCGACTTCTCACATAAATCTCAATAATCAATACCGTGTGCTACTATGCAACAATGCGTATTACTGTACTTTTACTACCCAGTAGTTCAACAGTATCAACGGTAAAACTTCCGCCGTTATTTTCAATAAAATATTTTTTTCATTTTCTCAATCCGACAATAATTCCGTTGTGGGCTCCACCAATAATTGTACCGTCGTACGAATATTTTCCGACACAAAGAATATTCCCTGACCAATCGAATATAATATAACAACTTGCATACTTTGCAAAATTTATAAATACTACCCACAACTATAATATTATCTCAAATTCACACCATAATATAAAAAATTATTTCGAGAAAATTAATTCTTTATTCATAAAATCTGGGGTTTCACAATCTCCCCTCCTTATGGAATTTTGCCCTCGAAATATACGTACGTACCTGGTATGCCAAACAGGTGAGGATACCTTGACTTCATTTCAAATTCTAACTCTTGAGATATAACCTTTGAGTGTTGAATACGATTCTTCTTATCCAAGATTGTAACACGTATCTCTTCAAAAGTTAAATCATCCGCTATCTCGTCCGGTTCTAAATTAATAATGTGGTTCGGGTCGTCCACATATTTACGTAACATCGATACGAAAAAAAAACATTATGAACACGCAATATATTTGGCGGTAAAACGAGTCTATAAGCCACAGTTCCTACTCAATCGAGGATTTCAAATGGGCCAATTAAATCGAGGGTTGAGATTTCCTCTCTTCAGCAACTCTTGCTTCTAAAATAACACCCTCTTGAACCTTCTTCTTCACATTCATAAGATTCGGATATGTAGATTGAGCGTCTTTAACTTTATCGATTAAAGTCAATTTTACTCGTATATTCGTTATCTTCACGTGGGTCCCTAGAGTCTTTAACTCTATCTTCATCATTTGCAAGTTATACGAAATGAGTCTTTGTGTTAACAACATCGCACTTGTAAACACATACGATCTTCTACTCAACACGTCAGCTACCACGTTCGCTCTTCCACGATGATATTGAATAGTACGATCGTAATCTTCAACAGCTCGAGTCAACATCTTTGGTGCATGTTACTTTCGTTTTAGTTGAAAAAATTATTTTGAGGGTTTAAGAAATGGGTTTTGTACTGGTGTCAATACAAAATTCGATTTCACGCTCTGGAGTAGGCTAAGAAATCTTCAGGAATACGTCAAGAGATTTATTAATGATAAAAATATCATTCAAAACTGTTACTCACTTCCAAGACTTGGATAGTACGTCATATTGATACTAACTGTGACTTCTATCCCTTAACCTAGATAGCACCTCACAATGATACCTATCAACTTGTTATCGTCATTCACAACGTCGCCTACAGAAAGTCTGGCTTCGGTGCATTCCACACAAGGAAGTCATCAACAAAAGGATCGAGGCTCTTTACTTATGGCTTGATATGACAATGATTGAATTTAGTGGTTTGGTTGCTTGAATTCACATAATAGGTTGGTTAGGAATATGAAAGCTAACAACCTTATGAAAAATATGATGAGTAGTTAACCAATCGTTTCCTAAAATCGCATCAAAGGTAAGTATTTTCAAAGAGACAAGATCAACACGTAACGTGAAAGTGTTGATTTGAATCAAATAAGATTTATAAACAGTGGAGGTAACGAAGGTTTCTCCCAATGGAGTTTCAATAGATAAATTAAAGTTTAACTTCTCCGGAGTTAAGTACAAACATTGAACACAACTAGGTGAAATAAAAGAGTGAGTAGAACCGGTATCTAACACGGTATAGACTTCGTAAGAGCTTATGATTAACTTACCCGTGATAATTTTATTCAGGTTCCTCGTCACGAGAGAAAAAAAAACGCTCTCTCTCTTAAACTACCGGCTTTGGCTTGTCTGGGACATCCTTTGGCATCACTATCCCAGTTGGACTTGACTTTACCATACGACAAAATCGAGCTAGGTGACCTTCTCTTCCGCAATTAAAACACGCTTTGGATTGTTGAGTACAGTTTGGACGGATGTGTCCCTCTTGTCCGCATTTGAAACATACGACCGATGGGCGTTCTTCTTCCTTTGAAACGGGTGCTGGCGTTGCTGTCTTTCCATTATTATTGAACCTTCTCTTCTTGAAATGTCCATTTCTATTATCTTGGTCACAATTACCTCCGAAGTGGTTACCATTCTTGGTATGATAATTTCCCCCGCGATGGTTATCATTGTTCCGATGGCCGTTGCCACCGATATGATTATTATCGTGTTGCTGGTCATTACCTTTTGGTTGTGATAACTCATTATCGCGCTCCACTAACTGATCCCTATTCATAATATCTGAATATAAACAAAGTTTATGAGAAATGAGATATTGACGTATATCGGGTTTCAAACCTCACAGAAACATTCTCGCCATTCGCTCCTCATTATCGACCAAATGGGATGCAAACCGGGACAACTCCGCAAACTTAGCCTCGTACTGCAACACGATCATATTGTTTTGCTCCAGCTTGATAAAATCTACCTCCTTCATGTGACGAATACTTTCGGGAAAGTACTTGTCGTTGAACAGCTATTGGAAATTCTCCCAAGACATCTTGAGTGCGTCAGTCTGGGTACGTTTTACAGATTCCCACCAATGATCTGCTTCTTCACGCAACATAAAGGTGGCAAAAGGAACCTTTTGCTCCTCAGAGCATCCCAAGACATCAAATATCTTGGTGATCTGCTTTAACCACGTCTCCGCCTTAAGTGGTTCTGGCTTTCCCAAAAACTCCGGTGGTCCCAGCTCCTTGAACTGCTTAGCGGTGACCAACCGTGGGTTGCCATTGTCTTTACCTGCATTATGAACAGGAGTCGCCTTTGCCTGATGTTGCATGAATTCTAAAAAGCTCTTAAACGTACCGTCGTTCATCAATTGATCAGTGTTGTTGTTTACAGGAGGATTATCGCCATCCTGTTGCACATTGTCCTGATTATTGATCTGTGGGGACTCAACGGTCTCCTGAGCTCCATTGATAATCTCAACATTCTCGGATGCCATTTTCAAACACTGCCACAAAATAAGGGTTAATTAACATATCACATATTATCCCTATACTTTGACCGACCAATTAAATAGCACATAAACTTAGGTAGGTCATACTAGCGAAGGAATTCCCCGTCTCTCCCCTCCTAGTACTATTCTCACATCTTAGCTAGGGATCATATCCCTAAGCTCTGATACCAACTGTGACGCCCCCAAAATTAGGTATACATCACCCATCTTGGGTCGTCAGATACATGGTACATAATTCAAATACAACTTACTAATACGACTGTCGTGTACAATACGACAAAACATAACTGTGAGTTTGAATATAAATATTGTCTACTAGAAATTATACAAACTTAAAAAGAGTCCTCATTACAATTATTAATACACTATTTCACAGAATAGTGAGGACTACTAATGTTATCCTCTGGACCGTCACTCCGTTCCCCGACTAGTCCTTGCTATGTTCTCATTTCCTGAAGAGAACAGTGAAAGAAAGGGTGAGCTCAACTAGCCCAGTAAGAAATAATATGACTAAGATAATGCAGAATAAATTATCATTAGCCTCCAACAATGTTAAACTGATAAAATACAATAGACATCAAGTTTAACTGCAGCGGAACAAGCAATCCATTAAAAGAGTCAAGTAGAGAATATAATCTACTATCTTTTATGATTTAAGAAGTTTTTCATCACTTTTATCGCTGAGACTCAGCTCAATAAATAATCCACATTATTAAATCATCCCTACACTATAGGCCAAGGATATTCTTTAGTATCACGACCACGAATTATCCATGCACTACGGGCCAAAGATAATCGTGTTTTCATCAACGGTCCTGATCATGCCATAAAATAATTCATCTTTGCACTACGGCCAAAGAGAATCCATAGCCATAATCATACCAAAAACTGTCCATCAATGCACTACGGACCAATGAGGACTTTTTCCAGATCATTTGTAATATTACGGTCATGATTATACCGAATAATCCTTGGTCATAATCATACCAAGTCCATCTATGCACTACATGCCACAGATGACTTTCAACATAACATAAACATGAGGATGATGACAATGATATAAGAATTCAATAAAACAAGTTCAAGAATTAATTTGTCCAAGAACTACTAACGTCCAAATTGTCAACATGATACTGCTTTGTAGAGTAAAATTCAAGAATGATCAGAAGAATATTTCCATGAAAGGATACTGGATGAAGCGCAAATATCAAGGATATTCTACTAATTTCATGGAGTATAGAAGTCAAAACTTTAACCAACTGAGTATAATAAAGAATGGAATAACAAAAGAAATCACCATGAATGCGGTACTTCGCATCGACAGGTTATTCCAACAGAATAATAATAACGGAACCAGGTCAGGCAAAATTTGCACCGACAGGATGTTCCAACAGAATAATAAAGACGGAACCAGGTCCGGTGTAAAACACACAGACAGGATGTTCCAACGGAATAATAATAAAGACGGAACCAGGTCCGGTGTAAAACACACAGACAGGATGTTCCAACGGAATAATAATAAAGACGGAACCAGGTCCCGTGTAAAACACACAAACAGGATGTTCCAACAGAATAATAGAAGAATGTCACCAAGTATAGGGTATACAGGTTATTCCAACAGAATAATAAGAAATGGAATAACAACAGTTCTCTTCATGAATAAGAAAGAATAACACCCCTTACCGTAACAGAAACTGGATATAGGAAAAGAAAAGTTAAGTAGCAAAAAGCTTTTCTTCTATCTCTCTATAGTTTCTCTCTCTAGAGTTCAGTGAATTCGTAAGGAAATAATGAAGGAATGAGCTTCTATTTATAGGAAAATGGAATGCATAGTAACTAATCCATGAACGGTCCAGATTCATTTACTTTAATCTGACGGTCCATATTTAAAGAAATTTTTTTTAAATAAAATATAATATATTCTATTTATATAAAAATATTTTTACTATGTAAACACTATGCAATACTATGCAAAATACTATGCAACACTATGCATAATAAAATATAATATATTCTATTTATAGAATAATTTTAATAAAGTATTCTGTTTTATATAAAAAGATATTTCTGTTTTATTACGTTAATAATACGAATAAAACAAAACGTCATCATCGCTATAATAATTCATATTATTAATCGACAATAATTGAATCAAACTGAGCGACTTCTCACATAAATATCAATAATCAATACCGTGTGCTACTATGCAACAACGCGTATTACTGTACTTTTATTACCCAGTAGTTCAACAGTATCAACGGTAAAACTTCCGCCGTTATTTTCAATAAAATATTTTTGTCGTTTTCTCAATCCGACAATAATTCCGTTGTGGGGTCCACCAATAATTGTACCGTCGTACGAATATTTTCTGACACAAAGAATATTCCTTGACCAATCGAATATAATATAACAACTTGCATACTTTGCAAAATTTATAAATACTACCCACAACTATAATATTATCTCAAATTCACACCATAATATAAAAAAATTATTTCGAGAAAATTAATTCTTTATTCATAAAATCTGGGGTTTCACAAGAAAGTTCAATCCACGATTTGTTGCTCCATTTGAGATTCTTAACCAAATAGGAAACGTAGCCTATAGACTCGCGTTACCTCCAAGCATGTCTCGTGTTCATAATGTGTTTCACGTATCCATGCTTCGTAAATATGTGAAAGACCCGAACCATATTATTGCATTAGAACCAGACGAGATAGCCGAAGATTTAACGTACGAAGAAGTACATGTTAAGATCTTGGATAGGAAAGAGCATGTCCTACGCACCAAGGTTATACCACAAGTTAAGGTTTTATGGAGAAACCATGCTATTGAAGAAATGACCTGGGAGTTGGAATCAGAAATGAAAGCGAGGTATCCTCACCTTTTCGAAACACCAGGTACGTATGTCAATTTCGAGGACGAAATTTCATAAGGAGGAGAGGTTGTTAGACCCCAACTTATTATAAATAAAATCGAATTTCTTCTAATTATATTTGTGAATAATAAGGTATTAATTTGATATAATTCTCTGGTTATGGGTGAAATGTGCAAATTTTGCAAAATATGCAAGTGGTTATAAAATAATCATTGTTGTCGGGGAATATTCGTTTGGTCGTGGAATATTCTTGTTGTCGGGGAATATTCGTACGACGGCGCAGTCATTTGTGGGCCCCATAACAGAATAACTGTCAGATGAAGAAAACAATAAGTTTGAGTTTTTATAAATAACGGCGTAGCTGTTACCGTTAACACTGTTGGAATACCCGATGGTTAAAATACAGTAATACGCGTGGATGCACAGTATTGATGAATTATTGATCCTTACGTAAGAATGCACTACTCAATAATTGTTACAGTCAGTAGTTACTGTTCAATATTTTATTTTATTGATTCAATAATTGCTGCGTTGATATTTTATATTATTGTTGTTTCAATAATTGTCACTGCACAGTATTTCCCATTATTAGATCAATAATTCATATTATTTGAATAATATTATTAGATAGTATTATTGGCAATGTCTAGAAAGTTCGGTCAAGGAGAGGTTTGGTCACCTAATTGCGCGTCAATAAGGAGAAATTCTTATTGGAAAGCCCCCTCTTTCCTGGGAACAGCCTGGTTGTCATAAATGTGATTCTGTAATATTATTTGTGAATAATAAATTATTGATTCATATGATAAGGAAATATTTATTTTATGTGGATATAAATATTGGATATATTTATTGTGGTTAAAAATGAAGGAGTTAATGTTGAGGTGTTTTATCAGTATTTTTGTCGGAATGAAGGTATTAAAAATTAAATCAGTGTTTTTGAGATATATTGTGTGAGTTATAATTTTTAATCCGACCGTTGGATCGTTGTAATTTATGGATATGTTATACATATATAAGTTGAGTATATGTCCACAAATTTTGAACCGTTAAAAATGAACGTATGATTTGTTATGAATTTTAAGAGGAAACTGATTCAGAAATTAGGTTTATAAATGATTTTGGTGGAAAATTCTAGAATTGAGTGGGTCCCACTTGTGGTTGGTGAAGAAATGTGCTGAATTTATTTCAAATATGGTGGGTGGGAATAGTAGCAGGTAAAGCCATCAGGTTGCAGGTTAAGTCTGCTAATATTTTCCTATAAATAGAGGGCTAAGTTAGAATTGAAAATCACACCAGAAACAAGTTTTCTTTCTCTCTAGATTATTGAGTGTATTTTGTGAGTATTTAGATACTTTGTGAGTTTCTATTCATCAGTGCAAGTTTCCTTCAACTTTATACCGATATTCCGATCAGACGTACTGATATTTTGAGGTAAGGGATGTTATTTTCTTCATATATGATATTATTTCTTCAATATCATTATGCCAAAGTATTGATCTGAATTTTTATCAAATTTGGAACTTTTTGTGTCGGGGTTACTATTCACGTATACGGCACTATTCACGTATACGACACTATTCACCGAAAAATGAAATTTTCTTCTTTTTGTCCAAGATGTCTATTATGGTTACTATCTTTGATTGTATTCATGTTTTGATCTTTATTTTTGAATTCTGCTTCAAAATTGGTATTTATGAAGTATTATTGATCTTGGATAAACTGTTATACGAATCCCTACTATTTGTCCTTCCGTTTCACTGGATTCGTTTTCTTTAAAAAAAAATTCATCATCCTCAGTCCTAAATGATGATATTACTAAATATCTTCGGCCTGTAGTGCAAAGATAAATGATTAACTGATGAATATTTTTGGCCCGTAGTGCAAAGATGAACATGTGTTGAGATGAACATGACCAACTGGTGATACAAATGAATATCTTTGGCCTGTAGTGCAAAGATGAATATTTGATTAAAGATGTATATTGATTGTTATTACAGGGATAAAATATTGACGCTGGACTTTTAAATCTTAAAAGATAGTAGAACTCATTCTCTACTTGACTCTTCTAATGGATTGTTGTTTCCGCTGTAGTTGTTGATCTAAAACTTGTTGGCTATTATATTTTATCAGATTTTTTCCTGTTGAAGACTAACGATAATTTGTTGTATATTATCTTAGTCATAATATTCTTTACTGGGCTAGTTGAGCTCACCCGTTTCCTTTCTGTTCCATTTTTTTCAGGAGGTGAGAACATAGCAGGAACTAGTCGGGGTACAGAGTGATGGTTCTAGAAAGATGTTTTAGCAGTCCTCACTATTTCTGTAAAATAGTTTTTGAATAATTATAACGAGGACTTATTTGAGTGTGGATATTGTCTAGAAGACAATATTTGTATTTAAACTCACAGTATGTGTTGTCGTATTTTGCACGACAATTATATTATTGAAGTTGTAGTTTGTTTTCTGTACTATGTATTTGGCGACTCAGAATGGGTGTTGTATACCTATTTTGGGGGCGTCACAGATATAGCAGTTATAACATGAATGTAAACGACACAGTTGTTTTTAAGTGGTTCAGAGCACTCAAAGCTCCTAGTCCACTCTTCTACTCAACGAGTAGGTTATCCACTAAGGATGTCTTTTACAATCTTCTGAATCACACAAATTCCTTCTAGACCAGCAATCTAGGAACTTCTCTAGTTCACTCTTGAACTCTTCAAGTCCAGTAGACTTGACTTTCTTACAGTTCACTACGAACTCTTCAAGTCCAGCAGACTTGGTATACTTCTTCAGTGGATTGATAGTTGTTGAGTTCTTAATGGTTGTTACTCAGTTGTTGTGTAAGCACTGGTTCATTAAGAACTGAGTAGCTGAGCAAGCTTTGCAATATCTCAGATCGTAGAGTTGAGCTTGAGAGAGATGTTCACGTTGTTTGATTAATGCTTGCTTATTTCTCTCTCATCTGTCTGATCTATATATATGTGATGTTGAAAACTATCCGTTGGATCCATCCGTTGTGGCATTAAATGCATCTGAACTTTCTGTACTGTGATGGAGACATTTCTGCACATTTTTTGAATTCTGCATTCTGGCCCATTGACACTGCAGGCTGCTTTCTCACCTACCACCTGAAAAGGTGTTTTGTCCCTCTTACCCATAGTACTATCCTTAGCTTCTTCAATACGCTTCTTTGTTGCATACTAAGGATATTTCATACAATCTGGGACCGGTGAGTACTGCAGCATCTGGGATCCATTCCTCACTTGTTGAAAACCCAAATCATTCGGCTCGACGTTTTCTGATGTGAGACAGATGATGCTCTACGATTTGGATCGTGGTGTTCTACGATTTAGATCGTAGTGTCTTTTACATCTTTGCACAATACGATGCTATTAGTTGAGAGCACTACGATTTCCCTTTAAAACCTTTGTACACTACGATCTTCTCTTGCTCGTGTTGTTGACTCTACGTTCCCGAGAGCACACTACGATCGTTGACTTGTAAACTTCATGTTTCCTTCAGCACACTACGATCGTGGAGTTAGCTCGGCAATCGTTGGGACCACTCTACGAAGTTTGAAGAGTCTCCTTCAAGGCAGGCACACTACGATATTCAGGCTCTACGTTTTCTGCCTTGACTTCTGCAATGTTGATCAAACTGATGCACTATGATTTCTTCAAGACTAATCTATTACATCTTAAGATCAACCTAACAGTTTTGATCTTTCTATCTATACATTCTTTAACAGAATGATACACGTTGAAAGCTTAGATCAGCCTAACAATTTTGATCTATCACTAAGTCTTTGTACATATATTCATTTAAGGACCTTACAAATAATCATGAACACATGCATTAAAACATCAAATCATAATATGCATTCTCCCAACAATAATCATACCAATCAACAGTCCATCTATGCACTACGGGCCAAAGATGACTTTCACTACAATATAAGCATGAGGATGATTACAATGATATAAGAAATAAATCAAGTGAGATCAATGGTAAATATTAAAGATTTATAATTCAATTTATCCAGAGTTTAAGAATATCCAAATTGTCAACATGATAATTAATTGTGGTGTAAAATTCAAGAATGATATACATGTATCAAAAATAATTTGGACAGAAAAGAAACCAATTTTTTTAAATCTTAATTATTTTTATGAAAATTTACACATCTTTAAAGAAAAATTATTTTCGTTTATGAAAATAAAGTTTATTTTTTTGTTTAATTTTTTTGAATATATATTTTATTAAACTTTACTAATTCTTTTTTAAAAATAAAAAAAGTTCTACTTTTTTTTCAAGAAATTAATAATTGTTTTTGAAACTTTTAAAATATTTTTTAAAGAAATTGAATCAGTTTTTTTTATTTATCTTTTACTATTTTTTGTATTTTATTTTTTATTTTTAGTTTTTGTTTTAAAAATTTATAATATTAAGAATACATATAATAATGGCAAATATATTTTAAAAAATATTCTAAAAATAATTTTTACATAAAAAAATGAAATAAAGCCTACTTTTTTTTTAAAAAAGCTTTATTTTCTTATGTAATAATGTGTTTGAATTTATATTTTATGAAACTTTACACGTTTTTGAAAAAAAAGTTTCTAATATTTATTCCTTAGAATAATAATTATTTTTAAAAATAATATTTTATTTTAAATATAAAAATATTATTATTTTAAAATATTTAAAATAATTATTATTTTAAAAAAATTATTTTAAAATAATAAATATAATTATTATTTTAAATAAAATATTTTCTGTTGAAATATTAAAAATATTAATTTTTTAAATAAATATTTTATTTTAAAATATAAAAATAACTATTTTAAAATAGTTATTTTATTTTAAAATATTAAAAATAATTTCTATTTTTAAAATAATTATTTATTTTAAAAATAAAATATCAAATATAATTATTTTTTTAAATATTAAATATAATTATTATTTTGATATATTAAATATAATTATTATTTTAAAAATATTGAAAATTAGTTTTATTTTTTTAAATATTAAAAATAATTATTTTATTTTAAAATATTAAAAATTGGGGTTAAGTCAAACTGTGTCGGTTTGGGACAAAATTTAGTTCAATTAGGTCAGGTTTGGGTTAAATCGGGTAGAATGAACGAAAACGCCAAAAATGTCACTTTAAGATTTTAATTGACAAAAAATAAAATTTAGGGACGACTTTAAAAGTGGATGACAATTTTAAGAGACATAAGTATATATGTAATAAATTAACATTTATACTCTTATATAATTATATAACAGAGAATAGAATTTGTATCTTAGATAAGCATAAAATTGTGTGTATTGCACTTAATAACACGTAATTTTAATTAATAAAATGGAAAAATATTAAAATACTCATTAATAAAAAGAGTTAAATATTAAAATTATCGTTAATAAAAACTCTTAAAATAATAAGATACACAGAAGCTTGTGTATTTAAGACACATACTTCCTTTTTCCTTTTATATAATCATACAATATATGCCATATAAGCATATTACTTTTTTTGGAGAAATATATAGAATTATAAGCATTGTAGTACTTGATAAACTTAATATATTTTGATGAATTTTATATTATTTAATTACAATATTTGCTTAGTAGTAACAAAATTATAATATTTATTTATTATTTTCATAATTTATACATGTTAACATATGATTCATTTTCATGTGAACCGAGATCGGTTTCTAATTAAATCAGCATTCATGCCTATACAAAACAAAGCATCTGAAAATACACAAATATTGAGGATGAGCCGTGTATCAACTCCAGCAGCCCGGAGCTGCTGGATTAGGACGAAAATTCCGCTCCAGCAGATGGAGCAAATTTAGTCCGCTTCTTTTTCCGGCAAGCCAAACCGACTATATCTGTGAACCAAAATATGATGGACTATAATTTATATTATATTTAAATAGAAGGCTCAACGGATAGAAAATTAGGAAAGTTGAAGGAGAGAAGTGAAGGAGAAGGAGAAGGAGACTGACGAAGGAGATGAAGGAGACGAAGGAGATCTGTTGTTCAGAACGGTAATAAAAAAATCAGAACGGTAATAAAATAAAATTTAACGGATAGAAAATGAAAGTCTATAAATATGTACCATTATTTAACACATTTTACAATCTCTCAATCAATTAGTTCAACATTTAACAATTGTAAGTATTTTGTTAATTATTGTATTTTTATTATATTTAATTTTAGTTTTTATTGATAATATATCTTTAATTTAACAAATGTTAGTTTTTTGAATTCATTGATTATTTTAATTTTTTTATATTATAGTCCACGGGATAGTCCACAAGATAGTCCATCTGCTGGAAGGAGTGAAGACTAAAGGACATTTGCTGATGTCAGATGGACTAAATATAGTCCAGCAGATAGTCCATCTGGAGATGCTCAAGCTCAGATCCAAAAAAAAAACAAATCATTTCACTTGCCTTTCAGACTATAAAGCTAAAAATCAACAAGGAAAAAGCCAATTTGAAGATGAAGAGAAATGTTTGTTTCATCTGCAGAAGAATTGTTCTTGGTGAATCTCAAGGTACTTTTTTTTTCTCTCTCTACAAACCCATTACTCTTGCACTCAGATTTTTATTGTAACAGTAGCAATCTACTTCTCTTTCATTCTCGTATACCTGCTGCCACTATTTCAAGAAATTCTGACAAACCCAGATCTATATTTGATAACATTACTCACCTCAATGATGCTCACAATCTGTTCGATGAGATGGCTCAAAGAAAACCTCTGCCACCTACAATCCAATTCAATAAATTGTTGGGGGCAGTTTCAAAAATGGGAAATTATATTGCTTCTATCGACTTGTTTAAGAAGATGGGTATATTGGGTATTCCAGTTGATGAATGTACTATGAGTATAGTAATTAACAGTTTTTGCCGCTTGAAACAAGTCAACTATGGTTTTGCTATCTTAGGCACCTTCTTCAAGTGTGGTTTTATACCAGATGTGTTTACCTTCAACACTCTTTTAAAAGGTCTTGTTGGAGAAGATAGGACTCCCGAGGCAGTTGAATTGTTCAAGAAAATGGGTATATCGAGTATTCCAGTTGATGAATATACTATGAATATAGTAATTGGCGGTCTTTGCCACTTGAAACAAGTCAACTATGGTTTTGCTATCTTAGGCACCTTCTTCAAGTGTGGTTTTATACCAAATGTGGTTACCTTCAACACTCTTTTAAAAGGTCTTGTTGGAGAAGATAGGACTCCTGAGGCAGTTGAATTTTTCAAGAAAATGGGTATATCGAAGTTGATGAATATACTATGAATATAGTTATTTACGGTCTTTGCCACTTGAAACAAGTCAACTATGGTTTTGCTATCTTAGGCACCTTCTTCAAGTGTGGTTTTATACCAGATGTGGTTACCTTCAACACTCTTTTAAAAGGTCTTGTTGGAGAAGATAGGACTTTTGAGGCAGTTGAATTGTTCAAGAAGTTGATGATAACTAAAGTTTGTGACCTGTTTACCTTCAATATATTGGTGGATGCAATTTGTAAGGATGGGAGGATTGAAGATGCAAAGAATGTCATTCAAATCATGAGAGAAATTGGCATCGATCCTGATGTTGTCACACACAATGCACTAATCGATGGGTACTGTTTACGAGAGCAAATAAACAATGCTACAAAAGTGTTCAATTCTATGGTAGAGAAGGGATTAATGCCCGATGTTGTTAGCTATAACAGTTTAATCAATGGTTATTGCAAGCTGATGAAAGTTAATGAGGCCATGCATCTCTTTAGAGAAATGTCTTCTAAGGGTTTGAAACCAAACATAGTTACTTACAACACTTTGTTACAAGGATTATTTCAAGAAGGAAATCATTTGGCTGCTCAGGAACTCTTTCTCGAGGTGGAAAGGGAAGGCCAGACTCCAAACCTTTTCACGTATCGTATCTTGTTTGACGGGCTATGCAAAAATATGCAAAGTGCCAAGGCGTTGTCTTTGTTTCATTTTATGGAAAATCGTGTATTAAAGTCTGATATTCATCTTTACAATATTCTTATTGATGGAACCAGCAAGGATGGAAGGTTTGATGTTGCCAAGGATCTTTTCAATAACCTTTCTTCCAAAGGTTTGCAACCTGATGTTTATACATATAATGGAATGATAGACGGGCTTTGCCGCGAAGGGCTATTGGACGAAGCAAAAACGTTGCTTATGAAAATGGAAGAGAATGGTTGTGTGCCTGATATTGTCACTTACAACATTGTTTTTCTAGGCTTTCTGAAGAGAAATGCTTATGACAAGGCAGTAATACTTGTGGACGAAATGATTGGGAGGGGTTTCTTGCCTAATCCATCTACTTTTTCCATGTTGCTAGACCAACTCCCAGATAAAGGACAAGTTTCCACTTTGCTTGATAACGTTCTGAAACTTATGCCGAAGGGCGAAAGAAACAATGGATTCCCATCTGCCGAAGTACTTTTGTAAGCTGTTAAAAAGGGCAAACCGTTGCTGTCAAAAGAGGAGAATTGGGTATGAACAACTTGATTCCAACATTTTATAATATCATTTAACTAAATGAGTTGCAACATATAGCAAGGTGATACTGCATGCCCCCAACTTTGTTTTTCGCACATGCATTTATTAATGGAGAAGAATTACTTTTTCTTTTCTCATCTGAAATATACCATGTTGAATATGTACTTAATAATGCAAGAATATGGTGCTGTATACGATTCACTCTCGTGCTAAAGCTAATTTTTTTTTTTTATATAAAATAAACTTATATCAAGGTTTGCATTTTAGTCATACTCAGTCTATTCTCTAAAATGGTTCAGATGTATCCTTTGCTGTTACAGTATTACGTCCATTTCTTATTTTAAAGATTTTAGCACATTTTTGTGTTCAGGATGATGTGTATGCGGCAATAATATTGAATTTTGCATTCTTTTTTACTGCCACTTATTTATGGTTTGCTATCTCCTTGCAACTTTTTTTGAGTTGAATATGAAGGTAATCTGGCTAATTTCCGCACCCTTCACGAATCATGCATTTGGGAATCACAACAACAAAGCTCTTTCGCAACAATGGTTCTCTTCATTTCTTTGTTATTTCTTCTCAAATTGTAGCTATAAATTCGGATTTGTTTTAATACTTATTTAAATATGGGAAATGATCCATAGCATGTATTTGCTATGGATGAAAATTGAGCAAATAACATCTCCACCACACATTACATAAATTAAGGGCTGAGATTAAAAAGGCAACAATGCCTAGCGAATGGAGTGAAAACCAATGCATTTATGAGACTTGGTTCTAAAAATTATTTTTATGCGTCTGTTAATTGAACTAGCGGACGACGAATTTTCCAATTCTATAATAAATACATGTTATTAATTTAGCTGTAAATATATGCAAAACTTTAATCTTGCTGAATGTAGTCTGTGTGATTTTAGTTGAAAAATTCTATTGTAAGCTCTGTTTTCTTTGTCAGAAGCATTTTTAACTTATTTTTTCTAGATGTGTATGGTAATCAATAGAAAAACTAATTCCCTCCATTTTCTTATGCACATTAACATAAACATAGTTTTAAATACTAAGATTAATGTAATCTGAACATAAACATAGTTTTAAATAATAGGATTACATTATATAATAGTTTTAAATACTAATATTTTCACAATAAACTAAATCATGGCCAATTCTTATAATCTATCCGTGTTGCACCACCAGAAATTTAAAAAAAAACATATATATTTCTATAAAAGCATTCAAAATGATGCATTGTTTTATATATATATATATATATATATATATATATATATATATATATATATATATATATATATATATAATATATTTTTTTTAGATTAACCAAGAAAGTTTGAAAAGGATAAGTTAACCACAAACCAATAAACAACTCCAATTAAAAAAATGAGAAAAAAAATCTGTTCAAACTTTTACAGTCAAATGATAAAAACTTCAATTTAGTTATACTTTCTAAATAAAAAAAAATCAGGCTATTCAAACTTTTACTGTCAGATATTCAACTGTTCAGTAAATTGATTGCAATCAAAACAATTGGGGAGCCTATTCATGGACTCCACAACATGACAATACTGATGGACATATAATTAGAAGAGTTATAGCAACAAATATTACATATAAGAAACAAATATATACCAAACTAATATAACATATCTAAAGACTAAAATTAAAGAAAGCCTCACAATCTGGCTTCTTACTATGATACATAACTAAAAATTTAAACAAATATTGTACACAACAAATTTATGATACACAGTAGAGACAAATAGTATGCACAACTTATTTTTGCAAATTATTCCAGCAACAATACTTTCAAAATAAAGAAAAACAACCCAAAAATTCACAGAATTGCAAAACTGACTTGTATACTGAAAAAGCTGTAGCATTTTAAGGCTGGATCAAAACAAAACAAGAGAGCAATCATCAATATGCAGACTGTATACACAAACAGAGAAAATTTGAAAAGCGAACAAAATAGGGCACCTTATTTGGGTAAAACATTATACATAAGGCTAAAAATCTTAAGTTCCTGGAAATCATGACACTAAAAAAGTAAAAATGTATGCAAAACAGAGTACAGAGAGTACTCCATCTTAAACAACATGCACTTGATAGTGAATGAAAATTTACCTGAAGTCTGAAGTCGGAACTCGGAAGAGAGGTCGAGCCGTCGAGGTTGAAGAACAGAGTCGCCGAATCGCAAGAAGAGAGGTCGAGGCGCGGAGCTGCGAAGGGTGAAACGGTGAGACCGTGCCGGACTAAGACGGAGAGGATGTGAGATAGACGTTGGTCGACTGGTTGGCGAAAGCGAAGCTGAGTCGAAAGGCAAGAGGAATTGGAATATGGGATTTGGGAATGAAAATTAAGGACTAGGGAAAATTCGCTGTCTTGTTGCGAAATGCGAATACAAAAGTCATTCACAGATACAATTATAAAATTATTAATTTTCAATTAATTAGTTCGGTTATTCGAATACCCGAATAATCTATTTTTTAAAGCTGAATCCGAAATCAAATACGAGAATAAAATCGGATATATCCGAATTTTGAAAAACAAAAACGAAAAACCGAAATAATTCGATTACAAAAATTCGATTATGTTTGGTAATTCGGTTTTATCCGTTTTTTGCTCACTCTTACCTGACTCTGCTCGAAAGAGAGCTTGTTCCTCCACATCTCATGATTTGAACCCCTTGTTTCTATTTTTCCTTTATTGATTAACAATTCACACAATTTCACTGTTTAAGCTCCATGACCCATAAGAAAAAAAAAAAAAAGAAAGAAAAGGGAAACAAAAAAAAGTTTCCAGCCAATATTCAAACTTCCAGTTGATCTTTAGCCAATGTAAGTGATACTACCATACAACTCCAAATCAAAGATAGATCTAAACAACAAAAAGTAATTGCGTTTTAATCTCAGCTGCTGTGAGAAAATAACCAAGCAGGAATTTGAATACAATACTTGCAATGCTTCCCTCTTTATGTATCACTAAAAATAATACCATAAATGGAAAAGGAAAAATCGAGGCTACAGCAATTGGGTTTCATCACCTTCACAGTAAATCGACTGCATATCCTGATACGGACTTATGCTTCAATACCCACCTCTTCGGTTGTCAATTTCTCTTCTTCCAACTCCTTAACTGCTCTGATGAGTCCCTTTGTGATCCCATTGAGATGCAAATCATTGTCTTCCATCTCCCTCATAAGTTTCTCTGCTGTTTCCCAATCCAAAGCCTTTAAACAAAGAGATTGGATCAGCTTGTTGTACTCATCCGCATTAGGTTGTACCCCATATTGCTTCATCTCACTCAACAATTCCAAAGCCTTGTCAAAATTTTCTAGCTTGCAATACCCCCGAATGAGTGTATGATAAGTCACAGGGCTCAGTTTGGAGTGCTTCTTTTTGGCTTCAGCCAACACTTTACATGCCTCCTCCATCTCACCACCCTTCGTGTATCCACTCATGATCACACTGTAAGTGTACACATCGGGTCTCAAACCCCTACTCTCCATCACTTTCATGATCTTCAGTGCTTCTCCCATTTCTCCAGCCTTGGAAAGGCTGTTGATAATTGAATTGAAGATGTCATTACCAGGAGGAGGACCTGCCTCAATCATGTTAAATAGCAAAACTTTCGCCTTCTCAACATCCTTAATCCTGCAGAGTCCCCGAATGACTGATGAAAACAGCTTGATTGCATATTTCCTTTCTTCTTTAGAAATATCCTCCAACATTTCTAGAGCCAAAGTGAACATTTACGTCCTCACGAGAAAGCGAGCAGATTAAAAAGTTAACAGAAGACCGAGGTGGGTATCTATCCATCTTCTTAGCTGACAAATAAACAGAATGAGCATCTTTAGCTTTCTGACCTTTGCACATATAAGAAATAATTTTACCAATTTTCTGAGAGTTGGGCAAATTTCCTGCATTGACCATATTCTCACAAACAGAGCCAGCCCAGTGAAAGATCGATTGCCTACAAAGAGCTTCAATAGTAAAATAAAAAGAGTCTTCATTTGGGACACACCCGAATTCCCCAAATTTGTTAAACACTTCAAAGCCAGCCTCCCCTTCACCCAACTTTGAAAGCAGTGATAACAAATTATTGAGAATCTTTGTGGTCAACAGGCCGTCCTCGCCCAACTCCTTTAACAAATCCCACAAAGCAAAAGCATTGTTCTTCTTAACTTCATTACAGGCTGCCCTTACAAGTGACTCCACGACCCGGGTAGTTACCAAAGGCTCGTGTATATTCAAAACCCATATAAAAAACTCAATCAATTTCTCACCAGGAACAAGTGGGGTTTCAACTACCCTCAAAACAAACTCTTCACTCAAAGATATATCCATACTATCAAGGCTCAATTGTAAAGACCCATCAATAATACTACTCTGAAGTAAAGACAACACCTTTTCCAATTTCTCCAAATCAACCCCATGTTGTTCATTTCCTTCATTCGATTCATGCTCACCAGAATCAAGACCATCAACTGTTACATTTTCACTCATCTCACCAAAAATCGATGATGAAGAAGTTGAGCTAGGCATTTTATCAAGCACGTTGCTGGTATCACTGGAATCATAAGTTTCACTACTTTCTTCAAAGACAGTTGATTCAATTTGTGATGTTTCAACATCATCATTACTAACAGGGTTTGACGACTCTTGACAGAAGAATAAAGGGGTTTGATGAAAATGGATCTTGGGAGAGAAATGAGCAGGAAACACACTTTCAACAAAAGTTGGGGTTTTACAGTGCAGTACCTGAGGTTGAAGAAGAGGAAGATTAGGTCCTCTAGTAAGCCTGCTGAGTGAAGCTCTTCTTGCTACTGCTACTGATCTCCACATCCTCCCTCCCTCTCTCTCTCTAAAAGTTTCACAAAGGTTTTTGAGGGTGAAGGACTCGGAAGGTTTTCAGGGTGATTGCAAATTAGGCTGGGCTGGGGTTTTATTTAAATGATAGTAATTGGATATTTTCCGACACTAATTCAAGCCCATTACCCATATATGTTGGTTTTATAATTATGTTGACAAACTATATATATATATATATATATATATATATATATATATATATATATATATATATAGGGAATATATCTTAAGCTCACCCCTTATTCAACTCACCCGAGCTCACCCCCTTTTAGCGACGGACACGACGACGGTTCGATCATACAACCGTCGTCTATACTTATAGCGACACTATATGTTGTCCGTCGCTAAAAGTATAGACGACGGTTGTATGACCGAACCGTCGTCGGGTCTGTCGCTAAATGGAGGGTGAGCTCGGGTGAGTTAGATAAGGGGTGAGCTTAAGATCCGGACCGTATATATATATATATATATATATATATATATATATATATATATATATATATATATATATATATATATATATATATATATATATATATATACCCTTTATCAACGGACCCGACGACGGTTCGGTCATACAACCGTCGTCTATACTTTTAGCGACGGACAACATATAGCTTTGCTAAAAATATAGACGACGATTATATGATCGAACTGTCACCGGTTCTGTCACTAAAGGGAGCTCGGATGAGTTGGGTAAATGATGATATATATATATATATATATATATATATATATATATATATATATATATATATATATATATATATATATAAATATAAAAACGACGCTTAATAGTATAATTGGTTGATATTTCACTATTGTAAGTATAGGTAAATTTAACTGTTATAATTAAATCACAATCATATACCTCGTTTTATATCTTAATTTTGTATCCATTCGTTTGTCACCAAATTACTGAGTATTATTTGTTTTGGATTTAAAAAAGAATCTCCAATCAAATAAGTAAACATAATATTTGATAAACTTTTCGTTTCAAAATTTAAGGTAATTTAAAATTGAATATTAATCTTAATCCCATAAGTATTTGAGAAACTTCTAAGTAAATGTCAAAAATATTAATCCCATAAGTATTTTTTTCCTTCATAAAAAATATTATTAGTATGAAAAAAAACAAAAATAAAAGACTTAGTGTGTACGAATTGTTCTAACCAAGTCCTTGCATATAAACTTGATATGTTCAAGTCCCTCCTCACTTTCTTGGTATAAAATGACGCAATTTCTCCAGTTTTCCATCATAATTAATTTCAACATTTCATAGTTTAGATTCGTTTGAATAATCGTCATCCACCACATCATCTAAATACTAGTAATTTACTGTCAAATAGTACTACTCATCTCAGATACCCACCTACCCACCCTCACTTCAAAGATATGCCGAGATTGAAGAAATTATTAGTGTTACCACTGCAGTGAAAATCTCATTTCCCGAGTTCATGTCACAACCTTTTCCTCAAATAAGTAGACAAGGGTCCTTTTATGTTACAAAAATAAAAAATAAGAATAAACATTTTTACCACTAGAATAATAAATCTCGTGAGAAATATTTTTATACCAATTGATAAATACGTTCACAAAACAGACTGGTACCAACAACTCGTGATATTAAAATTTAAATGAATCAAAATTCTCATAATGTTTACACAAAACTAGAAAAGTAGCCTAGCACTCGGCCTATGTACACCTACAAAGTGGTAAATTGTTATCATAAGCCAGTATTGGGGTTGTTTCCAGCAAGGATGAGAGAGATCTCCAGTCCTCTGCTGAACGCTTGGTTGAACATAAGTCGGGTTTGGAATGTTGATATAAATGGGAACCATGAAAAAAGTGCAATGGGGATGAAGATGAGCATCCCCATCCCAGCATCGTATAGGCGAGCGAGTGAGCGAATTGATTTCCATAATCCCACCTTCTTCATCAAAGGCTTCCACGCCGCAGCAATCTGACAAGTATTCGACAATTTCACACTGAGAATTAAGGAGGTGCCTTTATACAAACAAGAATGGTAAGGTAAACTACATTGTAGGTCTAGACAGTGAAAACAGTGGAGACAAACTCCAAACAAATAAATAAAACCATGAATAGAAATACCTATATAATACCATAAATTTTGTTGGAAAATATAATAGACATTATCAGTAATCCTCCTCTTCTGGGAAAACTTCACCACTGATAATATTATGAGTCGGCATGCGACACAAATGTCATTGTTGCACTTTTTTACTATTATCTTATGTTTACCGTCTTTTGTAAAAGCTAACCTAAAAGATGGATTTGAACATTCAGTTAACAGGTTACATACCCAACAATTTCTCAGGAATACTGTTTGGGTTACATTTAACATTCCGCCACTAGAAAACTGTTTGGGTGAGCCGTGAGATCATCTAAAGGAAACAGTTTGAGGTAAACAAAAACAAAACATAAGTATATCTGCATAATACATACGCAACCATGTCACGACCACAAGTTAAATCAATATTCACTCAACGGTCACATACAAACTCAATACGACTGGCTGAGAGGACTTCGAGGAATGCTAAAATCTATGATCCTGAGCACTCAGAATTGCCTGCTAGAAGCACTGGTAAAAGAAATCCTAAAAGCTTGGTCAAAGGAAGACTGCATAGTTCCTTGATCAAAGGAAGACTCTCTTCCAAAAGGCGTCCCAGCATACAGATTTTTCTTGGTTCATTTAGGAAGTGCATGTTCATGTTAATATAGTCTGATTGCTGTTGTTCCTTTTGTTATAGCAGTCACATCTTGGGTTTGTCCATTTGATGTTTATGCTATTTGTTCTGGGGAATGCCCCTATCCACTGTAATTGTCTTTCCTTTTAATATAAATTTTACTTAATAATTTTTTTTTTAAAAAACTCATTAAGGTGCAAACACAGAAGCACTTGGATAAATTTTTCTTCGTGGCTAGGAGAAGCATTGTGTATTAGTGAACCAATTATTAGCACTTTTTAATTGAAAAATTGACCTGTTCCAATTTTTGTTTATTATTTTTTGAAACAAATAAGGTGTAGTGACTCTGCTAGTGAGCTGGACTACCGAGTCTCAATACAGGTACACTGTTAAAGTTAGACTTGTACAACTTTTTGATAGGAGACTAGCATATATATAAAATGAAGCAGGGTCAAAGAGAGACTAATAGGGGTGCACTACTGCCTTAAGTTTCCATGACACTTCTTTATTATGCTACGATGGTTTCAACAAGATCATAGAGATTGGATGCTAACATGTATTCCTCATTGTTAGATTAATCAAGAATCCTCTAAGATTCTATGATTGATTTGATTAGGAGTGATTAGTGGTAGGATTATTCTAGAAACATGATTAGTGGGAATCATTGATGTGATTTATTTTCCATATTTAGCTTTGACACTCGGCCTATATAAAGGCTCTCTATTGTACACATTTTGATACGGAATAATATTGGCTTCTAGCATTCACATGGTATCAAGAGCCATGGTTTCCTAAAAAAATTTTCCTCTCCTTATTTTATCTCTTCTTTCTCTGTTCCAAATACCAAAAAAAAATAATCACTTCACCGTGAACAGTAACAACACTTTTCATCGTGAATAGTCCGAAACTGTTCATCTTGTTTCCTGTTTATCAATGCAAGTGTAAGTTCTAATTTCTTGTGCTCTTCCGAGATATATGTAAAAGTTTTTTTATTTTTGAGGTGGCGGAAATGATTAGTTCGTTGCTCAATTTGGGTTTGGATTTGTTGGGTCTGTGAGAGGTTTTGCATGTCATTGTTACCATCATTTCGTCGTTCTTTTCAGCCGTGATTGTATTTTTATTGTGTGAAAAAGTTTAGACAGATTTAATATGAGCAAGATGTCTACCGTATCTGATATTGTTACGAGCCAAACATCAAATGCGTCCGATTCTAGGCAGTCCATGGGTATTACAAAGGTGTTGTCTTCCTCGAATCGTCTTACTGATAAGAAATTGGAGAGAGTCCATAACTATCAGCAGTGGTGAAAGAGTGCGTTTGGCCCTACTTAGTAGAGTGCAGGGCGATCATTTAACAAAAGCATATACTTCCGACGAGGCTTGGGAGCTAATTGATGCCAGAATTTTATATCAAATGCTTAATTCCATTGACAGTAAGATTGTTGATTTAGTCATCACTCATCTTGATACAGTAAAAGAATTGTGGGAATACTTATGAGGTTTTGTGCTCGGGCCAAAATAATCTTGCTTGTATGTTTGAAGTTTCGAAGGATTTTTACAATAATCGTGAAGGGCGTCCACGCACTTAATTTTTTGCATACTATAAAAAGATGTACGGGGAGTTGAATTCATTGCTCCCTATTACTGTCGATATCAAAAAAATACAAGAACAAAGAGAGCAATTAGCTATGATGAGGTTTCTTGGTGCTCTTGGTTCAGAATTTGAGACTGTCCGCTCACAGGTTCTTATTAGGTTGTCCGTGCCATCTCTTGCTGATACTTTTGCTCGTGTTTGACGTGTCTCCAGTGAAACTCCTCATACAGTTGATTCATTTGACAAATCTACACTGATGGTTTCACATGGCCAAGGTGTTGCCCGTAGTAGATGCATGGCGGTTGTTTTGGAGCCCGTGGAGGTGGCCGAGGTCGCGGAGGTAATTTTTGAGGTAGGGCCAGTAGCCAGATTAGTGGTTCAAGTAAAATTTTTGAAGGTACCGATCCTAGTAGAATTTGTTATCATTGTGGACAGTCAGGACACATTCGTAATCAGGGGCAACCACGATTTGCAAATACAGTTGCTAGTTCGGATACCGGAGTATCATCCTCTATACTCACATCTTCGAGAGAGAAGACAATTACTTTGACTCCAAAAGAGTATGCTGCATTCACTCAATATAACAGTCATCATCTAATTCTACTGCTACTTTGGTTCAAACAGGTAATGCAAGTTCTTGCTTCACCATATCCCATTCATAGGTAATTGATTATGGGGCATCTAATCATATGAGAGGAATATCTAGTAATCTTTTTCTTTTTCTCCTACTTCCTCTCCTTATTTAGCATCTACATTATATTTACCCAAATTTTCATATAGCCATTCTTTATGTTGGTAAATTAAAAAAAACTTGTAATTGTTCTGTGACGTTTTATCCTGATTCTTGTGTTTTTCAGGATCCTACAACGAAGACGATTGGTAGAGATCATGCATCGGGAGGTTTATATCTGTTTGATGAGTTAGTCTATGTTCCTCGCATAGTTGTTAAGGTGTCGCCTAGGCGACACCAAGTCGTCCAGTCGGTCTGAGATGTGTAAGGCGAGTGCGCGACTTGGTTTTTGAGCGAAAGGCGAGCGACTAAGAAACAAAGGCGTTGCCTTGGACAACCAGGTGACGACTTGGGCGACTACCAGGATGGTTGAGCGACTTTGTTTCATGGGTCGACCCAAATCTAAACTGGGTTCTAAAAAAAACGACGTCGCCAAACCTAGCCACTCGATTGACAATCGATTCAAAGAACAGAAGATCGATCATCAACTTCGAAGCCGAGAGAACCGAGTGAGAGAGAGAAGCAAAGTCGACTGGGTTGCGACCGAACAACCGACTCCGATCGACGACTCTGATCGGCGAAGCGACTCCGATCGGCGAGGCGACTCCGATCGACGCTACCAGCTACGTTAGCCTTTCTTTTTCTTTCTTCGTTAGCCTTTCTTTTGCTGGTCGACTGCTTGGTCGAATTTGTTTTTCGTTCTTCGTTGGCCTTTCTTTTGCTGGGTCTTTATATATATAATAAATAATTATAAATGATAATTATAAATATAATTATTATAATTATAAATTATAAAAATAAATATAAACTATTATAAATATTATTATTAAATTATAAATATATAAATATTATCAATATATTAATATATAATATTAATATATATATATATAATATAATATAATATAATAAATTATATATATTTATATGTATTTATTTATAATTTATATATGTACACTTTACATTTTATGCATTGATATGTAACATTTATTTACTTGATGTGGTTTATAGTGGTACAATTTATCTGCTTTGTTTTTGGATTGTTATTGCTAAGTATTTACATAATTATGTCTTTAATGTTATTCCATAGTGTTATGTTTTGAGTTTTAATGCATATGAAATTTTATTCTCAATATACTTGTTAAGTAAAATAAATAATATATAAATTGCACATTGTAAACGACTTGTCGCCTTACGAACGCCATGTCGGTCGCCTTGTCGCCTAGGCGTCCAGGCAGTCGGCTACCGCCATGACTCGCCTTGGCGCCGTAACAATTATGGTTCCTCGGGCCATTGCTTGTTCCAGTGTCGCCTCGCCTCTTCATTAGGACACCCGTCTTTGTCCAACTTGAAAAGATTGATGTCATGTTTTAGTTCTTTATCTAGTTTAGAATGCGAGTCTTGTCAGTTTGGGAAACACCATCGTGTGTTATATCCCCTTAGGGTCAATAACTGGTCTGTGAAACCATTTAAGTTAGTACATTCTAATGTATGGGGACCTTGATATTGTCACAATTGGGATTTTGATATTTTGTTACATTTGTTAATGACTACTCACGGATAACTTGACTTTACTTGATGAAAAATCGTTCTAAATTGTTCTCCATTTTCTCTAATATTTTTAATGAAATTCAAACTCAATTTGGTCTCACATTCCGTGTATTACGCAATGATAATGCTTTTCAATATTTTTCATCTCCATTCTCTACATTCATGGCTAGGCATGGCATCATCCATCAATCCTCATGTACTGATACACCACAACAAAATGGTGTTATGCAGAGAAAAAATCGTCATCTTATGAAAGTTACTCGTGCTTTACTTTTTGATATGAAAATACCAAAACCATTTTGGGCAGATGATGTTTTAATTGCATGTTACTTGATTAATCGCATGCCTTCTTCTGATACTTTTGTTTTAGGTGGAGAAATTCCTCACTCTGTCTCGTATCCTTCTAAGGTTTTGTTTTCTTTGTCCCCAGGTGTTTTTGGGTGCACCTGTTTTGTTCGAGATCACCGTCCTGGGGTGTCAACTTGCGAATGTGTTTTTACTAAAACTTAAGGGGCTACTAGAATCCGTTATATTTGTAACAAGCTGGGCATGATTGATATACATGCTCCAACTTGAGGGGGAAGCATGATTAGTGGTTGATTACTATGATTTACTTTTCATATTTAGCTTCGACACTTGCCCTATATAAAGGCTCTCTATTGTATATGAATAATATTGTCTTTTAGCATTCACACTTATGAATAGATATATTCAAATTACAAGAAGAAACCAAAATCATAATAAATAGAGATGAACTCAAAAAACTTACAGAAAGAATTCCCCACCCAGTGGGTACAAATGCCAATATACAGGCAAAAATATCTGCAATAGTCAAATTGGTAAGTGCAACTGCAACAGCCACACCAGCCAGCGCAAGTAAGAAAGCGACGCCTTGAATGAAGCGCAATAGCAGCTGAAAATTAACAGATATCTTCTGGCTGAAGGTAAAAACCTGCAGAGCCAAAAAATGCAAGGGATTCAAGGTAATTATCAAAGATTCATTAAGGTTTAGGGCTATGATTTCCAACGTTCAAAGCCATGATGCAGACCTTGAACAGAATTATAAGCCCCACCAGCACAATCCATGAGAACCCGTAGACCTACAAAATGTACAATGCAACATAAGACAGCAATAAGTTCCTTTTCAGTAGCAGCATTTTTAAGGAAGCTTACCCCCACCCCTCCAAAAAAAAAAAGAAAAAAAAAAGCTCCTTCTAACCCCGACATGCACAAAAAGACGCACAAGACAGAATAAAAACATAGGTGAGGATCGAGACGGGAAGAAATATTTACAGAAAAAGAACACAACATAATATCAGAAGGACGAATAGTAGAGTGGTGGTTCAGCTGCAGCCATAGCAATATCATATCAGACTAGAATTCGAAAAAGGCATATTTCTTGGGTTCAATTAAATGTCAAACTTGCATCCAAATCTTCTGTAAGATCTCATCGCTTATCATTGTATGTTCTTTTTACTGGTTAGCACAATTTATTTAAAAATAGCTGCCTCAGGGTAGGAAACACTTACAAAGAAAACATATAAGGATTATAGATACACATAACTATATACGATCCTGTTCTAAAGCCCAGGCTGACTTGCACTTCTGTTTTATTTGTATTCTTGTTTTTCTCCAACCATTCTGCATCACAAACCCCCTAGACAGGGAGCAATTAACATACTATACATCCTAAAAACCCTGCCAAATGGGGAACAACTCCTATCACAAAGCCTATCATTATCCTAGATTTTACAGTACTAACATTATAATTGTACAACCTTTCTCCTTTGGCTTCCAGATTATATTAAAAAACTAAGAAGCCAATACTTGTTGTCCAAAATAAAGAGCATCTTTGGTAAGAACAAAAATACTGCTGTTTAAACTGGTATATGAGAAGAATCTGAAATAAAAAATCTTACCGTCAGTGATGTATCTGATCCTTGCACATTTAACTTGTAGACAATACCAAACTGGAAGATAAAAAATCTTAGGCTCAGAATGGTCTCCATCAGCCTCGATCTTAAGCTTCGAATATGAGCCTGTAAAAATATTTCTGCATCAATGGGGTAGCCTACTAAGAATAAAACATCTGAATGAAATGTGGTGAAATTAGAAAGGGAAGCCAAAAGTTTGCCACTGAATTGGAGAAAAGAATGTCTGCAAAATAATATTTTTCCAACGGAAATGTTGAAAAAATTGACATAGGAAAATCAGAAAGCCATGCACAAAGTTAAGCAGTCCTCAAATTTGATTAAAACAAACTTGTGAATCCTAGATTCATGTGGTAGGAGAAAGATGCAGCACATCATACAACCAATGGCAGGAAGTTACTATAATGCTTCCATGACTATTGATATGATATGCAGCACCAAATCAGAACTAAGAATAGACGGTTGAATCAGAAATTCTTATGCAGATATTAGGTTACCAGTCTTGCAGAAGAAGAATCCTAGGAAACAAATTTCGAATGTTTTTATTGGCCAGCAGATGTTGTAATGGATATCAGTAAGATAAACTTCTTGTAAATGCAAAGTTTGGAGGCTCAAGGATCGCTGAACTATCTTATTTTTATTGAACGATCCTTGAAGATACGGTGTCAGGCAAGCGCAACAAGCACAATTCTTATTTTATTGCACCATGTAACTGTAGGGATTTATTTTTGTCTTTAATATATGAATATCAATTAGACAGCGGTATGGAAGCACTTGCATTAGAACCAATTATCAGTCAGAAATCATATTAAAGGTATATAATATATTCATGGTGAGCCTAACGTGCCCGTGTATTTATATCCAAATTTTAGGCAGAGTCCTCAAATCTTAAAATATGGAGTTCAGCCAAGCCACACAAATAGATAACCATACCCCACAACCCAAGTGCATGTAGCATAAGCCAAGCAATATCACCATTACAAGATCAACCCAATTCCATAAGATGAGCACAATTACATTCTTCAACAATAAAGCATGCTATAGCCACTACATATAAAACTAATTATCTTGACAATCAACATTATTATCTTGAAGTAGAAATAATACCAGTTCTTCATCCCACCAAGCTTCCCAGCTTTCTTCTCCTTTGACCCCAATTCCACCCCTATACAGAAGCCAGTTTGTCCAATCTCTGAAGTCCTCTACCGTCCTTAACAGGACAATAAAAGCAAGTGAATAACTAAATCAAACAAAATCAAGGTTTAAGTGGAATAAGAAATAGCGCAGTCTTACTTTTGCCACTCAAATCCAGACGGATTGAACAAATATGGAGCAAAAAGCCATGAAAGAGCCATGAACCAACTACTAACAGTAAGAAGAATGTAGGCTAGGGCACTGCCGTCCTCATCTCCATATGCAAGATATACTATCAACAGAAGCACAACTTCCAATCTGAAGATATAAAAGAACTAAGATAAATAACTGCTCAACTTCAAGAGCATGCACATTGTGGGGATGTGTCACAGAGAGGTAGAGTGAGAGTTAGAGAGAGAGAGAGAGAGAGAGAGAAAGAGAGATAGACCCTTTGACAAAGTGACTGCGGGAATAAAGCCTGTAATTCTCTGAAAATTTGATATGGCGGACCACAAATCCCCTTCCTGTTGCATGGTACTGTTGAAGAAGTGATAGATGCATAAGATATACCAAACTACAATAAATTTAGCAGGAGATGATTGGTAAGGAACAAACCTTAGCACCACCATGCAAAATAGTTCGACCAAAATAATGCGTTCTTGTGCCAAGGGAGAATGTGAAGAATACAGTACAAAGCTGAAACTGCATAGTAACAAAACTAACAACAGCCTGCAGCAGCAATCAAAGGGAAATAAAAAATTAGTTTCAAAAGTAGTGTTCCAAAGACATTTTAAGAGCATAAAACTCAAAATAAATCAAAAAATATGACCCAAGCAAGAGATGTGGCATTTAAATTGCAGATATTAATGGACGAAGTATCAGGAACGATTTTTAGAGAAAAAAATTCAACTCGCGTCACCTTTCTAAACCACCCCTTCCTCGTATAAGGAAATGATTAGGCATACGCACAAGTTTTTTATGTTTTGTTTTTTTGTTTGGGGTGGGGGGGGAGGTTAAAAGGAAAATGGAAAAGTGAGAATTTATGTGCCATTCTGGCATCAACTAAAGATGGGATTCCTAAGCGGTGGGGAACACAAGCTAAGCTAAGGATAATTGTACTGTATAAGAACAATGTTGAAACCATATCTAGACATTCTTTTTACGGCGTTGTTTACATGTATTCAACATACATATGTTTCTTATGCTTAAACTATATATAGATCCTCAATGATTGCTCAGGAGCACAATTTTCTGAAGAAGAATAGAACATTGGCACTTGAGACATTGGTTTTTATGAGATTCAAGCATGCAATTTCAAGAAAAACTGCCAACAGCATGTTGCTAACAACGTTTGCTCTACGCAAATATTGTTCAACTGGGATTTGCCCCAATATAATGAGCTTTTGTCATTTTCGTCAATGTTCTAAAAGGCGCTAGGCGGGCGGCCGAGGGGGGCCTGAGCAGGGCGTAGGCGGATTTTTTTATTTTAAACCAATTTTAATATTTTATCTTACATTTATCCAAACAAAACAATAATATAAAGCAAAACAATCTATAATAAAGATAATAAAGACCTTTGCTTAAAGTTCAAACACATATCCATATTGCTAATGTCAAAGTTCAAACACAAACATGCAATTGTTCAAAGTTCAAACATATTTTTAACGTATTAGTTTTATTTATAAACAAGATTGCTATTAAATAATAAAATTTAAATTTCAATAATTTAATTCAATATTAAAACTTAAGAAACTAAACATAAATTTAAGAATTATATTGAATTAAACTAAATATTACAAATGTATCATCATTTATATAATTTGAAGTTGATACAAGTTCAAAAAATTACAATTATAATAAAATTATTCATTTGACTTGATATTGTTCACTTCTTGTTGTGACCTGTATTATGAATATGGTAAATCATTAGAAAAATAAATATATCAAAATCTGGTTTGGGTAGTAATTAAAATAAAAAAAACCTCTCCGCCCAGACCCGGCTTAATTTCCTGGAGGAATTTTTTTTCCGCCTTGGGCCTAGGTGAGACGCCAGGGGGGCCTAGCGCCTAGGTGCCAAGGGGGGGCCTATCACCTAGGCGGATTTTTAAAACACTGATTTTCGTCACATGCAGCTACATAACTTTCTATTATTTGTTAAAAAGATTGATTAAGCTATTTAATTACCTACTGATTCCTAACCTTCATCTCTTCAGTTTTCAGAGGGTGATAGGACGATTTTGTGTTAATCCAAGAGATAAAGTTCCAAAGACTAGAAAATAAGAAAATGTCAGTTATTTTGTTCTTCTTTTATATTAACATTCACCAATAAGAAAATCTCAGTTACTTAAAATTCCTACTCATCCAGACCCTTTATGATCAGCTTATCACAAACAAGAAATCGTTCCCAGTTATCACAAATTATAATATCTAGTTGACAATGTCACCTATAAGTATGATACTGTACGAGACAAAGAAAAAAAGAATAGCAGAACTCGAAACAAGGTCAGAGATCTATAAGTGCCACAGAAATTGACATAATTATCAGATTGATATCCTCAAGCAACCCAAAAGTAGATCACTTGCTATCATTCATCCATTACTTTGTCTGATCATTACTCAAAATTCACACTCAAATAACATAAAGGTGGGACATTCTAAGCGGAGGCAAATATAACTCAGGAATTTTTAAAACGGATATAGATATGAATATAGATGCAACATCAGTTAAACTCACACAAAGATACAAATTACAACGCTTCAGCCATATTACTGTACATTACAGTCTCTTATGATAGATGGAAAATGTATAATGCTTTACCAATCAAACAATATGAACTTCTGCATCATAATTAATATTGTTGAAAACATGCATACATAATTGTACATCAGACAACTCACCCGTAGAAAACCTTGTTCCAAGATAAAACCAAGAATCATTGGCACAGCAGTAAATACACCGATTTGAAAGAGAAACTGTGTATTTAGAGCAGCATTTAAAGCAGAATTATTTGTTACTGATGCAACTCCTTGAAAAAATGCACCAACACCAGATAGAGCCTGAAACAAAAGAATGTTACTATATATAGAGAGAGACAGGAAGACAGGGGAATCACAATGTCATAATTGTAGATGTATGTCATATAAAACAAATTTCCAGATAAAGTATTATTATATAGTATATTTGGGAAATTTCTGTTAAGGTCAAAGTACAGTAAAAATTTCAAAAAAAACTATTGAAGGTCAAATTATTAACTGAAACAATTAGAACAGTGAAAATTCCAAAAGCAGGTAAAAACTGACTTCCTGCTACTACACCTTATAGCTTATTAGATGGAAATTCATATCTTACCAAGTACGCCTTCCCATAAAGAAAGACGTATACCGTCAGCACAGTTAACTGCACAGGTCACAAGATTTGTTAGATATAAAATCCAGTAGCTGTAATTATAAGAATTCAAACATACATCATCTCAGTGGCGGAATCATGGCATGGCGGGGGTGGGCCATGGGCACACCTGGTCTCTCGAAAATTTTAAATAAGCCCCAAAGGTTTATCTTTTTTTTAAAAAAAAATAACTAAATTTACTTTATACCCTCCAAAACTTCTTCTACATTTTATATGAAAATTCAGAGTAAATTATATGTTATACAAGTAGATAAAAGATAGCAGTTGACCCATACCAAAATATAATACTTTTATTAATATTTTAATTATTCATCCTTTAAAAAGTAGAGTTACTATATTTTTGTAATTTTTCAATCTATTAATATTGATATTAGTTTAGTTATAATTAGCTATTTAGGTATTAGGACAAACTCATTGATTTTGTCCTTTAAGAAATGAATCATCAAAAACCGATTCAATTATAGATGCATTTCCCGACTCAAAAGAAGATCGAGTGACACTTTGGGAGAGATAATTCTCACTAGAATATCTTACAGTAATTTATAAGTATTTGTTTTACTTAAATAAATATAATTAATTATTATATCAATATCTCTAGATTGAATTCCAAGTTCAGCCACTGCAGACTCTAATAATTTATTTAATCGACTCTGTTTGGACAACAACAAAATATGTTGCCCACAAAATTAATATTTCCCCTAAGGTCCATTGATAAAGAGAACGGGAAGAATGTAGCTTAGTAGTTTGTTTCTTTTTTTGATAATTCCTTTTTGACATACCTTCATATTATAACCTGCGCAACACAAATCTATTAGTCAGAAGTACTAATCATGGCAGTAACACCACTTTGTTACAAGAATAGCATACCATAGTACAAAAATAGTAGCCAACAGTGGTGAAGTAGAATGACATCATTCGGTAAAAATCAAGGAGCTGCCCAAGTCTGTAAACATCCCTACTAAGAACTTGTTCACCGTTACCACCAGCAACTTTGCCTTCAAATAAAGCAATTTGATTGAGCCCAACATCTCGTCCCTTTCCAACCTGTTCAACATTTAATTTAAAGAGTAGTGACCCCATACAAAATGAAAAAAAAGGAAAAAAAAACATAGAAGACAAAAGGAAGAGACAACCCAGCCTTTACCTGAATGTATTCATGGTGAGTAATATTTCCTTGGCGCAACGTGGAATTGAACCCTGCAGTTTTACCCAAAACTTATTAACCTGTTCCAAAAAAGAGCACATAGCTTTTGAAACCAAAAGAGACACATCCTCCATTAAATACAATAACTGTTGGTTGATTATTAAGGGTGGTGATGGGGTGGAGCACAATGTTCGACTTGTAACACAGTACAGACCGAAGATCTGTGTGGAAAGCAAATGGAGAAAACCAAACTTTGTTTATTTTGGACAGGGCATCAAATCAAACATTAATAACTCCTCAAGAAGGGGGCCTGCGCTACCAACCATAACAACTACTCCAACATATTCAGCTTACTAGTTAAGTAGATCTTTTATATTCACTAGTATAAGAATGTACTGTACAGGAAGAAGATTTAACACACAAAAGAGTAAGACTCAGATGATACCTTGGTAGGAATACATCCATACCTGCATAAATATCTTCACTGATATTAATCACACGAGAGGCCTTACTGATACCACCACGTGTTATATGAAAAACTCTATCAAAAACATCTGGATGACCATAGTGCATTCGGACCCTGAACATTACTTGAGATCTCAACCAAGTGAAAACTAAAAAAATCTACATCGAAGGCAAAAATTATATTATCCACTAACTTGGACTTACTTCAAAGGATTTGCCAGGACACGTTGACCAAGAGTCACAAAACTAGTTTCCTGATTTGACATGAAAGATGCTAACGAAGAGACACTGCATAAATTGAGTAAAAAATTAATCACATGTCAACCAGCGGGTAGATCAAAGTGTAGAAATATAATATAGAAAAGTACCTTCCTGTAAATACATGCTCCCTTACACCTAGAATGGTAGGAGGACGAATACCATGATCACGATAGAATTCCTCAAGAAGATTCCTCATCTTCAGAGCTTCCTCAAAATAATTGTCCTGAAGCAAAAAAGGTGTAGAATTAAAATAGTTTCAAAATTTAAAGAAAGAAAAACAATGAAGGTTGTCCCCAACACAACTACAAATAAAGTTGCGGAGAAATATGGAGCATATACTATTAGAAGTCTTGCATGGAGATTTTTAGATAGAAATCATATTATATCTACAGGCTATATGAGTGTTTCTCTACAATTACATGCAAACTACATACACTCTTCACAATAGATGATGCCAATATAAAGTTTAAACACAAAACCCAAGGGAACTCTTCACGGAGTACATCAAGTACAAACCCCATCCTCCCGAGAGGGAACTACCTGTCAATGCAAGTCAAAACATCCAAATGTAAAGTTTATGTACCACCCTGAAGGGCCCAACCGCAACCTATCTTTCAAACACAATATAGCAACGAACCAGATGTCAAATATTCATCTACCTTCAACAAATGCATGCTGAAAATCGAAAACAGCAATCACCACAGCCCTTATATATGAGCAAAATCCAAAGATCCTTGGCAAGGATTTTATATTGTTCCAATCTAACTGTTGGACTAGAAGTCCCATATACTCCAGTCTCTTTTTCTTTCGAACCAATGAAATGAAAGAACTATTGAAACTTCTTTCAAATCCCCCAAAACTATAAAAAAATAAAAAAAAAAAATAATCCTGCATCAGTTTCATGAAGTCACGCCGCACAACATTCCAACAATGATGATTAGTGATAATGAAAACCCATCAGGCCCCGAAGCTTAGGCCTTAACCATCCGGGTACTAAACATCAAAAGCACAATTCAGCCCAACACTAATTAGTCTATGAGCTAAAACTCTTATAACTTTATTTGTGACGAACGAGATTTTTGTAAATAATATTAAATATTTATTGAATTGAATAAATATTTTTATTAATTTATTTATTGAGATAGATAAATATTTGATGGAATTATAGTAGATTAATTTAATTAAATGTGTTACATTAATTAAATTAATGAGGAATAATGTTATAATCCAAAATGTGAATTTAATTGAGATTATTAAATTAAATGAGTTATTAAATAATTTGTTATTGTTCTAATTAATTAAATAATTAATTAGAGATTTATTGAGAATATAAATTATGTGCTATATTTAATAAATTAGAATTTTAATTATGTGATGATTTGATTTAATAAGTAATTTTACCTTTTATTTAATTGAGTTTAAATAATATTATTTGATTAATTAAAGTGTGACAAATAAACTATATAATAAACAAGTTAATTAAAATAAACAAAAAGGAGTTCTTAAAAGCTAAAACCAAACATGGCCTTAAAAACATTGGATCAGTTAAAGCCATGACGCGCTTAACTGATACCCATGTTGTGCCAGTTATCAGTATGTACATTATTAACCAGTCTTCTTTTCTTACTTACGTACTTTATTTCCTAAGACCTAAACTTGAGAAAACAAAGAGAAAAAAGAGAGCTCGAGAGAAATTGGGTTTGAAGAAGAAGGTTTGAAGAATTATAGGAGGATTTCCTACCATCTAAACAAGAATCAAAGGGTGAGAATTCAAATTTACAATCTTTGTTATTATGTTCTTGAGTTTTCCCATGAAAACATATTTTAGTTTTCACGAGTAATTGCTGAAAAGTTGTTATAAATTGTTTATATCCATGAATAATCTAATATATGATGTTCATAAACGATTTTGGGTGAATTAATGCATGAACTTTGGTTTAAAAAGGGGTTTTTAAGTTTATAGTAACATTATATGATTTTGAAGTCAAAATCTGTGTTTTGGTTGATGATTTGTTAGAATAATAGATGTTTATGTTGTTAAATAGATATAATCTGTTATATATGGGTTGAAAACGATTTTTGGTATGAATTGATTCATGAAGCCATGTTTTACAAAAGAAGTTAGTTTTGTTATAAAAGTACAAAAAGGCTGATTTTAGAACCAAAATTTGTGTTCAATCCATGTTGTCTGTAAATTGACGATTGATTGTGTTAATATGTTTAAATACGAAAACAATGCATGTTATACGAACTGATTTGGTTAAGAAATGAATCTGTGGTGTGATGATTCGCTAAGAATGTCTAAAATGAAGTTTTTAGTAAGAACATGAATTTAAAGGGGTTAAATCCGATGAATATTGTTGTTTAAAATCGAAGTATGCATGCTTGGTAACAATTGTGTGAAGTCTATATCTTCTGGGTTTGTTAAATTTGATTTCATGTATAATTCGCGAATTTTGGTTTGCAGCCACGAATTGCAGAAACCAAACATGGGTGACCTTGCCTCGGCGGGCAGTTATCAGGGCATTTTACCCCTCCTTGGCTGGCACCCCGCCCCGGCGGGGGTAGCAGAGTTGGACAGTTTCAGTTTTTCGTCGTGTACAGTCCACTACATGTTAGTCTAACCTAGTCTAATGAACATAATAATGTGTTGGACACGTAATAGGATGTCATATCAGATTGTTAACATCCATGTGATGAAATTGTATGGTAATTTGATAAGTTGTATAACGCCTAAACGTTATGTCCATCAGAAGATATAATGACGATCAAACTTAAGATGTGAGACTTCAGTCTTGTATATGAGATTGATGGTAATGGACAGAACTTAAACCAAGTTAACAAGTTGTATTAAAAGAGGGAATTAAACCTATAAGGTTAATATGAATGTAACTAATGAATGTTGTGAATGCATATGATGTGTGTAGGACTTGTAGTGAACGTGAGTATTAACTGTTTAGCTTACGCACGAGGCAAGTTTCCTTACTCAAAACTTTACTTTTATGGAATAAGTTTCTTTAAATTCTAAATTCTTCGATTGAGCAAGTCTTAGATTTATTATCTATGTCGAGTAAGTTCTTGTTATTAATTGTTCAAGTTCAAGATTTCATATTAGATGTTATCATTAAGCATGATTCCCGTTTTACAATACTTATTCGATTGTATACCTCTTGAGAATTTATTATTCAAATTGAATATCATTTATTGTTGGACCTTGTAAGACTAGCGAACCCTTATTGATTCGACTAGTCCACAATTGATGAACATTCTAAATTCCAGAACCATTGTTGAGCTTATCCAAACCAAACTTCCTTTAGTGCAGACTCTAATGTCAAACTGAGATGAACAACCCTGTTATAGGGGATTATTGATGCTTTAGCGTTAAGATATTGTGTACAGTATAGTACTAAGAGTTGATCCCCTAAGTACGAGAAGTAGAGTCCATAGTCTTATGACTGTTTAAAAGTTTCAAGTGTAAACACTTGACAACCTAGGACATAGTTCAAGGTCTTATGACCTCAGAAGTTCTTTTGATTCTTGTTATTCATTTTTTATTCAAAAGTCGAATTTCTTATTTCAAAAGTCTTTGATTCACTCGCATGTTATTGTATACTTATGGGCAATCGTGCTCACTTTTGCGTAATAATAACATTGCAGTTAAGAACGAAAGGTCCGACAAGCCTTCTACTAGCAAAGGCAAGGGCAATGTCAACAAGTGATGAAGACTTGTTGTTTATTTGATATATTTACGTTTCAGTCTTATGTTAAAGTTGTGTAAGACTTATTATTTGTTTACGTTTCCGCATTTGATATTTAAGGTTAGTATGACTTGGGATTGATGTATTTACATTCAGATGGTGTAACTCCATAAGGGGAAGATTTATTTCTATCTATTTTATGGTTTTCATTTATAATGGGTTGATAGACATATGATGTTTGTACAGTGAACACCAAATCCTGTGAAAATTGAAGTACCCGGATTTGGGGATGTCACATTATTCCCATAGTATAATGGGCCACTACATGACCCATTCACAATAGTTTAATTAATAACCCAAAGGAGTTCTCTGATGACTTCTGGAGCTAATGTACAGTCCAATCATGCCACTAACACGATTTGTGCCTCTGCCCACCAGCTCAATTCACATCTTTAGTATTCGGTTCTGATAAGCCAAAACTCTCCTCTAACCACATTATTTGCTGCAGGGTTCAAAGTATTGTCCAGTACTATACGTATTTGTATCGGCAGTGACCGATCTAGATACCACGCTACAAATTAAACAAGAATTGACATGAAACAATATCAATGCTACATCCCCTAATCAGTAAGATATCGGCCAGAGAAATATCATGTTGTGATGATTATTATTTACTGCTATACAAGTGAGTGTTATATAAGCCTTGCGCCATCAGAGTAAGACTAACTTAATCCTCTTGTTTTGAATTATACTTCTATAAAATAATGGATAGTAGTACTTAATGCTCAGAAAATAATTTAATTCTTTGTAAATAACAATGCTGAGAAAATGACAATCATATCGGCTAGTACAATACTCGGTAAATATCAATTTTCTTAATGCTCATCTTTTCAATAATACTCCCTCCGTCCCAGGATAAAAGTCCTGGTGAACTTTTCACGCATATTAAAAAGAGGAATGAAATGACAAAATTGTCCATAATAATGTCATTAAATATGGAGAGAGAATTAGATTAAAAAAAATATGAGATATTTAATGCTACGGGTATAATAGGAAAATATGGGTAAAAGTTTGGTTATTAAAGGAAAATGGACATTTAACATAGGACTACCCAAAATAATAATAAAGACTTTTATCATGGGACGGAGGGAGTAGTTATCTACTAGTCAATTCAAATCATCCTCATCTTTTTTTTCATAAAATTTTCTTTAAATTTTTTAAGCAAACTGTGAAATGCCCAACACTGATATTGATATCCAATACTCATAAAGAATTGAATGTCCAATAAGTTCTCTGATACCAAGAATAAGAATGTCACAGAAGATTCCAGCTAAAATATACTAATTTAAAGGACTAGAGTAGTTACTATTATCAAGCCAATAATGAATTTATTTCTATGATTGTTCTTAGTTGCATATACAAGCATAATTCAGCATATAATGCATTAACAAAGAATAAGTTAAACAATATATTGCACAATTCATTTGAAACCAATCGATTCGTCTTTCAATCTGTAGCACAAAATTACCTATATTATGTCAATTGCCTGCATCACATTTTTTTTATAAATTATTAGTAAGGAATATATAGTTGTAAGTTGTAACTCACCTGATTCATGTCAATTGCCTGCATTGCATTCCCACGAGTAAATACAATCGCATGGTTCTGATTTTCAGGTTTCCCTTCACCTAACTTAGGATTTCCGGGCAATTTTATCGAGTAGATTTCCTGCACAAATATTTTTTTGATAAACAAATAAATCACAAAAGACAGAAATAGAAATACTTCAAAAGCATTTTTGATAGTTTTAAAAATGGAGGGATACCTACACACTAGGAACTCGAAAGTCTCCACTCATGTCTAATTGATTTATGATTATCAGTTGGCTAATTAACCATGTTAACAAAGTATGCAATTTCATTCACGTGCAAGGTCGAACGGCCTAGGTGCTCCACACCACCCAATATATTGGGGCGTATTGAAAATACATAGTTCCACATTGGGGAAAACCCTCCTTTAGAATTGACATATAATTCTTGGGGCTACTCCACTCATTACCATTGGTTTAAGTTGTATAACATTCTGCAAATTAAATTTTGTGTAGTTAATCCTATGAATTGAATTGCAAATCTGCATCAAACCTTAAGATTTGGTACAAGTTGCGACAAACCGATATTGTCTGTCAAAACGTGTATTTGGGCTTTGGTGCGTTATGATTTGATTCGGACTTGGAATTTAACCCATACTGTTACACTTTAGGTTAGCTAACCAATCAGTTCAACAAATCCTACACAGTAAAAAGATACCCAATGAGTAAAGGAAGAGAATGTTAGTGCCAATTTATAAGAACAAGGGACATAATCAGAATTGCTCTAATTACAAAGGGATTAAGCTTATATTCCATACAATGAAGTTTGACGCAAAATAACTGAAAATAGGGATTAAGCTCATGAGCCATACAATGAATTTTGACGGAGAATAGCAAAATTTTGGTCTAAGCTAGGCGTATGATTATTTTCTTGATTAGACAGTTGACAGAATGGTAAGGGGAACAAAGAAGAACCTCCATATGATGTTCCTAGATTTCTGAAAGGCATATGAGATGTTCCCAAGGAGGGAATTTTGATGGGTTCTTGAGAAAAAAAAGTGCTTATATAGTATGACAGTATGATTAAGGACATACATGACAGAGTAACTACTTGTGCAAAGACTTGTGTTTGCACGTCAAGTGATTTCCAATACCAAAAAGATTAAACCAAGGGTCGACTTCAAGCAATTTTCCTTTGTCCAAGTAGTGGATGAGTTAAGCAACGACATTCACAATGTGGTGCGGGATGCATATTATTTACTGATTTTTATTGTGTTACTTAATGAAACTAGTGCAATTGTTGATGCTCAGTTCAAGATTTAGAGAAGTACGGCATTGAAAAGTTTTAAATCAAGTCCGAATAAGATAGAATATATGAAGTGCAAGTTCAACGATGTAAGATATTTCATAAAGGACATAATTAAAGAAGGACACTAAAAATGCCAAGGTGCATTGGGAGTATTGTACGATCGTAAATCCAACTTTCTCGAAAATTTCAGATGCTGGGGGTGAGGTGAGGTCAGGTAATGCTATGTGAAACTGAATGTCGACCAACTTAGAAATAACATACACAAGGTAGAAGAGTGTTAGAAACAAGGCATTCAAATGAATGATCAGGTTGCATCAAGTGCGGAAAAGGAGAGGAAACATAACATATTAACTCCAGATTTTTTGAGTTTCAGTTCTACAAATTTTGCTTAGATCTACTTTTACATAAATTGCTGTAAAGTGTTGATTCGGATTGATTCACTTATTCAGACTAGTACCTACCCTCCAATTCAATTCACAACCCATTCCGAATTGTTAAGAGGTCTAAATCAAACACAATTCAGATTGCAGTTAATATACATGCTACCACAAACTCCACTTGCAAATACTACAGACATCACTGTAAGAAGTCAATTTAACAACTAAAAGTTACAAATGGATACAGCCATCAGTTCGAAAGATCATCCTTCAAACATGCACTTTTTTCTTACTTTCCTTTAACCGCAAATATACAATATTTATTCCATGATGGACACCGGGGTATCCCTTCGTGCAATGGCTGTCCAAAATGGACAGAATTAGAATTTAGCGTAACTTGAGGTGCAAATTTGTAATTGCACAGAATTTTCAATCAAGTATGGCCAATATGGTTGCAAAGCTCTTGAAGTCTAGTTTTCAAACGGATTAAAGGGTGCGTCATTTTGAATTTTCTGCAGAAGTTATTAGCACTTTACCACAAGATATGCACACGGACAGAATCATATAAATTTGGTTATGTATCAATTTATTACAAGTCTTTTGTTGGCATTCTATAAATATAGCCTTTTCATAATCAAAGAGTTTTAGTATTTTTAAATACCCAATCATGTATTAGCAAATCATTTTTAAGTTTATTCTCTAGTAAAGTTAATCTTTGTGCTTTCCTTTTTGAAAGTTTTGACTCTCTATGGTCATTCAATTGAGCGGTGACTTCTATCCAATACCATAGTTGCCTAGTTTGTATGAGGACTCCTGTGGGTGGCGAATTCTTTAGGGTGGTGAATCTTTTTCCCATAGTTTGCAATAGCAAGTAAAATTCAGATAAACTATTTTACAAGAAAATATAATATACACACGACACACATATTTTTCGGTGTATGATTGACAAACTGAAAATGACGTTGAATGTTTTTTGCTCTTTGGTGTCGGAAAATGAATTCCACAATTATATTAATTTATAGATACGTATCTAGAGTAGAAAATTCAATTTATTATCTTCAACTATTATGAGATAATACAGAAAACTATGTTTAATATATGAACATTACTTACATTGGGATATAAATTCATATTTAACAAAAATTATGTTGAATAAAAAACTCTCTACCAACAAATAGTTCTTGTAGATTTGATCACTATATCAAAATCATTGTACAATTTGATGTCATCACATCATTAAATTTAGAACATCCAATCAACACCATTCTCAAATTTTAGTTAAAAAAACTTATGCTTATGCACATTGTTTTTCAGAAAAAATTAACTTACGACAGTAATATCACAAACTAACAAAACAAGTTATACGGAGAGGCAAATATAAAATAAGTTGTAGTATTTACAAGTATTAGAGTATATTATTATTATTATTACTTGGTCACCAAGTATGCTCAAGTCTTTTATTAGGCAAGGACTCCTTCATAGTTGTTTTTAAGTTTTTTATTTTGTTATGTAACAAGTTCTAAGTCTTGATATAAGACTTCCAACTATAAGGGTAATATTAGAGTATATTATAATTATTATTATTTGGTTACCAAGTATGCTTGGTGCCCACACATACTTGGCCACTACTCAACTAGTAGCATATATATAAGACTTTAGTACTCTTTGTAATAAATAACAATAATATCCAATAAATCTATTTTATCTCTAATAACAATTAAAGAAAAGATAAAAGTTATATAATATATTTAGTAATATATCCAAAAGAATTAAATTAAACTTGTATTTTGTAATATATATATATATATATATAAATTTAATAAAAAAAATAATAGGAAAAAGGAATGAGAAGAGAGACAATAATTCTATTGAAGAGTGAAATAACACTTGGTCACTCTCCAGAAAACGAGTTACATTTTCAAATTAAGGAATTTTCCACTAACCGGAAAATGACTTCCAGTTTTACCATGGTACATCAAAAAACATAAGATAGAGAAATATTTTCTTTGTATCAAATGGAGCGTAAGTTTCCTCTCCTTGTTGTTCAGGCATCATTATAACCCTCTCCCAGTCTTCTAATATTTAAAATGGGTATATAAAATAAGTTGTTGTATTTACAATTATAGAAAATATAAAAATTATATAATATATTAATTAATATCCAAAAGAATTAAATTAAACTTGTATTTTGTACTATATACTATATATATATATATATATAAATTTAGTAAAAGAATAATAGGAAAAAGGAATGAGAAGAGAGAGAATAATTCTATTGAAGAAAAAGAGATAACACTTGGTCACTCTCCAGAAAACAAATTACATTTTCAAAACAAGGAATTTTCCACTAACCGGAAAATGACTTGCAGTTGACTCATTCACCGTGTCACATCAAAAAGCATAAGCTAGAGAAATGTTTTTCTTGTATCAAATGGGCGTAAGTTTCCTCTCCTTGTTTTTCCGGCATCATTATAACCCTCTCCCAGTCTTCTAATATTTAAAACGGGTAGAGGGGAGCAATGGTAAAAGTAACATCAACAAAAAATAATGTTGGAATTTCACTGGTAAAAGTAATATAGTGCGGGAAAACTAACCTTATCTTTGCCATTGATGTCAGCTTTCACAAGTTTCGAGTAGAATTCAGTCTGCACTATACCATCCTTCATAGTCTCAACCACGTCAATGAAAGCAACTCGAAGAGCTTCATTTCTAATAGTATAATTAAAATGAGAAACTTCTAAATGAAAACAATCTATACCATCTACAGCAATAGCCGTAGAAAAAATTACATTGCCATTAGTTTCTTAAAGACCAACAGTAAAAACAAATTTAAGGAGTGGCATAGATATACCTTTGCATTAGCAATGCAATATCTGCAGCCTCAGGTTTTTGCTCTTCTTTTTGTTTTCCATATATTTGGCAAGTAACAACATATGTAAACTTTAGGTCAGCTTGAGCCCTTGCTTCAGGAGATAACTCAAATCCTTGAATATCACTAGCTTCATTTCTGGACACTGCAGCTTCCACATCTAGAATTGCCAGAAGATGAGTAATCAGATTTTCAAGTTTAATCAACATCCATGATTATATTTTAATATTTCTTAAAAAAAATGACAATGTTTCAATATACAAAGTTACAACCTTCAGGAGTCATCCTTTCCAAATAAGTCTGAAGCATTAAAGCTTTTCTGTAGTACATCATCCCCCGAACTGCAAAGCTCGAATTAGGTAATAGTTAGGTAGAGAATAGAAAACCAAAACGGAAAGCATGAATGGAGAACTAGCAATATATAATAGAGCAATGCACCCAATTTGTCCACCTGCCAATATAGCACGTCAAAATCCATCTTTAAGTTGCATAATGATGGGACTTGATTTTTCAAGCAGGTGAACAATATAGGTGCAGCTTGAATTTTACTATTAGCATGAGTTCAATAACTTATATTTCATATAAAAGTGATAGAATTGAGCAATTCATTTACTATAGGCATGAGTTCAATAACTTATATGTCATATAGAAATAATAGAATTGAGCAATTCATTTAAAATGTAAATCATATATGTTCAAGAAAGTTACAAAGCAAACATGCAAAAAAGAAATACCAGTTCTAGCTAGAGTTTGTCCACGGTATGAAGCCCAAAATCTGAGCTCAAGGATATCGTTGGTGCTATCATTAAGTTCTGACTCATGTGTATTTTCGTCACGACCAATCCGAGCTAGAAAGTTTTTCCATTCATCTGCATAGAAAGACTGTCATTACAACTGCAAAAATAGAGGTCATATAAAAGGTTCACCATATACATTCCGTAACTGTCCACAAAAGAAGATCAAAATAGGAAAAACACAATTGCAGCTAGAGTTGACAAATGGTTAATTCAACGGAATGGGTTGAGGGTTATTAATGGGTTGTCATAAATGGAGCATAACTAAATGAGTTGGATATGGATAAATTATGATGGATTGGAGTCATACCTATTAACTCGTATACAACCAAAACCAATTTTCATATTTTCTTTTACAGTACAAAAACAAATATTCAGCCTTTCACGAACCATTTGAAATCAGGTCGGTTACTCAGTAAATTTGAGTTGGGTCAACAGGAACAAGCTAGATCTGCCACCATTTTCTTTACCACTATATAAATACCATAAAACCAATTTTAAACAAATACAGCTGCAATTTGTAAGACTGGATCCTTAGTAAATCACCCACCATTTATCCACACAAAACAGTAGTCTTCCCCACCTTGTTGTGGTCTGGGTGGCATGTCCCAGATTCATAAAATAAATACTCCACTATTTATGAATTCATGTTGCAAGTGATCAAATCACCCAAGAAAAACCTTAACCTTTGTATTTTATATTCCGTTGTTAATATGTATGCCCTCTCTTTCCAAATTAGACATACATTTTCCTCGACAACACTTGCAACACATTTCCATAATTTTTCTTTTTCTATTTCCTTCTCTCTCGTCACCTTCTTCCTCATCTTTTCACTCTTCAAACTCTTCAGCATAATGCCGTCTCAGCTACTACTCCTCTGATTGCTTCCTTCAACAAGCTTGGGCAAAGTCCTTCAAACCTACCAATCCATATCCATCGGAATCCAAAGAATTCACCGCATCTCAGCCTTAATCAGGGACAGCTCCCCACCACCGCCCAGAATCTTCATGCAATTCTGCAACTCAGAGGACGATATCCAACTGTCCTCATCCTCATCAAAATAATTGAACATGTATTGTATCAGATACTCGTTGCAATTTTGAAATCCATCCAGACCCAAATATGAAATTAATGAACTGCTCTTTGGGCAACTCTTAAAGGTACAATTTCTGGCATAATCCTATAAAGTCAGAGTTGGTGGAAAAACCTCAATGAAGAATAGGATTTCTATATATTTTATTATTTGTGGAGTTTTAGTTTATTTGATGTATTTTTATTTATTATTTTATGGGAAATCCAATGGTTTAATTTATTTTTGGCCTTTTATATTTTGGGCTTAGTTTTATGATTTATTATTTTTCTTTTTCGAATAGGCGTAAGAAAATAGTTTAGCATTACAAATATGTTATCTTAGAATCTTTGAGATACAACCTTTGACAATTATATGAATTTCTCTTTTAGAGTTTTTATCTTCTTTGTGGATTAAAGGTTTTTCTTGTTGGCCTTGGTAAGATAACTAACCATTCACGTTTGTGTTTGAGCCATAGTTGTTAAGGCATTGCCTAGGCGTCCAATCGGTAGGAGGAAGACAAAGTGACCGGGCGACTTGGTGGAAATTTGAAAGTCGAGAGCCTAGGAAAGACAATTGTCGCCTTGGTTCGTATATATAATATATCGTTGTGGACAGTGGGTACTAAATAATTCTTTCTCAATTTTTTGGAACTGAGTATCTGACTAATTGAGACATATACCTACATGCGTTTTTTTTAACTTGGGTGGTTAGTGGTTACATTTTATCCCTTAATATGTAACATTTTATCTACTTGACACTGGTTACATTTTTGACATACTGATACATACTGATGTTAGATACTGATACCACAACTGATGTTACATACTGACTGATACATATTGATACATACAATTTATCTACTTGATGTGGTTTATAGTCGAACAATTTATCAACTTGATGTGGTTATATATTGATACATACTTATACATACATACAATATATATACAAATACATACCGATACAATTTATATTTTTTATTTGATTGTATTGTGTAGAAAGTAAAATGGCAGAAAGTTCGGGGGCCAATAGATATGATATAACTAAGAACTTTAAAAGAAAGCTAAATCAAACGATCCGGGTTGGAAATATGGATATTGGCCGGATAAAAGTAATAATGATGTCGTGCAATGTATACTTTGCGGGAAGAAATGTCATTCGGGCATCAAGAGGCTCAACCAACATCTAGCTGGAAATTTTGGAGATGGAGCAAAGTACCCTAAAACATCAACAAAAATTACGAAGGAGATGCAAGCGGCTTTGAATAGTAGAAAGAGGAACAAACCAGTTGAGCTAGATGATGATAATGTAGTAGTGCAAGAAGAATAATCATCTGTTCGTCCAAGCATGACTTCCAATACTTCTTCTAATGCTATCCCAAGTTCTGAGACCGCTTCCAAAAGGAAGAAAACCGCTTTTCAATTTTAAAAGTCACAGCCAAGAGCTCCAACAAAGACGGTTGAAACACTTCCAAGGAAGACTCCCGTAGAAATTGTTGCGCCAAACGACTATTGAAAATCATTTGAGGACACCGGAGGAAAAGGAGAGAGTCAATGTGCACATTGCCAACTTTTTCTACGAGTGTGGCATACCATTCAATGTTGCAAATACAAGGAGATTTGAGGTAATGATCGAGTCCATAGGGTGATAGGTCGGGTTTAAAGACTTCAACGTATCATGAGTTGTGGGTTCCTTAGTTGAGAAGGCGCAAAGACGAAAACCGACGAGTAAAAGGCAAAACATGAAATTTCTTGGAAGCAATATGGCTTCATACTCATGTCGGATGGCTGGACATATAAGAAGGGAAGGCACTTGTTGGATTTCATTGTTAATAGTCCAAAGGGAACTTACTTCATGGGTCCTGTTGATGCCTCCAGTCAGTCAGAAGATGCCACAATGTTGGCGAATCTCCTTGCTAGTAAGATTAAGAAAATTAGCTCCGAGTATGTTGTTCAGGTGGTCATGGACAATGCCTCTAATTACTAGGCAACGGGGCATACACTAATGGAGAGGAGACCTACACTGTTTTGGACACCTTGTGCCACTCACTAGTCACTGCCTAGACCTTATGCTAGAGGACATAGGAAAGCCGAAGCAATTTCAGTCCACAATCACAAATGCAAGAAGAATCACAACATTCATTTACAGACATGGTAGTCTTCTTGATGCGATAAAGGAAAAATCAAATTGAAGAGATCTTGTGAGAACCGGAGTTACTAGATTTGCTATAGATATGCATTGAGGTATTTGTTCATAAGCGAGGATTGGACAAAATCTAAGTTGTCGGCTACCAAAGCGGGGAAGAAAGTATGTGATACTGTTATTTTAACATTTTGGCATCATGTTGAGGATTGCATTAGGGCGTTAAAGCCACTTCTTGTAGCCTTGACGATTGTTGATGGTGATGACAAGCTTGCTATGACATAAGTTTTCGTTGCGATGGAATGTACGAAGAAAAAATCAAAGATGCATTTGATAATAAACAAAGAATCTACAAGAAGGTGATTGACATTGTTGAGTGTCGATGAGAAAGCCAAATGGAGCAAAAATTATATGGGGTTGTGTTGTTTCTCAATCTGGACAAGTATTTTGGTATCAAAGAGGAACGTTCGGTGTTAGCTGGTACTCTACCAGAAGACTTCAATGACATTCTTGCAAAGATGGTCCCCGAGCTAGATATGCTACACAAGATAAACAATCTAGCCGATAACTATGATACTTCTCGAGATACTTTTGCAAGAGAAATGACGTTTAGACAATGGAAATTAATGAATCCTCGCAAGTATATTGAAATATATATAAAGATATAAAAGATAAATTATATTTATGAATGTATTTCCTTTCCTCCTTTTAAAAATTTTAATATTTCTTTTAAATGTTTGCTAGCTGATTGGTGGAACACTCTTGGAGGGCGGGCTACTGAGTTTACAAAGTTTGAAAAATGAACTCTAGGCCTTTGTTGTTCTTCTTCCGGTTGTGAGTGCAATTGGAGTACATTTGAGTTTGTAAGTACTTTTTATTGTTGGTTCAAAAGTAATAAGTCATTCACTACTATTACTAACTATTTTTTATATAAATAAAATTTTATCTTTAATATTATTATTATTTGTTTTATTTATTTTAGATTAATACGAAGAAGAGGAATAGATTGAAATATAAACGATTGAGTGACTTGGTGCATGTCCAATACAAAGATCGTCTCAAGGTTTCAAAAGAGGCGTGAACTTGAATTTTTTTTGATCCATTAGCAATTGATGACTTTGAATGGGATAATGAATGGATCGCCGATGTTGTTCATCCTGAGGAGGATCTTACATGGAATGATATGGATCAAGCAACCGGTGCATCCAACACTTTTGAGGTTCACAATTCTTCAAGGAGGGCTTCGTAGTAATATTAGTGACAATCTCATAACGTACTCTCGACATGGTGGTTGTTCAACTTCAAGGGAATCAAGGTTGATGGATTCTGACTCCGACGATGAAGAGAGAATTCCAAAAGAGATGAAGATGTGGACGATGATTTTGGAGAAAGACCACATACACCTTTGAATGAAAGTAGTTCTTATGGAGGAAATGGAGATGACCTTTTCTTGATGAGTTTTCTTGAACAATGTTTAGAGACTAGTGTAGAGAGTCTAGACATTATTTTGGCTTGCTATGTGTTAGACTAGTAATATGTGATAATTGGTTCCAACTTTATTTTCTATGTGGTGTTTGTTTAATTCTTCATTTCTTCTACTAGCTTTTAATATGAAGTGTTTTATTTTTGGATTGTTATTGCTAAGTATTTACATAATTGTGCCTTTAATGTTATATCATGGTGTTATGTTTTGAGTTTTAATGTATATGAAATTTTATTGCCAATATACTTGATAAGTAAAATAAATAATATATAAATTGTACATTGTAAACGACTTGCCACAATATGGACGCCATGGCAGTCGCCTTGTCTTCTAGGCGTCCTGACAGTAGTCTACCGTCATGTCTTGCCGTGACGCAGGTGACAATTATAGTTAAGAGCGTTAAAGTCTAACAATATTCCATTGCGCCAATTAGCCAAGAGAGTAGATGGAACACAACCCCATGACAATCATGAAACTTTTGCGTCACAACAGTTGGTAGATGACTTGATTCGTCGACTTAGTGGTATTGAACAAAGCTTAAAAGAGTTGATCAATGTTGTCAATAATCTATCCATACAAAATCTGAAAATCAAGATGATTTTATTCCAAATTGTGGTGGTGTTGTAAATCGGAATTTTGAGGAAACCGAAACAAATGTTATAGTTCATGAAAAGCCAATTTTTACTAAGAAAATTATTTTGGAACAAAGTCGAACTGAGATTAAAATAACTAGTATTGTTGAAGAATCCCAAGTCCCTAAAAAGTTGCCCATCATTGAGGAGAGAATAGATGTCACAAAATTTAAGGATGGAGATATTACGGATAGGGATACTACAACAAACAAAATTTATCAAAAGATCGATCCAATGTTCGATGACATTGAAATTATTGACTTTGTTATTCCTAAAAATTTCTGTCATACAGGTCGACTGAAAATGGTATTTTCTCATTTATTTTTAGGTTTATCATTTAAGAGGCAAAAACATGCAATCTTGATCCCATGAGTTTTTAAAATTCATTCTTAGTGCTTGATACTTGCTTGCTTTAAATTTCGAGGATGACTTCTTTCTAAGAAGGGGAGAATGATGCGGTGAAAAATATCAATGAAGATCAGGATTTCCGTATATTTTATTATTTATGGAATTTTAGTTTATTTGATGCATTTTTAATATTTATTATTCAGGGAAATCCAATAGTTTAATTTATTTTTGGCCCATTTATATTTTGGGTTTAGTTTTATGATTTATTATTTTCCTATTTCGAATAGACGTAGGAAAACAGTTTATTACTATAAATATGTTATCTTAGGGTTCAATCAAAAATCAAGTATTTACAAGCTTGATGGAGTTAAAATGAGAGACTTATGGCTTTTGACCCGCTGTACAAGTGTGTTGGGTTTACTCGGCTGAGAGTTGAAGATGATAACCATCTTGGATCATCCAAAGGTTTTTATTTTCTTTTTTAATATCACGTGGCTGCCAACTATTTTTTTCTCACTTGTCTTTTCTCTTTTCATCTCATTTCTGTTAATTTTGTGTTCTTTAGTTTAATCGTGTAATTGCAGTTTTAAAAGTTCAGTAGGCTATTGCATAAAAGGTGTCAACTACAATTGAGTAAACCTTAGTTTTGCTCATATTACTTTTTTTATCAGTTCCATAACTAGATATTAGAGTTTTGTTTTTTAAATTATAAAGTGACATGAAATTTCTAAAATGCCATTACTTATAGTATTATCATGTTAACAGGACTACATATCCAACAATTATTTCGGATATGTTTGGATAAATAAAGTTTTCCATAAAAATTGACTGTAATTCAAGAGTAGAGACAAGTATTTGCGTCTTATTTTTTTCCATTTTGATTTATTTTAGTAACAAAACAACCAAATACGTCAACCAAGTGAGCAACTGAAAATACCTGGATATATCTTCTGGAGGTAAAACAAAGTTGAAATTCCATCTTCATTTTTCTTAAGCAGTTCAGGCATACTATATAGCACAGTCTCAGAATAATACGGAGTAAACACACTGCATCAAGGAAATATAAAAATAGGCACCAGTGAGTTTTTACCAAGTTATATGATATATTGAAATTTTAAAAATGAGAAGATTGTTAAAATTCTAAACACATGTCCCTTGAAAAAAAGAAAGAAAATGTTCGTAAATCTAATTACATTTTTACTGAAAAATATTGTATATCCATTTAAATGAATTCATTACTGAGGAAAATTAAGCACATTTACATACCATCCTAAAGGGGTCCTTATACCAGAATCTAAAACCTTCTGAGCTTCTAATGTAATAGCATCTGTTAAGAGAGTTATAGGGAGTAAATAGTAATAAGAGTACTTTTTGTATTTTCGTTTATATAAAATTATTATTTTTTTGATAAAGGAAGAAATGATACAATAAATGAGGGACAAAAAGTCCACCCACAGCAAACTAAAAGATCAAAAACAAGAAAACACTTAAAAAGAGCAGTCTTCCCATCTCTACATAAATCAGTAACAGAGATACCTCTAAAAGCCCCCCATAGCATAAGCCCAAAGAGTCGCAAGAAAAATAACCCTATCATTCAGTAACTTGAAGAATAAGTAAACATCTCTAAACAACCTAGCATTACGCTCGTACCAAATTCCACACAAGATAAAAAAGAAGACACACTTCCATAAAATTTTGGCATCTCTCTTGCTTCTAAATCCTATAAAACAAATTAATAACATATCTTCCATTGTAGCAGAACACACTCACTCCTCTCTTAGCACTCCAAAGAGAGAGCTCCACAATCCCTATGCACCAGGACAATGCAGAAATAAATGAGCATGTGTCATTACTCTGCCTACACATAAAACAAATGTCCGAATATAGAACTTTGTAAGACCCGCGACCTTAATAAAGATCATTATTATTTAATCTTTGTGAAACCACAGACCACACAAAAGCCTCGACTTTGGAAGGAACCTTGGCTTTCCAAATGTACCAAAAAAATTGAAAATGAATCAGGAACAATAAACCGAGTTAAAAAGAGTAACTCTTACAAGAAAATGAACCAATTGAATCTAAAGTCTAGATACGTTTATCAGAAAAGGTACATAAATGAACTTAATCAAGCAATGTTAACAAAAATTCAATCTCATTAGATTCCAAATCCATGAGATTCCTGAAGAAATCAAAATCAAGTGAGTTCCCATCACGCTTTATGAAGTTAGAAATGAGAGCATCATGAAGTGAAGAAATACGATAAACACGATTAAAAACAAGAGAAAAATAGTTATCTTCCGTCCAATAATCCTCCCAAAATCGAATTCGATGACCATCCCCAACTCCATATCTCAAATGTCGAATAAATAAAGTATCACCTTGGGAGATGAATATCCAAGGAATTTGAGTAACATAAATCCCGAGTCTAGCATCCCACTCATTCAAATGCATGCTTCGCTCCTAATAGCCTTATGCCAAAGGGAATGAGGTTCCAAAGAAAATCTCCAGTCATTTACCAACCAGAGCAACATTCTTGAGAACCAAATTACCCAGCCCCAAACCCCCTTCTTGCTTAGAAAGACATTGTTTTTCACCCAACCAAATGATCTTTCCTCTCAGCACCAGCTCCCGACCAAAGAAAATCTCTCATTAACATTTAATATGGGGATATACTAGACAAGCAAGCCTTTATCAAAGTAATCCCAACCCCCAAGGAAAAATACGTACCTTTCCACCTATCTAAATGTTGACCGACTCTTTCAACTACCTGATCCCAAAACGAAAACGAGATTGACCTAGAATTCCCACCAAGCGGGACTCCAAGGTAAGTAAGCCAAAATTCCTCAATTCTACAGCCAACCAGAGACGAATTCACTCAAATCTCCCCCATATCTATGTTGATCCAAACTACACTACATTTAGACAAATTAACCCTCATACCACAAATAGCCTCAAAAACTTGAAGAATAATTAATACATTTTTAAAACCTTGGAGCCCCTCTGAAAGAAACAAAATAGTATCATCAGTAAATTGGAGGTGAGAAACCCTTACCTCCTCATGCCCAACTACACAACCTACGAGGATACCACACTCCTCTCCTAAGTTGAGCATCCTGCTCAAAACATCAACTAAAGTAAACAAGAGAGATGATAAAGAGTCTCCCTGCCTCAAACCTCAGGAGGACTTAAACCAAGACTTGGGCTCCCCATTCCCAATCACAGAAAAATAAGAAGAGAGAACACCCTTCCATCCAAAAGCGTCACCTAACTCCGAAATCTTTCCTCAACACCTTATCCTAGAAGTCCCAGCTAACCCTATCATAAGCTTTTTCAAAATCCAATTTAAGCACGAGACCCTTTCTCCCTTTCCTATGTACATCCTCCACGACTTCATTAGCTACTAAAGCTGCACCAATAATCTGTCTGTCTGTCACCCACAAAAGCACTCTGAGAACTCCAAATTGTACCCCCAACAGCATTACCCAATCTCTTAGAGAACTTTAATAAGAATTTTATACACACTAGTCACAAGACTAATAATCCGTCACTTTAACAGATCGATCCTTCTTAGGCACTAGGGTAATAAAGGTAGAATTAGTATTTTCTCAATAATACTTGTTGCAAAGAACTCCTGAAAAACTCTAATGAGATCATCTTTCACCACATCCCAATTTGTATGATAGTAAGCCATTGTAAACTCATCAGAACCAGGAGCTTTCTTTGTCCATTTCAAAAACAACCCTCTTGATTTATTCTTCCGTACATGGCTCTTCCAACCAAAAACTCTTCTCTCAAAAATAGGACACAAATTTAAACCCTCTACCATAGGCCTTTTCTCCTCAAAGAGTTTTCTATAAAAATCAATAATTCCATTACCATTAGCAATCAACTCAGAATTTCTCACCATCTCACTCGATTCAAGCTCTAACTCCCTAATAAAATTTCTATGATTTCTACCACTCGCAACCTTGTGAAAAAGTCTTAAATTACAATCTCCATCCTTCACCCAAACCTAGCTTTCTACCTCCAACTAGCTTCCTCACGCAAAATCACCTCCTCAAACTCATTACGCAGCAGAGGTCGTCTACCAATCAAATCCTCTGAAATGTCATTACTTTCCTCGATCCTATCAATCTCTTCTATCTCTTTCAAAATTGTTTTCTTCCTATCTCTCACATCATCAAACACCTCCTTATTCCACTCTTTTAACTTACATTTAACATACCCCAACTTTTTCAAAAAAACAAAACCTCTCCAACCCACACAACCACTCTCACTCCACCATTGCTTAATCAACTTGGAGAAATTGGGATGAGAAATCCACATATTCTCAAAACGAAAAGGAGTGGGGCCCCATTTGAGGGAGCTAAATTCTAAGACAACAGGAAAATGATCAAAAACTACTCGCGAAAGAACTTGCCCCAATTCACAAAACACATCCTCCCAATCATTATTAAACATCAATCGATCAATACGAGTTGCCTTTGTACGTTCACCAAAAACTGATCAAGTGAATTGGGCATTTGAGAGGGCTAGTGTTTATTGCATTTGGCCAACAGAGAAAAAATGGTCCGGTGCATTTGAGCTCCATACGTTATGTTGTGAGTTAAATAAGCTAAACGAACAAGATTTTCAAGCGAGTTTGGAACTCCAAATGCACTGAACGCTCCATAAGTTGGAGCTCTTGGTTCCAGTCTACCCATCAAATAATGGTTTTCACGGTACATTATTAACTCTTTTATTTGAACATTGTAATGCACCTGCAACTGCTCCACAGGCAAGCAGGGATTGCATGTGTTGGGTCCATTCTTCAAAAACTTAAACTTATATATAGCAACATGTAAACAGAGTTATGTTAAGTAAATGTGCAATAAATAAGAGAGCTCCTATTGTACCAACAAACGTTTACTTTTTGCCATTTCTCCCATCCCCAATATTGATCAAGCTTGAGAGAGAGAAAGCTTTTTAATTGATATTACCAGAAAGATATACAACTAAAGCTATGTGCGAAATACTTAGAAGAGTGAAAACACTAGGGAGTGTCGTGAAGGAGAAAAATTGAACATGTTTCTCTGAGTGTCAATTTTATATGCATAATACATGCATTAGAATCGTTAACAAACCAAGCAGAACCAGATATTTACCTGAAGGACATCATCTCACGGACAGGCTTAGTTGCTGGCATGTCCATGAAAAGAGAATTCGTGAAGAATTCCAACCGACGTCTGGCCTCTAAATTTCTAGGAATATTTGCAGCAGAGTCTTTGATAGTCAATAGTGAATATAATCTTTTGACTTGCGCCCTCTACATTTTACGTTAATATCAATTTCAGCTTTTGTCCACTTGTGAAATAAAAAGACCTCAGTATAAAACCTTCAAATTATAAAACAAGAAGATACATAAAAGCGAACATACCAACTCAGCATCTCTTGGCCACTTCAACTTTGAAAACAGACGACCTTCAGTCCTTGCTTTCGACAACAAATTCCATGTCTCATAGTTCTCTCTGCACATACCATATGCATGCACAATGACAAATAAAGGGGAAATGGTATAAACAGAAATCAGAAGCAAGGTTGAACGTGCAACACACCTCATGTTGATAGAAAGGACATCATGCCGCACAACATCATACAGATCTTGAACAGCTTTAATCGAACCATTCACAAGTTCTGGAGTTTCCGCTTCTTTCTGTACAGGAAAGTTGCAAACTCAACATTAGACTAGAAAACTAGCAAATTGCAGAGAGGCTGTACTCAAAGAAATTAAATTTATCAAAATGATTCCAGATCACATCAAAAACATATATGCATGATAGCAGCTCGATTTTAAAACATTATTTCTGGCAAAGAACAACATAAACGAAAGTAAGAAATCAAGAAAAAAATCAGTGTTTCCATGGCACACGACTTGGTAGGTGAGCATATATTCCTAATCTTTCAGCCACAATTTAGTATTTAGTAGAGCATTAAAATAATAAAATCGTAGTGTCAAATCACTAAACAAACAAGTGAATCTACAATATATATAATTAAACAAATCGAAACATTAAACTATTGTCCAAAATGTACTAAAAATGCATATATGTGAAAATGTGTCATATATCTGTGACAGCATCATGGTACTTTCAAAATTAATCACATTTACAGACTTTTCTTTTCACACTAAGAGAAATTACTTGGTCTAGAAGTACAAATGTGCTATAAAACAACGTAGTGTCCAAATTAACTCCCCTTCACCACTAACAGATAATCAATTAACGGAAGAGATACTAATCCAAAAGATGTTCGACACTGGATTTCCTGTTCCACTATGGAGTTGGTTTGTTTAGTGATAGATTCAATAAAAAAGAGGTCCTTGGGTTTTCTTTTGAATAACAAGAGAGGACACGAGAATAAGGTAAATCTAAATCCTAGACATTGTGAGTAACACTAGAATATTAAAGGGGCTTGAGAGATGGTGTACAAAGGCCTTGGGATTAGGTAGATAAACACAAAGGCTTTGCCAGTGATTGTACCATAAGTTCTTCAGCACTCATGAAGTTGATTCTCTCCAAATGGATGTAGGCAAGAGATATGACGAATCCTGTTACCTTGTTTGTTTCTTGTTCCTATTCTTCTTCTATATTCTCTATTTTATGTTTTCTTTAATAACCAAAACAAATTTGTCAATCTGTGCACAAAATTAGATTAATTCCACGTGTGTTTTAAAGGCCCCCTACCCTAACCATAATTAACAAACCAAAACAAAATCACTCCAGCTTAGAAAATGGCTCACACTAGAAACTAAGAATTGAACTTCTCTACGCATATAAGTATAAGGTTTGCTGCTGCATCATATTTATAAATAACAATAAATAAATAAAATCCCCACCAATAAGACTGTTAGAATGATATACATTGTTGGGTACTCCATCTAATGCTTAAACTGTTAGATGAGTTGGTTACTTAACATGCTTTCAGAGCTCTGGGTGAGCAAGGTCTTAGTTTCAAATCTTCTTGGCCACACAATTGTGTTTATATTAATTTTATAGTACAAATGTACTTTAATTTCTCTCTTCTCTATAAAAGTTGCATTTGAGGAGGAGTGTTAGCATGATATACATTGTTGGGCACTCCATCTAATAGCCTAATCTGTTAGATGAGTTGGTTACATAATAGAGACAATTAGCTCCAAAATTTCCTCAACGGGTAAACATGATTTAGAGGCTAATCATAGTATAAATAATTATACAGCAATAGTTCTATATATATATATATATATATATATATGGGAAAAGGGAGTGTCTTAGACACACAACCTTACGAGTGTCCTATCATTTAAAGAGATTTTATTAATGGTATTTTTGGTATTTCACCATTTTCATTAATGGTTATTATGACATTTCACCAATTTGTCAATCAAAACTACGTCGTATTAGGTGCAGGACACACAAGGTTGTGTGTGTCTAAGACACATACACCCTTTTCTATCTCTCTCTATGTATAAATATATATATATATATATATATATATGCATGCAAACATTTCATGCACACTGCTGCCAAAGAAAAACAAGAGAAAAGTAAATAGGGAAGGGTGAGAAGAAAGTGATGTATTGGAGTTAATTTAGCTCTTTTTAATAGTTCATGTTATTGACTACAATGGTGTTGAGAAAGCTCAAGTAGTTAGATATATTGTAGTCGTATTATAAATCTTTTCAAAAAGAATTAAGAAATAGAACATGAATCTTGATTACTTACAAAATTAAAAATAAAGTGGTCTATGCCAGATAAACAAAGAAGCATGCCTTTTTAACTGCACAGAGCATTAGAAAAATATATACGAACCAGCATTCCCATAAGAGCAGTCACTTTTTGAATCACAAGTGGAAGCTTATTCAGTTGAAAATCAACATATATACTCCTATTTGCAATACTTCCTTGAATATCTTCACATATACGTTCAACCCTGACATGATAGGATACAACAAGACGGGGAAACCCGTTACTCTGTTCATTATACAGACTCAAGAGCCAATAATCTATATACCATTCAGATATTCAATAGACATACCACATCTTTCCTTCATCGTCCAATATGGATGTAAGGATAAGTTTGACCGAGTGATAGGATTCCTCAACCGCATATTTCATGTAGTCATCCTTTGAGATTCTATCCCATAGCTCTTCTTGTGAGTCTCTAGAATCTCCACTCTCTACCGCAATATCTTTAGCAAGAATTATCTACATATTCAGTAAAAGATATTCATTAAATAAGGAAAGAAATGAAAAGATTCATAAGACTAAACTGGAAAACTTCAATTTAATATAAGGGTACACTTCGATACACCAATTTCCATTCATAAAGGAAAATGGGATTTAAATACAAATCTAATTGTAGTTGCTTTTTATCAACTAACCTTGCTGGCAAGGAGAAAAAGGGGCCACTGTACCATGGGAAGCTTTCCAGAATTTATAGGCATCTGAAGCAACTCCATCTCCCTGTAAGCAGAAAATGATTTTAATACCCAATAAAATAATAATAGAATATTTAAGTGAGCTTTAAAATATTTAATTGGGCTTTCCTTGTGTTTGGGTCAATTCTATATATTTAATTTATTTGGGCCATAATAAGCTATATTACATTAATTGGGTCTAAATTATATTTGTCTAATTTTAAATCCTGTTTAAATTAAGGGTATTAATAAAGCATATTAATTAATAAACCAAAACCTAACCCTATATTTATTAATTCTGCTGCGGTTTGAAAAGAGTTAGGTGAGACGGAAGAGAACAGGAGGGGAGAGGCAATCAATTCGACTGGTAAGTTATTCTTTTTTTTGGGAGAAAAACTGCTGCAAATTCTTCTATATACATATGTTGTTAACCAGTAAAAGTTCTAGCTATATATTATATATATATATATATATATATATATATATATATATATATATATATATATATGTATTTCCGCAGGTTACATACTAATACTAATATTAGGTATAAGTAGTGCATGGTTACCTAATTTGTTATATATATATATATATATATATATATATATATTTATACTGCAATTTCGTTTTATTTATATATATAAAATATTTTCAGAAATTTAATAAGAGGGAAATGATAAATAATATTATAATATTGTTATTATAATTAAAATATATCTTTTGATTACAAGTAAATATAGTATATTAAAATTATTAAATTTATGAAAATATAATTTGTATGAGTTCGTAATTTAATTATGTGCTTTATATTTTATTTTGATAATTAGATCGGATTGGGGGAGTTTAGCGGGTGATATTTGAATTCGGCGAATTATTTTGGTATTGTATTAAGGTACGGATTCCGTACTTTTTCAGCGATATTCCTTTAAATTTAATTCGTTCGTTTTGTACTCGTTTAGTAATTTGGTTTTGCTTCTTAGGATTATTCTTTGTTGTCCAATTTATTGTGATAGTTTCGTTTTGGTGTTGATATTAAAATTCGTATTTGTACTCCTTGAACTAGTTAATCGTGTCAATATATTTTGGAGACTTTATTCGTTTGTACAATTGTTCGTATATTTTCGTTCACATTCGGGAGTCATTTTGATCATTGACATATTGTGATAATCAATATTATTTGTATTTGATAATTCGATTTCATTTGAATATGGTCATGTAAGCCTTGTGATTTGAACCCCTTTTGGCTTACATTTTGTAGTTTGATCCTTAGGGTATACTTGAGCTAACCACCTGTGGGGGTACCACAGGCATGTCCTCTTGACTCAAGGGCATGACACCTTTCGTGGCGGTGTGATTAGTCCACGACGTATCCTTTTGTATGCTCTGGGTATGAGCTTTGGCCATTTGATATATTTGTTCAGGATACGTATGGGTCGACCCAGTATTTGATTTGATTCGATTTGTTTGGCGGATTAGTGACGTATGTGTCGTGCGTACTATCCGATTTGATTTGTATACATCATGGTACCGATGTATTTTGTTAGCCTTTGGCTATTTGTATTTGAGCTGAGTATGAAATTTTTACCTTACAACCATTTGATTCAGCCTTATCTGTTTGGGATTCTTTTGGCTATAATTATTCGATTAACAGTTTTAGTCATTTGTATATGGACTCTCAAATTTTGATATATTCGTAATTCGTTTGTAAATCACATATGTTCACTCGTTCAATTCTTTTAGATTCATTACTTTTTGTGATACAATTATTCATCTTCACATCCGTACTGGGCAATTGGCTCACGCTGTGTTCTTTTTCCGGCAGGTAATCAGGGGTGATCAGGATATGTGGGATGAGAGTTACCTTTGATCCAAATGAGTAGATTAGTTTTGAGAATTATTATTAGACTTGGTGTTCATAATATTTTGTTAATGGATGTTTGGGCCATTTTGGCATTTATTTCTTATTAGTAGAGACTATGTAAATGTGGAGTTACTGCTATTTAAATTGGAGTATATGACTTTTGGTATTAAGTTTTATTGGAGATATTTTGAGGTTTATTAGAGATTTGTATTTATTATGTTTGTGCGTGACATTCCTTTTTCCTTTTGGAAAAGGGGGTGTTACAGAGTTGGTATCAGAGCTTAGGTTATGATCTTGTAGATTGCCTTTTAGGCTTGACTTGTGAGTTATGGGTAGACCACTGGGTAGTTATAAGATTTGTATTACGTTTGATTTTCGTTCTGCACAAATTTGGCCTTGATTATTTGTTTTGATCTGTTTGTTCTCGTCTGTTTGATTTTGTATCGTAGATGACTCGTAAGTCTTCGAGAATTGCTGGGAGGCAGGCCGGTAATAACGGTAGGAGGGGTCAGAGGCAGCCCCAGGCTGAGGCTGTTAACCAGGGTGGAAATGATGGGGCCCAGGGTAATGCAATAATAACCCCGGCTATGGTTGCAGCAATGGTGAATGAGGCAGTTACGCAGGCCGTGGCACAGGCTATGCAGGGTATTCCGCAGATGCAAGGAAATCAGCATGCAAATGGCATGGGGGATGATGCAGAGATACCACAGCATGAGCAGAATGTTCCTCCCGAGGATCAAGTGGGTCAGGAAGTGCAGCCGTTGTATGTGTTATTGGAGAGATTCATTAAGCAAAAGCCCAATTCTTTTCGTTTTGCTCCGACTCCAATTGATGCGGAGAACTGGATCGCCCACTTGGAGAAGATTTTTGATGTTATTGGGTGTTCAGAAAATCAGAAGGTGAGGTTAGCAGTTTATAAGTTAGAGGATGATGCTCAGCGATGGTGGAAATCGTTGAAGGCTACACAGGGAGATGGATTTATTGATGGACTCATATGGAGCGGTTTTTGTGACCTTTTCTATCAGCAGTATTTCCCAAATGCTGATAGGGATGCATACATCAGGGAATTTGTGTCCATTCGGCAGAAGGATGATGAGACTATTAATGATTTCATAGCGAGGTTTACGAGATTGGCTGGTTTTGCGGGTTCGATAGCTGGGACAGCTACACATCAGGCAGAAAAGTTTAAATGGGCCTTAAAATACGAGTATAGGAGATCAATCATCCACACCATTTTTACAGATGTATCACAAGTGGCCAATGCAGCTAAGAGTGTGGAGATGGAGCACAAGGACTTTCGAGCTTCAAGATCAGATGGGAGCCGAAAGAGAGATAGAGATGATCAGCAAGGGCAAGGGATGGGACAGTTTAGCAGGAATCAGAATAGAAGGCAAAATAATTGGAATGAGTCTCCATCGGGTCAGCGATTTAATCCAAGAAGGGATTTTGCTTACCCAATACAGCAGGGTGGTCATGGAGGTCAGCAGCAGGGTCAATGGCAAGCTAGAGGGCAGTATCAAAATAGGGGATTTCAACAGAACAGGGGCTTCCAGCAAAATCAGAATCAGGGTCAGCATCGCCAACAGGGTCAAATTCAGGGACGGTATCCGGGACCGGCAGGTGGGGGCAATCCGAATCTTTTGCCACTTCCACCTGCTCCATGTGCTACTTGTGGTGGATATCATGCTGGTAGGGCATGCTATAGAAATACAGGGGCTTGTTTCTTATGTGGACAGATGGGACATAGAGCAAGGGATTGCGCAGTTCAGCGTGGTAATGGGGGAGGCGGTAATGCTGGTAATGGCGGTCAGCGCAACACTGGTGGGAGAGTATTTGCATTGACAGCTAATCAGGCGGCCCAAGCACCAGGTACTATTTCAGGCATCCTTCTTGTAGGAAATCGTGAGGCATCAGTTTTGTTTGACACTGGATCTACACACTCTATTGTCGCACTTTCATTTGTTCGTCATCTTGGGTTGTCTTCTCATATATTAGATCCTCATTTGTCTATTGCTACCCCGATGGGTAATTCTGTGATTATTTCTGAGTATTTTCGCGAGTGTCCTTTGAAGTTAGGGAGGAGAGTGTACCCATCTAACTTACTTCCGATGGTGATGCATGATTTTGATATTATTTTTGGTATGGATTGGCTGAGTAAGCATCGAGCCACTATTGATTGTCAGGCGAGAAAAGTTATTTTTGGACCCTTAGATAACCCAGAATTCGAGTTTCAGTGTTCAAAGCCGAATGGTGTTGTAAAGTTGATCTCAGCCTTGAAGGCGAGCAAAATGATTTCTAAGGGACATGACTGTTATTTGGCTTATGTGAAGGATACCTCGAGGGATGAGCCCCAACTTGATGATTATCCAGTTGTGCGAGAATTTCCTGAGGTATTTCCTAAGGATCTGCCAGGATTGCCACCGCCAAGGGAAGTTGAGTTTACTATTGAGCTCATTCCTGGAGCGGAACCTATCTCTAAGGCACCCTATAGGATGGCTCCATTAGAGTTACAGGAGTTGAAGGAACAATTGCAGGAGTTGTTAGATCGTGGATTCATTAGACCGAGTGTATCGCCATGGGGTGCTCCAGTATTGTTTGTGAAGAAGAAGGACGGATCTATGAGATTATGTATAGATTATAGGGAGCTAAATCGGATCACTATCAGGAACAGATATCCATTGCCACGGATAGATGACCTTTTCGATCAGCTCCAAGGGGCAAAGTTCTTCTCAAAGATAGATTTGAGGTCGGGGTACCATCAGTTGAGGGTGAGGGAAGAGGCAATTCCAAAAACAGCTTTTCGTACTCGGTATGGGCACTATGAGTTTTTGGTGATGTCATTTGGGTTAACTAATGCTCCGGCAGTGTTTATGGGGATGATGAATCGGGTTTTTAGTGAGTATTTGGACCAATTTGTCATTGTCTTCATTGATGACATTTTGGTGTATTCCAAGTCTAAGGAGGAGCATGAAGAGCATCTTCGTACTGTTTTGGGGGTTCTGCAAAAGAATAAGTTGTATGCTAAGTTCTCCAAATGCGAGTTTTGGTTAGAACAGATAGCATTTTTGGGACATGTCGTGTCTGCTGAAGGTATTAAGGTCGATCCTGCGAAGGTTGAGGCTATCACTAACTGGCCAAGACCTACCACGGTAACTGAAATAAGGAGTTTCTTGGGTTTGGCAGGGTACTACAGGCGATTTGTGGAAGGTTTCTCGTTGTTAGCTTTGCCGTTAACTCAGTTGATGAAGAAGGGAATAAAGTTTGTGTGGAATGAGGAACGTGAGAAAAGTTTTGAGGAGCTTAAGAAGAGGCTTGTGTCGGCTCCAGTGCTTACATTACCGTCGGGGACAGGAGGTTATCAAATTTACAGTGATGCTTCCAAGAAAGGATTAGGGTGTGTTTTGATGCAGCATGGTAAGGTAATTGCTTATGCTTCCAGACAACTTAAACCTTATGAGGTGAATTATCCTACCCATGACTTGGAGTTAGCAGCAGTTATTTTTGCCCTAAAGATTTGGAGGCACTATTTATATGGAGAGACTTGTGACATTTTCACCGACCACAAGAGCCTTAAATATATTTTTACTCAGAAGGAGCTTAACATGAGACAAAGGCGTTGGTTGGAGCTTCTTAAGGATTATGATGTCAGGATTCAGTATCACCCCGGTAAGGCTAATGTGGTTGCAGATGCTCTTAGCCGGAAGAGTTCAGGGAGTGTAGCTGCCTTGGTTACACAACCTCAACTTATCTCGGATATGGAGCGTGTGGGTTTGGAGCTATATGCTAGAGGTTCTGATGGGTTGGTAGCTGGTATGAGGGTGGAACCTTCTCTTATTTTGCGTATCAAAGAAGCCCAAAAGGAGGATGGTGAGTTATGGACTGTAGCGCAGAATATGAATGAGGGTAAGCAACCAGAGTTTCGTATTGATGAGCAAGGTATAATATGGTTCGGTAAACGGTTATGTGTTCCAATGGATCCAATGATTCGTGAGGCAGTGTTGACTGAAGCTCATAGTTCGCCATTTTCTATTCATCCGGGGTCTACAAAGATGTATAAGGATCTGAAGGAGAATTTTTGGTGGGGTGGAATGAAAAGGGATGTAGCTGAATTTGTGAGTAAATGTCTTACTTGTCAGCAAGTGAAAATAGAGCATCAGCGGCCTGGTGGTTTGTTGCAACAGTTAGAGATTCCTGTGTGGAAATGGGATGACATTTCGATGGATTTTGTGACTGGGTTGCCGAGGACTCTTAAAAAAGAATGATACTATTTGGGTGGTAGTGGATCGTTTGACTAAATCGGCTCACTTTCTGTCTATTCGTGAAGATTTTTCGGTAAATAAATTAGCAGATATTTTTCAACGTGAGATTGTTAGGCTTCATGGGACTCCAGTTTCTATCGTTTCGGATCGAGATCCGCGGTTTACTTCTCGATTTTGGAAAGGATTTCAACGAGCGTGGGGAACGCGACTCAACTATAGTACAGCCTTTCACCCGCAGACAGATGGACAATCAGAGAGAACTATTCAGACATTAGAAGACATGTTGCGATCTTGTGCTTTAGAGTGGACAGGAAACTGGGATGATTATTTGAGTTTGGTGGAGTTCGCATATAATAACAGTTGGCAAGCTAGTATTGGTATGGCACCTTTTGAAGCATTATATGGTAAGAAGTGTCGAGCTCCGACTTGTTGGGATGAGGTTGGTGAAAGGATAATAGAAGGACACGATTTGGTTAGGATTACTACGGAGAAGGTAGCAGTGGCTAAAGAAAAATTGAAAGAAGCTAGATCGCGGCAAAAGAGTTATGCTGATATTCATAGGAGGGCTCTTGCATTCACGCCTGGTGAACACGTGTTTTTGAAAGTTTCTCCATGGAAAAGTGTTCGAAGGTTTGGTTTGAAAGGGAAGCTTAGTCCGCGTTTCATTGGCCCTTTTGAAGTCCTTGAGAGAGTTGGAGAAGTGGCATATCGGGTGGCTTTGCCTCCACAATTATCTCATGTGCATAATATCTTTCATGTTTCGGTGTTAAGGAAATATAATTATCATCCGCTTCACGTTGTGCACTACCCGTTACATAAGATTCAAGAAGATCTTACTTGTGAGGAAGAAGCCGAGGCGATTCTAGATCGTCAAGAACGGATTATGAGGAGGAAGACAATTCCTTTTGTTAAAGTCTTGTGGAAAAACCATTCGGAGCGGGAAGCTACTTGGGAGATAGAGGAGTCTATTCGGACGGAATATCCACGTCTTTTTGAAAATTAGGTACGTTCTGTTCTTTTGATTCCGAGGACGGAATCCTTTTTTAAGGGGAATGTGATTTAATACCCAATAAAATAATAATAGAATATTTAAGTGAGCTTTAAAATATTTAATTGGGCTTTCCTTGTGTTTGGGTCAATTCTATATATTTAATTTATTTGGGCCATAATAAGCTATATTACATTAATTGGGTCTAAATTATATTTGTCTAATTTTAAATCCTGTTTAAATTAAGGGTATTAATAAAGCATATTAATTAATAAACCAAAACCTAACCCTATATTTATTAATTCTGCTGCGGTTTGAAAAGAGTTAGGTGAGACGGAAGAGAACAGGAGGGGAGAGGCAATCAATTCGACTGGTAAGTTATTCTTTTTTTTGGGAGAAAAACTGCTGCAGATTCTTCTATATACATATGTTGTTAACCTGTAAAAGTTCTAGCTATATATTATATATATATATATGTATGTATTTCCGCAGGTTACATACTAATACTAATATTAGGTATAAGTAGTGTATGGTTACCTAATTTGTTATATATATATATATATATATATATATATATATATATATATATATATACTGCAATTTCGTTTTATTTATATATATAAAATATTTTCAGAAATTTAATAAGAGGGAAATGATAAATAATATTATAATATTGTTATTATAATTAAAATATATCTTTTGATTACAAGTAAATATAGTATATTAAAATTATTAAATTTATGAAAATATAATTTGTATGAGTTCTAATTTAATTATGTGCTTTATATTTTATTTTGATAATTAGATCGGATTGGGGGAGTTTAGCGGGTGATATTTGAATTCGGCGAATTATTTTGGTATTGTATTAAGGTACGGATTCCGTACTTTTTCAGCGATATTCCTTTAAATTTAATTCTTTCGTTTTGTACTCGTTTAGTAATTTGGTTTTGCTTCTTAGGATTATTCTTTGTTGTCCAATTTATTGTGATAGTTTCGTTTTGGTGTTGATATTAAAATTCGTATTTGTACTCCTTGAACTAGTTAATCGTGTCAATATATTTTGGAGACTTTATTCGTTTGTACAATTGTTCGTATATTTTCGTTCACATTCGGGAGTCATTTTGATCATTGACATATTGTGATAATCAATATTATTTGTATTTGATAATTCGATCTCATTTGAATATGGTCATGTAAGCCTTGTGATTTGAACCCCTTTTGGCTTACATTTTGTAGTTTGATCCTTAGGGTATACTTGAGCTAACCACCTGTGGGGGTACCACAGGCATGTCCTCTTGACACAAGGGCATGACACCTTTCGTGGTGGTGTGATTAGTCCACGACGTATCCTTTTGTATGCTCTGGGTATGAGCTTTGGCCATTTGATATATTTGTTCAGGATACGTATGGGTCGACCCAGTATTTGATTTGATTCGATTTGTTTGGCGGATTAGTGACGTATGTGTCGTGCGTACTATCCGATTTGATTTGTATACATCATGGTACCGATGTATTTTGTTAGCCTTTGGCTATTTGTATTTGAGCTGAGTATGAAATTTTTACCTTACAACCATTTGATTCAGCCTTATCTGTTTGGGATTCTTTTGGCTATAATTATTCGATTAACAGTGTTAGTCATTTGTATATGGACTCTCAAATTTTGATATATTCGTAATTCGTTTGTAAATCACATATGTTCACTCGTTCAATTCTTTTAGATTCATTACTTTTTGTGATACAATTATTCATCTTCATATCCGTACTGGGCAATTGGCTCACGCTGTGTTCTTTTTCCGACAGGTAATCAGGGGTGATCAGGATATGTGGGATGAGAGCTACCTTTGATCCAAATGAGTAGATTAGTTTTGAGAATTATTATTAGACTTGGTGTTCATAATATTTTGTTAATGGATGTTTGGGCCATTTTGGCATTTATTTCTTATTAGTAGAGACTATGTAAATGTGGAGTTACTGCTATTTAAATTGGAGTATATGACTTTTGGTATTAAGTTTTATTGGAGATATTTTGAGGTTTATTAGAGATTTGTATTTATTATGTTTGTGCGTGACATTCCTTTTTCCTTTTGGAAAAGGGGGTGTTACAATGATTACCACAATAAATTACAGGAATCAGCAGAGAATTACCTACGTTGACTGAACAAAGAATTACCATTCAAACTTAAGGAATGAAATACACAGTTTGCATCACTCACAAATTTGTTATATAATCTTCTTCGCGCAGATTCTTCATAATCTCATTCCAAAAGGGAGAAAACTTAGTTGCATCAGTTTTTTTCGTCTCCAAAACCTTCAAGAGAATGCTCCGTAAGCTTATGAAAACCCGACCGATAATTTTTAAATTTGAATTGGTCAACCCTTACAACGTGCCAACTTCAATGAGTTATTTGTTGGTTTTGCCAATTATGTGCAAAAATAAAGCAAAAAGAAATCAAACTGTGTCAAGAACCAAAATATAATTATGTACAAGAAAGAGTCAAACTGTATCCAAGTAAGAAAAGAAAATTTAACTCACCTCACCAGATGAGCGGTGGGGACCCCTGCAAAATAGAAACTCACTCAACTTCCATAATTTGGAAAGAGAGGAATATATATGTGTAACATAGGGAGAGAGAGAGAGAGAGAGAGAGAGAGAGAAACCCAACAGAAATGATAACAAAAAATTATACTTGTATCTGTCAGAAATAGGAAAATGTAAAGTTTTCATAAAAGCCTCAGGAAAGCTCTCAAAGAGCTTGTGGACAGCATCCAAAGATCTAATCTGAAGATAATAGAGGAAACTGAATTACTATAACACCAGAATTAACAGGACAAAAAAATATACAAGACCATTCCCAATAGTACATACAATGCATAAACATTTGACAAAAGATTTAACACAATAATCTTGAGAAAAACTATATCACTTCAAAGTAAGCATGAATTGCATATTACCCAGCTATGAGTCAACTCCGATTAATACAGACTAACCTCCCCAAGACGATCTCTCGCACCAAGCAAGAACCCCCACACAGCAGATATAAGAGTGTAAAATATTTGAATATCTAAGAGATAGATCTGCAACACAAAATAGAGACATCCCAAAACAAGGAATAGCAGAATAAGTGGGAGGTTAAATAAATAAATACCAGTCATGCACTAAACTATAGCAACCTTTAATACAAAAATATAAATGTAATTAGAGCTATAATCAATAAAACAATGCGAGGAAAGAATCAGATTGCCAGTTAGAAACAAAATTCATCAAAGCCTCATTATAAATAAAAAGCATAAACCACTCAACAGTTTTTAAGAGAGGAAATTGTTGAAAGTTCATGTTTGTACTTCATAAGCTGCTACCAAGTATTATAGACACAATACAATTTGTCCTCCACTATTGAAGGATCTGGAAAGGTTCAAACATGCCAAATCTTTACATTCCTAATAGTACAAGTAACGCAGCAGAGTCTGATTTTAGATGTTGCCATCGAGATTTCAAATTCTTAAAGAATAAGGTGATGTTTGTTTACCTCTTAACAGTTCCATATCTGATTCGGTAAGAGGGTAAAATTGTTTGGTAAAATTTTGTTCGTCTCTTATTGTCTCTTAATTAATCGGAGAGGAAGATATAAATATAAGGTGGTGTTTGTTTGTGTCTGAATGCCTCTTAATTAACCTGCCTCTGCCTCTGATTCGGTCAGAGGCATATCTTGTTTGGTAAATAAAATTTATCTCTTAATACTTCTTAATCGTTAAGACAGAAACTGAAATCTTAACTATTAAGAATCGTCTCTTAATAGTTTATTTAAAATTTATGGACAAAAATAGCCTCAATAAATATTGTACTCCTTCAATTTCAAATTTTAAGATCATTCAAATAAAATTTTTAAATAACTCAAAGGGTTAAAATGGTAAAATAGTGTCATTTAGATGTTTTACACTTTTTAGTTATCAAACAGTTTTTTAGATTCAGATGTTATTTCATTCAGATGATCTAATTTATTAAGATGTATTAACCATTCAACTATTAATTACTCAATTTTATCAAACATCGCCTAAATTATTAAGAGTTGCCTCTTAATGAAAAATTGAAATTTATGGAGCCTTTATAAATATTGTACTCCCTCCATTTCAAATTTTAAGATCATTATTGAGTTTTGAAAAGGCAATTTGAGATATTTTTAAATTTAAAATTGATATTTTTAAATTTAAAAATCATTTAGATATTTTATACTTTTTTTGATACCAAACAACTTTTTAAGTTCAGATGTTATTTCACTCAAATAATGTAATTTATTAAGATATACTAACTATTTTGATATGCTCAGCTGTATCAAACACCACCTAAGACCACAAGCGTGAACTAGTAATGGCATCTAAATGAAGCAAAGGGAGTAAAACAATATAGAAGAAGCCTATATACATACACGCAATTGTCAATAATTTGTGATTATAGGTGTCTGAAGAACAATAGAGGACCATGAACATTTATTACAACAAATCAGACATCTAAAGATGATCTATTGGAGCAAGCAACTATAGGAATTAAACATGGTTCTGTCTAAACCCTTATATGGTAGGTGATTCAGTAACAGTTAGTTATAGCTCTATGATGGTCAAACAAAAATATCATTAGACATAGGTAGCAAATACGGCACAATGAACTACCAAAGAGAATGAGCACAGAAATAACGTTGGCATAAATGCCTAAAATTAAAACTTTACCAACATCTGATAAAAGATTTCAAGTACAAACTCGACTAAAATAAGCTAGCTAGTGTCCAGATAACAGCATGTGTCTATTGCGTGCACGTGTGTAAAACTCAACAGGCGAGTTAGTGTCCAAATCCAGGAATGGGTAGAAAATAATTAGAATAGAAGAAATGGAAGGAAAAAAACATATATAGCATCAATCATGACAACTTACACAAACCACTGGTGCCCATAAGCTAGCAACTGTGAAAGCATTATGGTTATCTGCAATTGAGATCCACCACATTATTAGAAACACGAAGACAATTAAACGAAAGCAAAAGCAACAATCAAAATCATTATCAGCTAATTTAAACATTATAAGCAACAACTAAATAGAAAGGTATGTTTTTGTGGAAGGATTCAAAAACAAATTCACAAAAGCTCTAGTGCCAAATAAAACATTAATTTCATCTGATTATATGTAAGACCAACATATGAGAAAACCACAGAAACAAGGAGAAACTTCCATATATAGTTTTTAAAATACAATTGCTACCTGCAGACTCAAAACAAAATAAAACAAATAGTCAGAGTCAAATAATGAATTATAAAATGAAGGACACCAGCTAAGTAGCTCACTTTTGGATACGAAATCATGCCACGAATATCTTATATCATCCGTATCCACTATGATCCTTGTTGGTTTAACCAAGGGTTTGATCTGAAAACCGTATTAATACAAATGTCAGAGAATTCATAAATAAAAATTAAATTCGATAATATATAAACATAGATAAGAAAAATAAAAAATTTACTACCTGAAGAAAATAGGCAAAGGAGAATTTTCCTCCCAAGACAAGAAGCCAGAAAAACATATAACTGCAATGTAGGAAAAAGCAAACATCAATGTTGGTAACTTCATAAATTCTTATATTTTGAAAACAATCAAGATGTTAAACAAGCAGCTGTTTAATGCTGACTTTAGCTATGACAATACGAAAACATAAGGAACCCCATAATGAAAAACATGTGAACATCAAAATAATTATTTGAAATGCTGTACTTAATTTATTTTTTTTAGATATAAGTACATTCTTTGCTTAAAATCCTGGTCAGGATAGGAGATAATACAGAAAAAGAAGAAACCAGAACAGAGAGCAAGTATTTAAATGTGTTACTTATCAACTAAGCACCGAATATGTTCAGAACTTAAATCCTCACAAAACTAAAAAACATAGGCATGTGGTCTAACAGCTCAGCTGGGCCAGAACGAAAAGTAATAAATGTGGCATTATCAGTAAACTATATAATGATCTACAGCTCTGCATACTAGGCCCTAAAAGGATACAAAGCAGCATCAACCCAGAGTAAATTCAATACAAATATAAATAAAAGGCTCTACTGGTGAGATTTAAACAAATATAGCAGCAATTTTCCATTAAATCCGTAGCGAGAACTGAAAGATACCCCTAATGATAGAAATGAATCTCAAACAATTCCCTTCTCAGATTTAAAAGATCCCTCTCACCGCCAAACTCAGAATTATAGAAAACAAAGTTATTTCGCAAGGAAATATAGATGTAGTACTTACATGATATAATCAGAGGTTCTCTCGTACAAGCCACGACCAACATAATAATTTTCCTTAACAATATCATACAAAACAGAAGAGTCAATACATCAACAGCAGGGATGGGGGAGGGAACTAACGCCACAATTAAAGTAAATTAAAACAAAAAACTTACAATTATGAAACAATATTGGGGGGAGAATATATATACATATATATATATATAATAACCTGGTTCATCCACTTGATGAAACGAACTAAAGACCAGTGATTGCATTGATTTGTCAGACTATGACATGCTGGAATTCGCATGAGGACACTCAAAAAAAACAGGACACCCGCATAGATTGCTAGAACAATTACATATATTCTAAAAATAACTGAATCCTTATTCGGTTCACTTCTCTCCTGCAGAGCTTTCCTGTAATTTAGAGAACGTAATTTATCAGCTGCCAGAATTAGCGCAAAGGAATGACAAAGTTAAACAGTAAAACTAAAACCATTGAGCACGAATCGGAAGTAGCGTACACATAAAGAAAGCAAATGACGACTGAAGCACCACTAAACCACAAGAATTTGATAAAAATTCTTGAAACTGCTAAACGCCTAGTTGTAGAATAAGCACCATACATCATGAAAATGTCGAGAACACCTACAAAAAGGAAGAAAACTTCAATAACCAAAGCGCAATAAATTGTTCTCTCCATACAATGTATACGCAAGTCTAGAAACTTTAAACAGATCAGAACATGATAAAAGAATTCTTTATAAACATTGACCAGGTGACTAATGAAAACTTCAAATGCAAACACCTAGAAAGATAGAGAAACCTACTCTGAATGAACTTCATTATAACAAAAGTCGGGCCAAGACTGAGAGCTTCTCGTAATGTCTTAGAGTCAAAACGACCATCATTGAATGCAATGATTGAGAGTCCCTGGAATCAAAAAGATAAAAGAACAAAAGAAAAAATCAACCACTGAATCATGGTCAATCTTAATACAATCGAATAGAGATGATGCCAACATTAATTATGAAATAATTACATAAAACATGTGAAAGTAAAGATAATTATGAGGCTTTAAAAACCAAAATACCCTGTTAAAAAAAGATAATATGGAACGGAGAGAGTACTTGTCATATAAAGTCTACTGGTATATCTAAAGAGTCTTAGTTTGAAGCTTGCGTCATTATAGGTTTAGTAGCCATTTAAATTAATAAGTCAGTAGCCATTTAAATAAATAAGTTTAACAGTTCCAGAATGAAAATATATCACAAGCATTGTGTTATCCCAAACTGTATAACTAGCCAAACAAAATGAATAAATACATAACTGACTGATTCAGCCGACTTCGGCCTTTAAGCTACTAAAACATAACCAGTCAGTTTCGATTGTTTTTTCACAAGAAAACTGGCCGAACCGACCGTTGTGCACCTATAACTCTAGGATAGAAAACACTTGCAGAGTGGATGTATGCTTAAGTTTGATCTGACCATTAAATATTGTGTGGTTGCATTGCTTTCTCAATCATTTAACTATTTTAGATATTTTCCTGGGTTATCTACTTTGGTGAAATGTGCACTGATGAGAATAAAATATGTTTATATTTTTATCCCTTAATGCTTAATCTGTTATATTTATTTTGTGCCTAAATACACACTCATTATTCTTATATTTTTATTTAAGGTGCAATTAAAGGAGTTTGTGACTTTGGAAGTACTTTGGAAACAAATTAGGCATTATTTGAGCTCAAACTAAAAGGAGAGTCGAAGTTGTCAATACGCAAGCACGGGATTTTAATAAAGTCAATATCTTGGTGCTCAAACAATATTTAATGCTTCTATTCATGGAAGGAAAGAAACAAGAAGAATCCTACAAGGAGAAGGAATGAGGTGGAGCTATCTTGGTGTGCAAGTCAAATCTATGAAGGAAAGGAAAATCTATCTAGAAGATCTCTTTGAAAGAAGTTAATTGTCACTAGGAAGTTAAAACCTACATGAAAAGAATTAATGTCCTATGCCTAAAATAGAGGATTACCAAAAGATATTGGAAGACATGTATACAAACTTCTTTGTCTATTATTCTTTAGTGTTTTTAATGGCCATGTGTGGCTAAACTTCTATTCTTGGTTTAAGGAGACGGAAACCTCAGATTATTACACTATGAGATCTAATTGATTTTAATTGTACAATTTATATTTTGAGTATTTATTATTTTTTGTGCTTAAATTCTAGGATTGAATTGTTAAATTGCTACGATGAATACTATTTTATTAATCATTGAAATCTACTGCTAAATTAGATATCAACTCCGTAATTGTTTGGTCACTCTAATTTGCGAAGCAATTAAGGTTAATAATTGACTGCATATCATGAGATTATTATATCTTAGGAAGAATACTCAACTAACTAAAATTAAGGAAAGACATGGAATGATTATGCTTGAGTCAATGATCATAGTTGTTAAGGCGTCGCCTCCAGGCGGTCGAAGATGCGCAAGGCCAGTGCGCGACTTGGCTTTTGGCCGGAAGGTGAGTGACTGGAAAACAAAGGCGTCACCTTGGACAACCAGGAAACGACTTGGACGACTACCGAGATGGTCGAACGACTTGGTCTCATGGGTCGACCAAAATCTTAACCAAGTTTTTTAAAAAAACGACGTCGCATAGGAAAGTCAAATCAATGAAAGACTGAAAGCCAACCCTAGTTCGCTCGACAGTCGATCATCCAACTTCGAAGTCAGTCGCAACCACGAGAGAGAGAGAGAGAGGCGAAGTCGACGGAGGTTGGGCCAAGGATCGACGACTCCGAACGGCAAGGCGACTCAGATCGACGACGGCGAGGCTTCAACTACGAACGGCGACTACAGAGTACAGGTATGTCGTTTTTCTTCTTCCCTTTTTCTTCTTACTACTCGACTTGGATGTTACGTTTAGAATGGTTTTTTCTTTTTGTTTATACCGACTATGGTTTCTGTTTTGTGGACAAGACTGATAGCACTCTGATAATATACTTACAGGTCACAGGTGTTGGTTTTGTTTTTTTTCGTTAGCTTCTTTCTTTTGTTGAGTCTTTTATATATATTTATTTATAAATATATATACATATATATATATTTATAAATATATATATATATATACAAATTTATATAATATATATACAAATTTATATAAGGCAGAGCCTCCATGGAGTGCTTGAATACCATAGTACTCCCTCCGTCCCTAATTTTTTGACGTTTTAGAGTTTTTCATTTGTCTCAAATTATTTGACGTCTGCTCAAATCTAGGAGAATTAATGACAATTTTTCCAAAATTATCCCTCATTACTCTACCTATTTTTTGATACTTTAACTCTTTCTCTCTCCTTATCCCAACAAAACTCTTCTTATCCCAACAAAAGATGGTCAGACAAATAAGGCATCTACTCTAGCCAAGATGGCACAGGAAACTGACAAAGTTTTGAAAGTGTTGCTGCAACAAAGGGAGGAGATTTCCAAACAGATGGTTCTTATGGCTGGAATGGAAGATGAGGCATCTAGTTATACTCAACCCAAAGAACGTGGCAGGTCTCCAGACAGACGAACAAGGAGGGATGAAGATTCCAGATGCTCTGAAAGTAGGCTTCGGAGTCGTTCTCGTGACCGAAGTAGAGCATGGGGTCGAATTCCCGAAGGTCCAAAGAGGGCACCCCGCCCTGAGGATTCTTGGGATGATGACAACGGCAATCGACGAAACAGATCAAGGGGACGTACACCCGGGTTCAAAGAATGCACCTCGCCTTGAGAATTCTCGGCACAGTGAGAAAGACAGACGTCGAAGCAGATCGAGAAGTCATACTCCCGAGAATCCAAAGAGGGCACATTGTCCTGTGGATTCTCATCACAGCAAGAACGATAGGCAAAGCCCCTCTAAGTCAGCCAGTTCGGACGGAAAGGGCCGATCTGATCAGAAGAAGAGGGGATCCCCGAAGAAGGAAGTCTCTTCACAGCCAGAAGGAGTTGAACTCTTGGCCAAAGAGGTGAAGGAGCTTCGGAGGCAACTAGCAGAAGTTCAGCAAGGGAAGGAAAGTTTGGGCAAAAAGGAATCCCCTTTCTCTCCAGAAATTCTTCGGGAGAAGGCGGATCAAAATAAAAAGTTTCCCTATATGGAGAGTTACGATGGTTCAGGAGATCCTTATGACCATAGCTTGGCGTATGATAGGCTGATGGATTATTATGACTATTCAGATGCAGCTAAGTGTCAAACATTTGTGACCACATTGAGAAAAGACGTCAGGCAATGGATGGGAACCTTAGCTCCAGACTCAATTTCGTCCTGGACAGATTTGTGTAACAAGTTTCATGCTCGATTCGGGAGCAATAAGAAGAAGGGAAAGCCCACAGGGTCGTTGGCACATATTAGACAGTATTTGAATGAGACTCTGGGCCAGTACGTGAAGAGGTTCAGAGAAGCAGTGGGACATGTGACAGACCTTAATGACCTTTAGGCTGTGGGACTATTTCAAAATGGCTTAGATTTGGTGAAGTCCGAAAAGTTGGTGAAGAAGTTGATGTTTAATCATCCGAAGAGCTTGGCTGAAGCATTCGTGAAGGCAGAAGGCTTCATTGTGGTGGAAGAATCCATAAGCAGTCTGAAGCAAGGACCTTTAGAAAAGGTAAAGGAGAAAGACAAAGATAAATCAGTGTTCTAGGGGTCGGAGGCTCTCCGAGTCGACCAAGCCCTAGTCAGTTGATTTAGTCGCTGGCCGACTTAGTCGGGATCTAGTCGGTGACCAGTCGGTAAAGTCGGGGCAAATCGGAACAAATCGGAGCATATCAGGGTAAAAACAAAACGACAACCCTACTACTTCTTCCTTCGACCGACGACGCCGACTCCTCCTTCACGCCTGACCGACGACGACGCTACTACTTCTTCCTTCGACCGACGACGCCGACTCCTTCTCGCCTGACCGACGACGACGCTACTTCTTCTTCTTCCTTCGACCGACGACGACGCTAATGCTGCTTACCGACTCCTCGCCTAAAACAGTTTCGACGATGACGCCGCTTGCTCGCCTGCTCTCCTTCGAATCCGACTCTCTTTCTTCGACGACTGATATAAGGCTTATAAGGCATATTGATATAAGGCTTATAAGGCTTAACAGTTTACAAATACAAATACTGATTTTTTTTTTGTTTTAGTTAATTAGTTCCTTAGTGGGCATTAAAGAAAAGGTTGGATAAATTAAATTAGTTAATTTTTTTAGTTAATTGTAATATTTCATTTTAAATTTTTTCAACTTTAGTTATAAATTAAATTATTTGATGATTTGTGTTACTTATGTTATTTTACTTATTCAAAACTTATGAAGAAGGAAGGAGAATATATATATATTTTAAAAAATTGAAAATCCGACTAGCCGATTAATCCCCTAGTCGCTAGTCGGTAACCAACCGACATGGGACCGACTAGCGACTTTTAGAACACTGGTTAAGTTGATCATGTATAAGCAGCCTCATGTGGGCTGTGTACTGGGATTAGGCCCAGTTGCTTAGTCGTGTGGCCTGGGCATGTGGGCTGACTGATGGGCTCACTTGTTTTTTGATGTAACTAATTGTCTTTTGATATTATATGTTGTATCCCCACATCCATGTCCAAATTAGAATTCATATATGCGTATTCTCTATTTTTTGACTTCACGTGTCCGACACCTAGATTCGTACCCGTACCCGATACCCACACCCGAGTCTGAGTAACACAGGCGATGGGAAAGCCAAGTGGAAAGAAGGCTTCAATGACGTTCTTATAAACATGGTGTCCGAACTAGATTTGCTAGACAAGATTAACAATCTAGCCGATAATTATGATGCTTCTCGAGATAATTTTGCAAGAGCAATGACAGTTGGGCAACGGAAATTAAAGTATTCTCATAAGTATATTAAAAATATAAAATATAAATTATAATTATACACATTCTTCTTTTTCCTCCTTTTAAAGATATTTATATTTCCTCTAAATGCTTGCTAGTTAATTGGTGGAGCGCTTTTGGAGGGTGAGCAATTGAGCTTGCAAAGTTTGCGATAAGAATTATTGGCCTCTGTTGTTCTTCCAATTGTGAGCACAATTAGAGTACATTTGAGTTTGTAAGTACTTTCTATTGTTGGTTAGAAAGTAATAAGTAATTACTAATACTACTATTTTTACATGCTTAAAATTTAACCATTATTTATTTTATATTTTAGATTCATACCAAGAAAATGAATAGATTGGAACACAAACAATCGAGAGTGAACTTGGTGATTGTCCAATACAATCAAAAGATTGTTTATAGGTTCCAATACAATTAAAGTCATGATATTAGATCGTATATCATGACTTTAATTGGGGTAATGAATGGATCACTGATGTTTATTCCGAGGAGGATCTTACATGGAATTATGTGGATAGTGCAATTAGTGCATCTAACATGCTCGAGGGTCGCAATCTTTTAAGTAGGGCTCATGCCAATACTCGTCATGCATTACCTACTCTAGACGTGGTGGTCATTCAACTTCAAGGGAATCAAAATTGAGAATACCAACTCTGATGATGAAGTTGATGAAAAGAGAATTCTAAATAATGATGAAGATGTAGAAGATGATTTTGGACAAAGACCACCTACTCCTTTGAATGAGAGAAGTGCTTGTGGAGAAGATAGAGATGACTTCATACTTGGTGAATTTGTTGAATTTGCTTGAGCTGTGTTTAGTGACTAGTGTAGAGACTAGAGATTATTTTGGCTTGCTATGTGGTGTTTTATTATTTATTAAACTTGTAATGTGTGATGATTGATTGATACTTTTTTTAGATGGTGTTTGTTAAATTATTCTACTAGTTTTTAATGTCAAATGTTTTATTTTTGGATTGTTATTACTAAATATTTATATAATTGTGCTTTTAATGGTATTCCATAATGTTATGTTTTGGGTTTTAACGTATATGAAATTTTATTGTTAAATATACTTGTGAAGTAAAATAAATAATATATAAATTGCACATTGTGAATGCCTTATCGCCATGCGGACGCCATTACAGTCACCTTGTCGCCCAGGCGTCTTGGCGGTTGGCTACCACCATGCCTCGCCGAGGCGTCTTTGACAACAATGATTGCACATTAATATAGATATCAATATAGCTTCGATTGTGGTGTATTTTGCATTTCCTCAAACATGTTTCACATCTTGCCACAGTGAATTACTCATCATAATTTCAAAACTACTACCTTAGTGAGCAAAAGATTTTCAACAGACTTCTTTAAATGGTATTTTCTTATTTGAAAGGCCAATTCAGGTTCTACCCCAGTTTTCCCTTAAAACTGTCAAATGAAACTACAAAAATCATAAAATTTAACAACTATAAAAAAATGCAATAATTTCTAAGATAAAAATAATAGAAAGCAGTCATGGTGCATCATATGAAATATACGGTATACCAACCATAAATCTAGGTAATAATTGAATGGACTCAATATTAAGGAAAAACCTAAAAAGAAACCACTATACAACTATGCAAATAAAGATGGCAACCATAAGCTTTAAAGCAGAAAGAAACTTATTAAAATAATATTTTAAACAACTTGCAAACCTGAAACATCATGAAAAGAAATATCCACAGGCGATGAAAACTATGGTAAAGATGCAGAAATGTCCTGTGCTCAACAAACGAAGTTTTTCCACGACGTTTACTTTTCCCAGATTTAAGAAAATTCTGTAATGAAAAGGAAAATCAAGCAAAGCAATATACGATGACAAGACTCGAGTAAAATTCACAAATTCACAGCACAAAATAATCAAAAACACACTGGCCAGTAATTTTTAAATAAACAATGAAGTTTAACTTTTGAAAGGAAATTATTTGGGATAAAACAAATGCAAGTATTTATCATATATTTTTCCAGAAAATGATTTGACTAAAGTTGTTCTTCCTCTATATCAAAAACAAAAGGACATAATCTAAATTGTTAAATCTTATTAAAAGTGTGTCCCTATGATTTTAAACAAGAAAAGGTGAAGGCTGAATTGGAAAATCTTAATTCATTTATCGAGAGTATGCAATTTTATCCATCTTCTTTGAAATTTTACAAATTAGTTCTCCTCTAAAATCGGTCAGCACTATAACATAATCATGTCCACAAAGGTATTACTATTATAATTTATAAAATGTTTTAGGAACGACAAATTGAAGCTCAAATGAGATATATCCACTGTCCAAAAACTATCATCAGAGCCAAAATGAAAGCTTTTTAACACAATGATACAATCAGATCTCTATGTTTACAGAATAAAGTCCAACAATATTCAGGTTTTGAAAGCCAAATGGAGGTGTGGACATTGAAATGATATTTCATATGCATACATAACATTTAAGTTGATCAGTTACAACTAATCAACAACAATCAAATCATCAACCAAAGCAAAAAAAGGTAGAGAGTTGCAAACCTTTGACCTCGGTGTTGGCTTGACGAAAAACGAAGAACCTTTGCGCCATGGCCAACTAAGCTCAAAGCAACGGAGTGACCTGCAAAGAAAAAGGTCAGAAAAACTAAGAGAAGTCCAAAATTTAAAAAAGAAAAATATAAGGAAATTCGATAACGCGGCTAGAATATAAAGCTCACCAAAAATACTCATTAAAATCATCATAGCTTCTCCATGCTGAATGAGGTGCTCGCCCATTATCATTGTTTGCAGCTTCCTGTGAATCAAAGCAGATTACTGAAGTCTTGTGAATTATATTTCAATATATAATCATAGGACCGATATATTTATCTACAAGAGAGTATATCCTGAGACTAATTCTCTGAGAAACTATAGAACACTGCATAGACACAATCACAGCTCCCGATCAACAATGCCAAGCACACTTCACATGATTTTCAATATAATTAGAAACCAAACCAGTATTAGAAAAACACAATGAATCACCACTGCTCGCTAACAAAAATATCTTGTCAAACAAATGAACTAAAACTTGGAGCTCCACCTTCATTTAACCAGGAGGCCATCACATGGCATTGTAGAAAGAGCTCGCCTTCCATGTGACACGGCAAAAGTGATGTCACTAACAGCATAATGTACAAGACAGTCTCGCAAGTTTTCTCGGCTCATTAAAACTACCAGTTCAACATGACATTCTTGACAAAAAACTTGTTTAGCACTGCAGTATGATGTATCCAAGCACATCCATAAAATACATGCTATAATCTCATGCATTTTATTTGTGCAAGTTGTCCTTAGATTTGATCTCGTCTACTTGTAAGGCCTAGAGTAATAACATGATTTCCAGCATGATCTATTAGAAGTTTATAACCAATCTTTGATTAATTACGATAAATCATGATCAGAGTTTGCTTAATCAAAGTTAAGGGATTAATGAGAGATTAACCAAGATAATTATAAGTAATTAGTCTTAACTTTTGATTTAGAAAAAGCTACCCGAAACATGGCACATCTCACACGTGCATAACAACTAGCACCTACTTAGCCTAGAAGATAAAACAACAGAAAAACATGAATATCAGATTTATAAGATCGACATACTTGTCTCTACACAAACAAGGAAATGAAGAAAAATGAAGAGGGGGGGAAGAGAGTGAAAAACGAGAAAACTAAGGACAGTCAAGGAGGACAGCTACACTTATTTATATAAAATTATGAAGGTAGAGAACTGTAATCCAATTTTTTAATCTGTTCATATTTTAATATTGATACTTTGTATCATTCTTACATGATGAATTATGTAGCGATCATGGATCATTCACTTTTGAATATATATTTATTCTTAACATGTCAGACTCCCAAAGCTTATCTATATATGAAAGAAAGTTAAAAGGAAGGAATATAACTGATGTACAAAAACAGATACATATGCGCAATTAGTCAAGAATTTTTGGGGTATGTTCCATGGGTCATCTTGCCTGTTTTGTGATTGATGATATGATCATAGTGAGAAAAATGATCTGTGCGCAATAATGATACTCATGGATCATTCATTGATTTTGAGCACAAAAATGGTCCCAAATTCGTATGCGACTGTTGAAGTTCGATTACGTTTATGAAGATAGAAAGATAAAAACGCAGATATTGGTTAAGGTTCATTCCAGGCCTTATATCAGGATATAGTTTCACTCAAGAATAATGTCAGCACAAATCCCAATAAGAATGGTAGGTTTCCTAGCGAAACATAAGAAGTTATTATGGTTAGTTACTAGGCAAAATCAATTTGGTTAAGATGAGACAACGGTTATGTCTTGTACAAGGAATATGAAAAAGAAAGTAAATACTTGTAGAAGAACTACGAAAAAGAAAGGAAATAACATAAGGAAAACTCATTGAGATTTGGGAAGCTAATGATTCACATTGAAAATTCAACTACTATATTTGCATTATTTGCTAGTGGTTGCATAATACCTTGATTAAAAGTTCGTATTGGTATTCTCTACAGAGCTTGTGAGTTATATTATAAATATAATACTCCCTTCATTCCAAATTAAATGCTCAAATTTGACATTTTAAAGTCAAATTGACAATTTTTTTAAACTAATTTTTGTACTATTTTCACCAGAATATAGGTTAAGAGATTATAACCAAAAGAAAGTATATATAATTTACTACCTAACCCAATTTTTTAAATGCCAAGTTTTGACTTGTTAAAGTCAAATTGACAATTTTTTAAACTATTTTTTATACTATTCACCAAAATACAGGTTAAGAGATTATAACCAGAAAAAATATAAACAATTTACTACTAACCCCAATTTTTATAACTTTAAAAATAAATTTATATATGCTTAATTATTAACTTTAAAATAGTCAATTTACTTAAAAAATAGTCAATTATTACTCTCTTTTCTTTACTTTTACTTTTCCTAATATGTGCAAATTATACTTTAATCATCCTTTTGAGGACGGAGGGAGTATAAACTAATAACACATATATTCTAATAATAAATATATGTATGAGTGGGGTCAAATCCCCACATTGGAATGCTCATTACCAACTCTAAGGAATCCTCATTCAACAGTAATAACCTTTATCTAGTATAAAAGGCCTGCTTCAATTAAATACAGATTGGGATCATAGAAACATGAAATTGGACTTTCCATTCGGAATACCCAATCCAACCGTTTTAGGAGCCAAACGCGGGAACAAATACTAGGAACAATCCCGTCCAACCAACCGGCACCCAAGTTGATGAGTCCAATGAGAGATTTGGAAGTAAAGAGGTTTTACAAGACAAATGGCGGGTGGTTAGAGTTATCGTACAAATATCGGCCTTTACTCCAAAAATATTGGCGTAATGATTAGGTTTCGGCAATGACAGAATTGAAACCCAGAACTGAAACCTAGACACGAATCGAGAAATGTTGGATAATGCATGTACGAACGAGTTTTCAGCATAACGACAAGGTTTTTTTAAGAAATCACGGCAATCTCCTCCATAGAAGAATTGATAAAATAAAAGTACCTTGTTTGCAAATTTTTCTTTATGTACTCCTCTCCTCCATCACCGATCTTCTCTTCTCCTCCATAGTCCATCTCTTCCTCTCCTCCGCACCCAATCTCCTCCACTCATCTGCTCAATTTCTAACTTGCGCCTCTTAGTACACTTCCAATTATAATCTATTGTCTTTTTAAGTGATTATAATTGGGGCAGGCTGGTTGTTGGTTCAAGAATTAAAGGGCTAGGCTTGATAATAAAGGGGCGGGACAGTGTTAATGTATAGGCCATAGGGCCACGGTCTTGTTGGTGTATTAATTTAAATATTTTTTAAATTTAATTTATCCAATTTGTTGAATTAATTTATTTTTTTTAAGTTTAATTAATCTAATTTTTCAATTAATTTAATTTATTTAATGTATTTTAATTAGAGCTTAACTTGTTTATTCAATTTAATTAGTGAGTTTAACTAATTTGATTAGTCTGCTTTAAGTTCTAATTTTTTTGGATTTACTTTATTTCATTGTGGGCCCTTTGAGTCTTGTTTGGGTATAAATGTAATTAGCATACTTGAATTTGAATTACTTGGCAAAAGGAATAATTATACTTTAATGAATATGTAGTTAAATTACATGGCAAAAGAAATAACTATATTTTATTGTTCAGTCTTTATGCAATGCAACATTAGACATGTATGCCAAATGTCTATTTTATCATTTAAACAATATTATGGGCTGTTTGATAGCCTCTTTTTGGCCTTGCCTCTTTTTCGCACGAACTTGGTTGATAAAAATTTGTCAACCTCTTTTTGCCTCTTAAAAAAAATGAGATTGAACAACTCTTTCTAGAAACAGAGCCTCCTCATTACTCTTTTACCCATATTACTCTAATTTTATTTTTAAAATTTTTCACTTCACTTCTTCCACTATATCCACCACAACCCACCATCACCGTCGTCATATTTTATAATAATTATGTAAAATTGTCATAATTATTATGTTTTATTAAACTTAAAATATTTTACTAGTTATACATTATTCGTAATTTTGTTTTAATTGTTTATTTATAATGTATTTTATAATTACTCCACCATAAGTTTGTATAAATTGATCTAAGCGTAAAATAGTAAAATGTCATAGTCAGACGTATTATACATATTAGTTATCAAAAAACTTTTTTACATTTAATCTATATTTTATACAGCGCCTCTATTTCATATAAGCTCTTATTACACAATTTTATCGAACACCACCCCCATGTGTACAAGATAGTGTATGTTCGGCTACTCAGCATTTGCATCATTTGCAGAGTTTGGTGCGTTTAAAACATTTGTAAGTTCAAACTCACTTGAAAATCTTATTCGTCTAGTAGCAACATATTTTAAAAACAACTTATTTAACTAACGCAGTGCTTGGGCCTCAAACGAAAAGCACCAAAATTGAGACAATGTGTTTGGAGGTCCAAACATTGCAAACCTCTATTGCCACAAATGCAGGTAGCAAACCCATAGTGTTTTTTGTAAACTTAATTGATCCATCTTCTTGATATTATTAATTAGAAATTTTCATAATTTTAAAAAAATTCTATAAAGCTCCTAACTAAAGTAACGGTGTGTATCGCCCGAAACCGGTACTGAAACCGATACGGAGTCCAAAAAAGGACCTCCCGAAACATATGTAAATGTCTCGCCTTTGAACCAACTTAGAGGACTACTCATTCAAAATTGGACCCTTAAATTTGAAAAGTAGAAATAATATATTTAACTCAAAATAGTAAATTTTCAGTCATTGATTGATTATCAATTGCTAAAGAAGAAGTAAGAACTCTAGAGGTCATATCTTCAAAAAAATGCTTTTTTGCGGCAACACTAAAGGAGCCAGGAGATGAGGATTCTTCCACGCACACTTCGGACATTAGGTTTAACCAACTTTTTGCACATCTTACTTTGACTACAGATTACAATTACAGTTGCGTTACTGCAGCGTAATATTTTCTCAGAGCAACATACAAACGGAGAGACAAAATAGGACCAGATGCATTGATGCTAGATTCAGTGATAAGCCAGAAATCCATATTGTTTATGCAGGGAAAGAAAATTGCATATTGTCCAAAAGCATAGCAAAATCGGTGTACGTGCGACTATAAAAAGATACAAACCATTGTCAAATCAATTGATGCAGCACTCTTTATTTATGGCAGCACTCTTTATTTATGGTAAACCAGTCAAAGGAGGCAAAAGAAAGAAAGAAAGAAAGAAAGAAAGAAAGAAAGAGGGAAAAAGAAAGTTGATAGTGAAACATACCGCAGCAACAACCTCATAAAGAGGAAGAACAACTTGATCAAGGAAAGAAACTCCGTTCTCAGAAAGACAACTATTGGCTGGCCGTGCAATTTGCTGTCGTAAAATTTCATCCAACTCCCTTCCCATCTGTTCAAGGATTTTATTGTCAAAAAAATTCACTAAACCAACAAAACTTATTTAGCAAAACTTGTGCAACAAACTTCAGTAAAAAGGCAGAAATAAAAAAATAATAAAAAACGGAAGCTGTAGTAATGGCGGAGTAACAGACCATTTTCCATATGAATAGTAAAGGTAGAGGAACCAAAGTATACTCAATTCATGGTCCAACATACAGGCTATACAGAGGGTTTAGCTAGTGTTCGTTAACTATAAATCCTCCCTACCACATTTTTATCAAGGACTTGAGCTTGCACCTTCCACAAAGAAAGGCCTGGAAATACCACCAAGCATGCTTCTGAAAAAAGTAACTAGCTGCTGAAATAAGCAGTTCATGACTGAAGAACATACTCTTCCAAAATTATAACTGAAAAGGCAAAGGAAGAAATATTGCACTTTTTTGGTACAACTAGTACTGCAACACTGCTGAATGTAGCACTCCCTTTACCCATGAACCACTTCTTCCCCCCCCACCCCACCCCACCCCCACCCCACCCCCCACCCACCCCCACCCAACTCCAACCCCACACCACACAGAAACGGGCATCTACCAGGGGTTGAACTCTTTCTCCTTCAGCGGTAAAGGAACCACAACATTCTACCCAAAAAGAAAATTATGTTTACTAATTCGTTATGTTTCTGGATCTGATCAGCAGAATGACCCCAAAAGCATACTAAGAAGTGTATACAAAGCATTATAACGGTAAACTTCAAAAAGAATACATATTTTATATCAAAGCAAAGGTGATGAATTGCCATAAGAATGAGAAAGCAGGTAGAGAAGGGACTACAGGACAAACGAACTCCATATTGTTAAGATTTAAAAGTAAGAGTTGCACGATGGACTGAGTTTTACTTGCAGAAACACAGTCTAAACAGGAAATCAATTATAATGATACAGCAATAATTAACAACCCCTCCAACTCCAACCCCTCCAACTCGACCTACATGATGGAATATGTAGCACAAGCATTCTGGGAGAAATCTAATATTGGCCGCTTCACCCCATATCAAAAAGTATAAACTTAGAAATAACAACTTCTTCTCCTTGCTGACAGCCTCCAAACTGTAAAAGGAAAAAACAATAGTAATCGTAATCTCAAATCATGTGAATCATCTGAAACATTTAATTTATGTGTATGTAGTGCCTATAAAATGGAGTAATATATAGATACACACAGACACACAAACTGCACGGAGACGTCTTATAAGAAAGGTCGAGGTTCTATACTTGCTCCAAACTGGTGGGATGCTCAAATAGTTGCACCACGTAATGTAGTTATCCAGCGACTTCAAAAAGACCTTCTGTGCAGCAGCCTCATCCAGTTTCTATAAAAAATCACAGGAGAAAATTAAGTCAAAGATCACCCAAAGAAATCTGAAATGGATCATCACATGATTAATTTGAGGTTTAACACCACCATAAACAAAAGGAAATAAGGAAAGAAAGTATTGCATTAAGCTGCCTTCATTATCAAGTTAATTATAAAATTAAAACACCAAGATTAAGTGGTAACTTCATACATTTAGAGAACTATCACTTGTATCCACCAATAAAAAAGAACAAATAGATACAAAGGCAAAAAAAGAATTCTACCAGACAGCACTTGCTCCTTTAGACAAGCAATTACATAGCAAGCAGAGCACAATGGAGAATGAAGATCCCAAAAAAAAGAAGCATACGTGATTCAAACATTTCTATTATGAACTCTTTCCCTGTTTCTTAACATTAAATTATGTTCCTCAGAAATAAAACAATTCAAACTGGAATATATCTTGAAGTTTAAATAACCATGTCACAAGAAAGAGAAACCACAAAAAACAATTACATATACTACACTACCATTTACGATATCTAAAGCTCATAATTTCCCTATAAGATGACCACGTTGTGAAATACCTTTAGTGTTCTGCTTCATCAATTATCAATTAATACAAATAAAAAGATTTGTCATTGCCATCACGGTCCTAAAGAATCCCAACAAGGCCCAAGCAAATTGGATTAACAAGCAACACCTTCAGGGTCAAATTTCACTCTCTAGGAGGAGGCTAGGGTCTTTTGGCATGATTTTTCAGTATGAAAGTCAATTTGCTAACTAGAAAGTGGAAACTATGTTATTAAGTATAGACTACAATAATTTAGCAAAAAACAAATATAGACTACAAAGAATTGTATAAAAACATACCGAGTGTACAGACATACAATATATATATATATACACACACACACACAGCATATGTCTGTTCATGTCAAGACATAACATTCAACAAAGAAAATTATGCAAATGGCATGCATTCAAAACGGTAGCAGGTTCCTTTTTACATAAAGTACATATGTAAAACAAACATATAAACAACACAGTTTATCATAAACATATAAACAAGTAAGAGCATAAGAAAACAAACAAGTGAAAAGTCCAGAACCAAACTCCGTTGAAGCCACATCATCAAAATCATTTCACCCTATGTTGAACGGGCTAAATAAAAGATATTTCTAAATGAATATAAAACAAGATATCCAATATCCTCCTCGCGGTAAAACACGAACCAACATTTTAAGTAGCCAATGCTATAGGTTATCATCCAATATGTCAGTGATCAGACAATTATCTGACCAGAAAAATATAGGACATACCGGTTCAGGCACATCAGGTATACTAAGCCTACTTTGCTCATTTGCAAGGAGATGCACTACATGTTCACGCTGATTGGAAACATTATCTTTCTGCCAAACACGGGAAGAAAATCAACCATTAGAGCCACAACATCAAATAAATAAAATCATACATCTGAAGTTAAGTGTCTCACAAAAAACAAAGTAATATTAATATGTACTGACTAGCCTCAACTTTAGAAAAGTTATTAATGATCAACAAATAGTACTTTAAGTTGGTAACTGCATGACCCTTTTTCCTCTAATATTAATCAAGCATATGCCCACCAAGTTATTCCACTATACTTGAAGGCAATCCCCACTCCCCCTCTTCATAAGTAATATGGCTCAACCTCATTATGAACAAGAATATAGTTTATGCCGTCACAAATTTGAATTTTTTTCCAATACAACTAAGTCTGATTAAAATTATGATGGGTAGAAAGTATTGAATTGGATAACCACCACCTACTTCACTTATCAAAAATAAATAAACAGCCTGCTAATATAGAATTAGAAAATGGCATATTGTGGACAGGTATCCTATGCTAACAATATTTTTTGTCTTTTTTCTTTTTTGTGGTGGCAGGGGAACACTAACAATGTTTCTCTGGAGGGTAATGGCTCTGAGAGTTTTCCTTTGGAACCTAAGTTCGGTATGCAGCTGAATGAGTGGGATGCAAGGCATGTGACATATGATTATCATGCAACTCCAATTCATCTCCCAAGGATATATTTTGTATGTTCGTCATCTGAGAAATGGGGTTGGGAATGGTTATATTCAGTTTTGGAGAACATTTGTGTAATATGCGGATTTAAAAATAAAATAAAATTAAAATTAAAAAATAATAAAAATAAATAAATAAATATACATATAGATAATGAAAAGGTAATTATTAGTACATATCTAAAACCTATTAGGATAAGATAAGTCATTTAAGTTGTAACAAACTTTTAATTCTAAAAAGGACTCTTTTACTTGGTAACCTATTTTGCAAAGGAATTAAATATATTTAAATAGAGAGAGAGAAAAGAACGTAAAACTATTTTGGCTTTGGAACTACAGCATAACAAAGAAAAAGAAGAAAAGAAGAAAACTCAAGAAGGTAAACCTAAACCTTTCTTTTCAATTATGAGATGATCATGTATTATACATGTATATTTTGTGGAAAAAGAAGGGGATTTCAAACTATATATATGTGTGTGTGTAATCATGTCGTTCGGTACTGTTTATGTATATTATGTGTGGGTGCGTGTGTAATTCTAATTAAACTCTTATTTGACACTATGATAGATATAAGTCTACTTTGTATGCATTGAGTCCAGTCACCAGTGGATAGAAAATATATATATATATATATACATGTGCTTCTTTATTTACATTATTATTGTTAGTCATGGCTAAGCCATTGTCAAGTGTCAGTATGCTTTATACTATATAATTAAGAAAGTTGTCATTATTAATGTTTAGGATCAGTAACAAATAAAAAAATACACAAACATATATATATATATATATATATTAGATTTCAGCACCTATATGTATACCTTATAGATAAATTAATATATATTTTTCAGTATAGTATGTAATCGTAAAATTGACCTAAAATTAAGATTTATGTGCGCAAGATTTGAGTTAAGAGTATAAGTTATAATATTTCATCCTAATAATTTTATGTCCTAATTTTATATTTAGGAATTTGTTCGCTTTTAATTGTGTTTCGCAATATCGAGGTAAGTGGTCTTCTGAACTATTTAGTGTTTCTAAATTATCGTTTATTTTTTATGCATACGTTAGTAATTACTCAGATGCCTAAATGTATGGTTACAAAATTTATTATGTTTTATTTAAGGCTTCCACTTAAATTAAAATGTTATGTTCTTCTATTTCAAAATTCGGATCAAGTATTTATTTTTGAATTGTGAAAAAGTATCATTTAGAATATCGATAATATTGAAAAAAGATTTTGAAATCCTCAATCTGACTATGTATAGAAACCGTTATTGATTACGTCTCCTTCCGGAGCTAATTTAGGACTACTAAGGCGCACACCTTTTAGATTTCCTTCGGGGAGCGTGCAGATTAGATACCTTAGTAGGGTGCGTGATCATTGACATTATCGAACTTTTGGACCGTGTTACAGGATTATGTAACCTTAGTCGCTAAGGCTGTTGATTAAAAGAAATATTGTATACATTGAAATCATTTTGAATGTGAAATTCATTTTGTCATTATCTGTTTTAGTTTTGAAAAATATATTTACTATTGTTATCGAACTAAGAGTTATTTCGAAAAAAGTGTTTTGCAAATTATACTCAATCCACCTAAATAGTAAGGATTGTTACTTGTTGGGCTTCACCGCTCACCCCTTACAAATTTTTACAGGTCCCATCGTTGATAGTTGAGCACTTATTTGACACGTTTTGGATAGTTGGAGTTTAGTTTAGGATGTTATTTCTTTTAATGTTTAATTTTGATAGAACTTTTAGTTTTGGGGAGCTGGGGGTGTAACAATATGGGCGGGAGATAATCACTAATCAGTTCTCAAGCTTTTAGTCGTATCCTCACGATGCTCCCATTTTGAGGTTTATAGAGTCCGATGGAATACTTGGGACTTCCATTTTTCAAGAATCCTACGGATCCAGAATCCAACGAGATGGTGGTATCTATGCTTATCTTGATATCTTCAGTTCAGATACGCTCCTCATCTAATAAACATATACAAAATTAAGATCCTTCGGGTACCTTTTCTTTTTCTTTCTTTCTCACCCAATCCCAGACATTTGTTTTATGAGACTCGCGCTCAGTTATTCTTGCGTTGTCCTATTGTCTGGGGTTTTCAGAATCTATCTTTGGAGAGTTTTTAGAGGATTATTTATGTCCTGCTTTGATGGAAAATATGTCATTAACTCGCTCTCTAAGTTTTAGAAGTGAAAAGGATGCAAAACATCTACGGAAGGGTTCTTTCTTCTCAGCTTTGTGCGGAGATTGATAGATTTTATAGAGAGTATTATATCTTGCATTTCCTAATGCTTCTGCTATGGGAACTTTAAGAGCACTTTTCAAACGCTGTTTCTTCCCCCCCCCCCGGCCTCCCGGAAAAAAAAACCATTTGAATTTTCTCCTCTACTAATAAAATTCCTTCTTTTCCTTGTTGGTTCCTTCCCTTGGGGCAACAGCAACATCAAAAGAAAGAAAACATTAATAATCACCCTACCCTAAGCGACATTTTTTATCAATGGTAGGAACTGCACACGAAAAAGTAGGCACGTTCCGCTCTACTATATGATGGAATTCTGTTTTTATTCTCATGCAAAATTCCTTGTCAGCTAAGTTACAACCCGCACGAAAGGCATAACGATTTGGGCACTGTCTCAAAAAAAGGCTCAATGAAATAGACACGTCTGTGAAGATGCAAACTACCTGCACCTAAACAGGAAGACCCTATGAAGATTTAATGTTCCCTGGGATTGGCTTTGGGTCTTTCTTGTGCAGCTTAGGTGGAGGGCGAAGAAAGCCTCCTTCCGATGGGCTCCGTTTACAATAATGTTGATCATTTATTGGCGTTGAGGAGACATTCGGAATTTCATCTGTGATGAAACTTTTTTAATTAAGTATAGTAATGGGAACAACAGGAAGAGGATTGTAACATGGATTCTAGCAACTAGAGTTCTTTCTTTTTAAAGAAAGGGGTGGAGTCCACCCCAAGATGAGTGTTCTCCTATTCCAGCTTCCCCAATGCCTCAATAGCACAGTCAAGAGTTCTCTGCCTCTGCGGGATGAAGTGACATAAGTTTTGAGAATTCAAGAGAAGGTCACGACGAGACGAGTCGTTTATCGTTACGATAGGTCTTATGTGGAAGTGCAATGACACATCAATTCTCAAGCCCCGCTGTTATCCGCTACATTTAAAAGGGTCTGGGGTTGAATCTAAGGCTGTAAACGAGCCAACACAGTTCGAGCTCGATTCGGACTCGACTCAAAAAAATACGAGCGAGACTCTGATTCGTTAATAATATGATCCAAATCTGAGAATTAAAAATAGTTCGAATAAAAATATAAGTAGAATATGAGCAAGGTTATACTCGACTCGTTTAAGATTCAAACTACTAGAATTCTTGATTGTGATTCGGTACATACTCGGTTAATACATATTCGATTAGATGTTCGACATTCTCTTATAATATATACAAATTTAAATCAAATTAGGATAATTAGTTATTATTTTGTTTTGTTATTAATTTTAATTGTGATTTTATATTTGTAAAGTGTAATAATAAATATATTTTCTCATTTTTAAGTAAAATAACAAATTTAATTTATAATTATATTTTTTATAAAACTAGTTATTATGTGAAGACTCGAATTCGAGCTTGAATTTAAAGCTCGCGAGTAGTTTGAATAAATATTCGAGTCGAGTTGGATCGAATTCGAGTAATAAATATTCGAGTCGAGTCGAATCTGAGTAGTATTTTTCAAATATAATTCGAATTCGAGCCGAATTCGAGTACGAATTTATCATTTCGAGTCGAATTCGAGTATCTCTCTGTTCGCTCCGGTTCGACTCGTTTACACCCTTCGTTGAATCATATCCCAAGTAGTTTCTTAATGTTGATACTTTCTGTTTTGACAAGCCCAAGCTTGTGGTCCTCCTTTAAGTGAGTTCAATTGGATGAATATATCAAGTCAAGGTTAACGTATGTAGCAGCGAGGATGGTGCATCGCCTATTTCTCGTTCCCGCTCGAGAGCCAAAATGAACACGTCTGCTACCTAATGTACTGACCCCTCGATAAAGGTAGAATAAATCTTAATGAATTTGAAAGAAATTATACTGAGAAGTCGATATAGATCTTGTGTCGCGTCTATTTGTATCAGGGGTCCTGGTCCTCGTAGTAGTAATCAATACGGAACTTGCGGTGTGTCTGTGTGTCAGGGGTCCTAGTCCTCCTCGATATGTAACTGCTCAAGATATCATCTAGCCCTGTTTAGGTGCTAAACATACCCACTGTTGATTTAAGATATTGATAAGATGAATATCAAGTCTATTCAATTATAGGCATAACGAGTATAATTGTGGGGATGCAAGCAAACCAAGCATTCAATATTTCCAACGAACAAATATCATAAAGAGTTCATGCCAGGATGAACGCTAGCGACATGCTTAACACATGCAAGTCGGGCCCAGAGCTTAGCTCCTACTATAAGCTAATGAGGGTGAACGTCAACCCCGCCAGGTAGAGCTCCTAGTATAGGACCTATGGAAACTCCTCATACATGAAAAGGAACAACGAATTCTTAACGAAAAAGTGTTCTCTGAACCGAACGTGAAAGTAGTTTTCCATCATACGACTGTTCCCGTAACTTTATTCTCAACTTGGATTACCCTGCGAGGGTGAGCCAACTCTAAAAACGCGTCCTTAGTTCAGATTGCAAGCTACAACTTCGCATGTGAACACTTTTTTTCTTACATCAACCAATACGAGAATGGATTCGGGTGAGCCATAACATTCGACTGAAAGGTCTGACAAGACTCCAACCCCTCATGGAGCATTTTCTTACTGATTTAGTGAGATAAGTGTAACATCATCCTCCACAAGCCCCCCCCCCCTCCTCCTCCTCCTCCTCCTCCTCCTCCTCCTCCTCCCTCCCTCCCTCCCTCCCTCCCATTAATGGGAAGAAATAAGGGTCGAAGTTTGAAGTTTAGACCACTCACAGTAGTTCACTTTTTTCCAAAATTCGAGTTTGGCCTCCCCCCCTCCCCCCCTCCCCCCCTCCCCCCTTTCCTTTTTGGTGACATTTTCTAGTATTTTGAAAACCCTCTTGAGTCGGTCATTATCATCCACTTTGATATCTTATTAAACAAAAATAATCATATTTTTCCTCCATTAGTCAAGAATTTCAATTGTTGGTTAGTATCATGATCATCCAATAAGAAAGGTTTTCATTTTTATAAATGAACGATTTGAAGACCTCTTGATTCTAACAACTGATTGCTGAGTTGATCATTCGGACCTTTCAATTCATCGATGACAGCCAGATGTTGAGGTCAGAAATTCGAAGTGAAATTTTTTATTTGCTCATTCCTAGTCGTCATGGGAAAGAAAGACAGAAACCCGCTGACCAACATTGTGTTAGCTAATTATCTAATAGACCTGCGAATCTTGGAAATTGTGACATGAAAAGTTTCACGGGTAGAGCATGTTGCAAATCTGAAAAGTTGAACTAAATCTAGGAAAAAGGACATTTACAAGATTGGGAAAGATAAAGACCAACAACAAACAAAGACCGAAAAAAATTAGGGCCTTGTGACAAAAGATGAAATACAAAACTGCGTTGTCAAATACTACCTCCCAATTAAGGGTGTAAACGAGTCGAACAGAAGCGAACAAAGAGCTACTCGAATTCGACTCAAAATGATAAATTCGTACTCGAATTCGGCTCGAATTCGAATTATATTTAAAAAATCCTACTCAGATTCGACTCGACTCGAATATTTATTACTCGAAATCGATTCGACTCGACTCGAATATTTATTCAAACTACTCGCGAGCTTCAAATTCAAGCTCGAATTCGAGTCTCCACATAGTAACTAGTTTTATAATAAATATAATTATAAATTGAATTTGTTATTTTACTTCAAAATGAGAAAATATATTTATTATTACACTTTACAAATATAAAATCACAATTAAAATTAAAAACAAAACAAAATAATAACTGGTTATCCTAATTTGATTTAAATTTGTATATATTATAAGAGAATGTATCGAACATCTAATTGAATATGTATTAATCGAGTATGTATCGAATCACAATCAAAAATTTTAGTAGTTTGAATCTTAAACGAGTCGAGTATAACCTTGCTCAAATTCTACTCATATTTTTATTCGAATTATTTTTAATGCTCAGATTTGGATCATATTATTAACGAATCCGAGTCTCGCTCGTATTTTTTCGAGTCAAGCACGAATCGAACCCGAACTGTGTTTGCTCGTTTACCGCCTTACTCCCAATGGACACTCAAATTAGGATTAGTAAAATTGTGAGTATTAAGTTGTTCCAATTATACCCTTTATTTGGACCTACACAAATACAAATATTAACCAGGGAGTAGAATCTCTGTATGGGGATATGTGCACTTTGGGGTAAATTAATATGTATGCCCTATTTTATATCTGGTTTGTGTAATTTTAGCCATCCTATCGAGGACAAAATGCTAGTTCAGAGTTATCAGGTACTCTCATTGACCTAGCGAAACCGCATATTGGTAGTACCAATACTCTAAATTAGTAAATTTAGTATATCGAGAAAAAAAATTGTTGTTTAACCTATAATTGCACAAATATCAATATTCTAACCAAGTATTGGAGGTTCAAACATTACATATGTACTAAATTATTTATAAAACAATTAACTTGTTGATTGAACTAAAAAAAAATTAAACAATTAAGGTTTGCTAAATTTAGATTCTAAGAGAATCTTGAACTTTAAGCACTAATACCCTAGGGTATTGCATTAGCATACCGCGTACTTGTTCCATGAACCGAAACAATCATTTCAGGTAAGATTCTGCTATTGTACATTCCGATATGCTTTTGTGGATGGAGTAATAAAATCACATTGAGAAAAATCAATTTCAATTTTTAAAATTTTTAAATACTTGAATATTAAATGTAACCTATATTTAAATTTTATTCAGCCCAATTTCAAAAATAATAATCAGGTTCAAAATAAGGCAAGGATGACTTTTTTAAGAAGATAAAAACAACATAATTTATTAACAGAAAAGACAGGATATAATAAAGGGGGGACAAGAAGTCCACCCTCTCCAAACTAAAAAAAACAAGACCAACAAAGCATTTCAAAAAAGGTAAGGATGACTTTGATACTAAAACAACGATTCAAAACATTGTTTAAAGCTTTTAATGCAATGCCTCCAAGCCAAAATCAAAAATAAAAATAAAAAATAAGAATATTAAGCAGGCACTAAACAGCTTTAAAACCACAATGTCATCATATAAAAACCTGAAATCCAAATACGTAGTGCAGAAAATCAAAGATGTCTGCATTTCTAGTAGGGGGTATGGGAAAGTTCTCTGGCAAAGTTGGCAGGCCCCTGAAGTACTTTACCGCAGAAACTGATGCTTGTACCTGAAGATATATTATGTCAGTAAATGAAAAATGACAGTAACTAAAATGTAATAACCTGATACACGAGGAAATGAAACTAGTAACCTCAGCAAATGACCCTATAGCATTTGTTATTGTAGGAGCATCCAGAGGAATAATGTTATAAGCAACTAAATCCTCTGTCATAGCTGCATCCGATTCCATCATGCGTTTGACCTGAAAAGTAGAGCAATTATTTAAGTAGAAGACCAACACAAAAATATACTCCTTGTAAATATTGGAATCTTCTAAGTATGAGTAAATTAGAAACCTAACCATTTAAAAGGGTACAACCTTATAAACCACGTAAGAAGTCTTTTGAATAAAGGATATAGATTATAAAACAGCAGAAGCATATCAGTTTTTCATTAATATAACTGTAGTCACTATTTTCTTTTTCTGTTTTTCTTTTATGGTGGTGGTATGGGAAGCAATGCTACAATGTCGAGTATTATGTATTCAAAATGCAGAAATAAAATTCAAAATAACATGGGGAACCGTGAAAGAAATGGTGAACTCAACAAGATTAAAAGCAAGGTTATATGCTGACTCATAAAAACTTTATTGTATTAGAAATATTAACGCCTGTGTGTACTATATGATTTCTAATTAACTCCATGCAGGCGGGGGTGCCCCCGCCCTCATAACAATCTTTGTCATGACCGTTACGTGTTGTTGACTTGTTTTAATGCTCATATAAAGACACATCCGCATTTGTTTACACCGTCTAATAATGTAGGGACACTTGGTAAGTTGGTTTTTTTTTTTAAATGTAAGAGAGGAAAATCTGATCAATGAATAAGAGATATACATGAAAAAGAGGATGAGTCGTCTAGAATATGAAAGAAACAAAAAAGAAAGACTGCCCAGTAAAAGAAACACATGCCTTCCATTCATAGAATATCTGACAAGGCAACATCACTAGAGCTACCTCGGCAGCGGATGACCAAGGGAAGCAAAGAAGACCAGCCTATCCTTGGGAAATGTGAACGAAAACTTTTATCCTAAGAACATTACGTACAGGGTCATTATGCAATTATGGAAATCTTATTGATCTGCCTCCACTAAATCAGGTATTATCATTCTGTGGTACATTAAATTTTAAAAGACCGAAGATGTCTTAGTGTTTGTGGAACATAATTGAACATATTATTTAAAGAGCGAGGGTAACACCCCAGAGTCCCACATTAAAACATGTGGATAATTTGATATGTAAATAAGGTCTCAAGCTACTACCAATAGTACCATCGGCCTTGATCCTTTGTGTGAGCTTGTAGTGGACTAATATGACTCAATTGAACAATGGATTAAGCCTTAGTATGTTATGATTTGATTCAGACTTGAGATATGACTCAAGTTAGTGAGAGACCTTTTAGATGGTCAATGTTGACATTAACCAAATTCTCATTACCACTGTATTGTTTTGCTTTGAAAAGTACAAAAGTTAGTTTTTTACTTCTATATAAATGTCAAAATACTGATTCCTTCTATATATATATATATATATATATATATATATATATATATATATATATATATATATATATATATAATCACACACATAGCGAACCGATTCATAGCCACAATATGCTTTGGATCATCAGCCAAGCAACCAATCTCTAGTAGTTACACACACATAGCGAACTGATCCATAGCCACAATATGCTTTGGATCATCAGCCAACCAACCAATCTCTAGTAGTTACCCGCGTGTTTGGACACAATGGAAAATAGCCTAGTTATTAAATCGTCCACCACATTAGAAGGACAAGCATTTAATATGGAGGACGAGGATCCACATGTTAAAAAAAAATAAACCTCATTTGAAAGTGCATATACTCTCTCCGAGTCTACAACAATATGATGGACGGTGGTCAAAGAGGTGAATCACCGTAATTGAGCTACCAAACTCTTCGTCACATAGCGAGATAGTACAACATGTTATTTTACATATAGTTTTTCTTTCTTTTCTTCTCAATCCTCAAACATAAATACTCCATATATAGATAACAGAGTTAGTTCTAACCATCAACTCCAGAATCATGCTCAAAGAAAGCATCATATTTAACTCCAAAGGACCAAAAGAATGGGGGAAATCTCACTTCAGACCAACTCAACTTCTTTATGACCAACTCTGGATAATAATCTTTCCTTAACCCTAAGGGGTTCGCTCTTTCATTTCTCTCAAAAGATGGGATATATGAAATTTGTCACAGATTTGGTACATTTGGTATTTGAATCATTTTCAAGTCCATATATAAATTTTATTCACTTTACCCTAACAAGTTTTATAACTTTAAATAATCTAATACCCAGTTGAAAAAGTTGATAACTTTATCACCGATTCAACATCCACATTATTGTATGGCAGGCATAGGGAGAGATTGTTTTTAGCAATAAATGAATTAAGCTTTGATTCGTCTAGAAGCCTTAGCAGTAGAAAGATTTCTTCTTTTCTACATTAAGGGAAACTTAGTCTTTTCCAACTCACTTACTCGTCCGCCATACTAGGCGCACCAACTTTGATGTAAGACAAGGATGGATAAAAGAATAAAGGAGACTAAACGGAGATAAAAGAGGCTAAAACCAAAAAGCACAAGGTTTAATTCAATAATATGAATCATTCTATAATAATAATGATGGATTACAACTGTTTATATAGGAATAACAAAAATTCTAATTCTCTAAATAAATCCTAGGTAATCTAATTAAATTAAATAAATCCTTACCTTAAATACCTAATACTCTAGAATATTCTACTAATATAATTAAAAAATATATCCTAACCTTATCTACTAAATAAACTAATTACATTGAAATCATCCATGAATAATAATATATGATAGTAACTCAACAGTATTAAATTTATTTTGCCTCTATCCTCGTCAATCTTCCTTATTGTATGGCAGACTCCAATTGGTAGAATGCTCAAATTAAAACCCTTCATCAAGCGTTTAGATGGCAGGGTCCAGATTGATAAGTAATCTGATTCATTCTCTTTAAACTAAACATATACATGTACATTTATCATTATACTGGAATTATTGTAAAATCATGTTACAAGGTATTGAATTGTAGTGACTAATGAGTTAACTGACCTACGGCCTAGAATTTCATGTAACAAGTCAAAATTAATTTTCCGGATGCAAAGACGAACATAAAAATTATATATGAAGATGATGATTAAAAAGTTTCATGCCACAATGTACTAACCTCTAGTAACTAGTGAGGTATCTAGTTCATGGCCTAGATTTTCATGAAACTATTCAAAATATATTATCCAGATGCACAGGTAATCATAAATTTTCAATACGAAGATGATGTATTCTCCAAGATACATTCGGAAGAAGAAACAAGAGCAAGCATTGCTGCCTAATTTAGGTCAATGCTTTTGGTCACATCAAAAGTCTAATATAACAGAATAAAGATCAAACCTGTTCAGGAATCAAACTGTCTACATCTTCAGCAGAAACATCCTTACAGAGCTGCTGAAGTACTGTCCCTAAAACTTTAAGAGTTGCGAAAACCCTTTTCCTCTTAACCGTTTTTCGCTCCAATCTAGATTAGGGGAAAAATAACGAGTCAACAACTTAATTTTAGATGAAGGAATTTAAATAAATAAATAAAAGACAATATCAATCATAAAGGTCTTAAACATTTCATATAAATAAAATTCTACACTGTTGCCTCAAGAGTATCAAGGATCTGTCTCCCAATATGCCACTTTTTGGTATAATTACTAAACATCCTCTACAAAGTAAAGATTTATGGAAACATAAATAATATTTAAGAAATCTAGTTAGATAAGTATAATGATCCCGAATTAAATTGAATAGTTGTATCTAGGGAGAATTCACTTTGGTTGAAGCGACTATTCCCTAGATACACACATCGTGAATATTTTATTTCACAATTCAATAATTTTCAAATTCGAAAAAGACCTAAAGTTAGGTATTTATCAATAGGTAATGTAGCAACAATACCCAGCCAAAGGGCCACCGCGGTACCATTACCAATCAAAAAGAACAAAAATACAAAGATATTCATATATGTTGTAATGAGCAAAGATGATAAGGACTCAAGGAGAAACCACTTACTTAAATAAACTTGTCACTACAATTTAGGAAGGAAGAGTTGTAAATTAAGAAACAAGAAGAAGCAGAACCAACTACACAAAAAATCTTTGAACTGTCCAAAAGATTACAATATATAAAAAACAACAAATTCTTTAGATGCACCTCTCTGTCCTCGGGATCATAGTTATCAGAATCGTATAATATGATGCGATACATAGACAATTCAATATGTATCACAGGGTGAATAGAAAATGACACACCATACAATGCACAATACTTTTTAAAGCTATCAACTGACTTGAAAAGGTTTTTATGTCAATCCAAAAGAGTAAAAAAAAACTTTTGAGCCTTCTATTTCAAATGAAGAAGTTTTTTAGCGTTAACATATTTTATATCGCTTAAAAAGTCTTTAATCGCTTTTTAGAGTTTCATCTCATCTTTTACAAAATGTCAATTTATTTTCCTCACGTTACTTTCCACATGTAGAAACATAAATCTCCTACTTATTAATTTGAATTATTCTCTTTTGTTGTATAGTTTAAAGGTGAATCTAACTTTTTGTTCTCTTACTGCTCTATAAAGAAAACTAAAATAATATCTAATAAATCAATTTAGAGTATTTTGGCTATTATTAAATTTTAGTTTATAATAATATTTACTTGACTACTTTACTACATAGTCAAGTTAATATGATTGATTTGTCCAATAAATTGTGTGTTTTATATGTTTAAATATATATTATCGCATTTTTCCTTTCGTTTTCGTATGGTACAATACGATTCATGATACGATACATGAAACACGATACGGGGATTTTCGATACACGATACGATTCACAATTTGACAACTATGCTCGGGATATATAGAAATAACTTTCTTCACAGTCTAGTGACTACAAAAGACAAGGAAAGGCAAAGATTATCAATAGCAATGTAAAGGTCAAAAGGTTGTTGTGTATCGAATTGTAAGTGTAAAAAAGGGCTACAGGTAAGGCTGTAAAATGAGCAAACAGTTCGGGCTTGATTCGCACTTGCTCGACTAAAAGTTCAATTCAAGCTCGACTCGAAATATAAATGAGTCAAATATGAGCAAATTTTAAAGTTCGATAAATTACTCGAATCTCTCTTCAAATTGTAATTTTCTATTGATACTCGGATCATATTCGTTCGAAAAGTTCAAACTGCTCGGGCTCGAATCGGAATCGTGCTCTACTCGGTAGCTAAATGAGCCTCAATCAAACCTTATTTTATACTCGATAAATTTTGTGAACCAAATCTAAGCAACTCAATACTCGGATCGACTCGGTTCGTTTACACCCTTAGTTACAGGAAACCTTACGTAATAGCAATACACCTCAAAACAGTTCTTCTGAACTACCCTTATTAAGGACCAAGCACCCAATAGAGGACTCCATCAAGCATTAGCCGACCATCCTCACATGGATCACCAATTGACCTGAAAACCCAGTAAGTCACTTGGAAGGTCTGCCCGATGACCTCCTGAAGCCCTATTGAATCCACTATATTTACAAACCCAATAGTTGTTTGGAATGCATGAGATTTAATTTAAACAGTTATCAGCATGTGTACTACGTAGCTATTACACTTAATCAAATGGTCTTTAAATGAAAAAACACCAAAGCAGTAATCAAGGAATCACATGATGTCGGAGTCTGTATTACTCGGACTCGGGTGCGGGTGTCAGGTGTGGATACGAATCTAAGTGTCGGACACGTGAAGTCAAAAAATAGAGAATACGCAGATATGGATCCAAATTTGGACACGGGTGCGAGGATACGGTATGTTATGATTTTTTAATAATAATGTTTATACTGTCCAAATTTTTATAGACATGCATTTATCATGAAACTTCAGTGGTTGAAGTGCAAAAATATAAAGAAACAGGGGCATAATTGAAACTACTGAAACTTTAGGGGCTAAAATGAAAGAAAACAAAAATATAGGGACTGATATGTAATTTTTCAAGGGATATTTTGAACTTTCAGAAAACCTGAGGGACTAAATTATAAAAATTATGATGTACCTAACTATAATTTTACAAGGATATTTTTAATCCAGATCTGATATCAGACCTTAGACACAGACCAAACAAAGACCAAATACGCAGTTCTCCATATCAGACCTCAGACAGACCAAACTCAGACCAAATACGCGATCTCGTTGGAGAAGAAGAAAAAAGCCACGAAACTCTTGGTGTGCGATCTCGTGGCGGTAAGTTTCTCATAGTCTTGCCCTCTTTCTTCTTCCTCCTCCTTCCTCGTCTCTTCTTCTTCTCCGATGAACAACCGTATCCGGATTCTGTGGCCGGATCCCGGATCCCGCACTCGTACCAGTGTCGTGTCGACACGGGTACTCCCCCAAAATGGCGAGTCCGAGTAACACAGGTCGGAGTAAATTCTCCAAAATTACACAGGATTTATAATGTATAGTCATATAAAGAAAAAATTGCAACGGTACTGTGGTGTGGGACTAAAAACAGTCTAACAATAACTTTGAAAAGAGAAGCATGTGTAGAAACAATTGAATACAATTTAGTGCCCTCCTTCAGAGACAGATACATACTCTCCAAGGTTAGCGCTGAAACCACCCGATTCTCTCAACAGCTTTTCCTCTTCACGTAGCTTGTCTACATTATTCTTCTCTCTATATAGCTTATAAAACTCCAGTAAGCGAGCAATGTCCTGGCTTCTATCAATGCCTCCACCCTCCCTCTTTGCAAGCTTTTGCTGCAAAATTGGTCAAAAGTACAAAAAAGTGCACATTACATCTGGAAAAACATCTTAAACTTAATTAAAAAATAATATATGGGATCCAATATTCTCAAAACAAAATCCGAGGAATTGTTCAAAGCAATCAATGTACATACACAGATTATGATTCACACATCTAAACCTAGGAACTGTTACAGGCAATCAACAAGAATGAAACTAAATAATATGATTCATATACATCATTGGGCAGATATCATTAGAATGAAAGTTGAGCAGATTCGAGGTTTCTGAACTGATTTTTCTTAGTTCATCTATTCTGTATATAATGGTTGAAACTGGCATCTACTCAAGTTGTACAGAAAAATGTCTCGGAGAATTGTTGGTGGCTAAGAGACTAGGATTGCCCTACATATCAAGTATCTAGTGAGCATCGAAGCGCGTGCAAATTACTACAAAATGCACCTAAAGAGTGTCTTAATATGCAAAAGATTATTAACCATGCCATAGAATTAAATATTACCTTGATTACAGACATCAAGCCAGTCTTGAACTGTAGCACACCTCTCCCCTCGCTGTTAGGATCCAGATTTTGAGCCAACGAATAAGCATGCTCACATACTGCAAGAGTGTGATCAAGAAGTAGAGAAAGCATCCATGAATCAGATGAAATAGTAATTGCAGACTGATATGTTGAAACAATGGAGTTCCGAGGAATCTTCATCTTTACATTCCCAGTATAATAATTATTGAATGGTATATAGTAGCATCAGCTACAATAAATTATCTCACTACGATAACATTAGTCAAATATTTCTTAAACCACCCAAGAAACCATAATTCAACCTAATTAACATTTTTCATGAAGGATTTAATATATGTATCATGCGCGCGCGCACACATATATATGCAATAGAGTGGGAATTAATTCTAAACCTAAGGTCAAGTGCATGGAGCGCCTTCATAACTAATGTGAGTGGCTAGATGGATGTTTGTGTGCATCATGAGTTTGTTTATTAGCCATGAAGCCCAATGGCATCTTGTTTCTTGTCAACAAGGTAAACACCTCATAAATTTTTTACTTGTACTCTCAGCCCTCCTCCTTTCCATACCTCTTGATCAAACAAAAGATCAGTAAAATGACTCCACGTATAAAAGGAAATGAGGTATTGCAGACCCGCTTTACATTTTTTTTACTTTTTATCCTTGAGCATTTAATTTAAGCCTTTCAAATACTAAAAAAGAAACATTCATGTAAGTTACTTGATTGACCAGACTTGAAAGAAGCACAACCAATTCATACTCCGGCAATTTTTCTTCTTCAAGGAACTTAGAGGATTTTATTCTCAACCAGATTAAGGTAGAAAAAAAGAGAACAGGGTCACATGCATATTCCAGACAATATTCCAGACAAGACTGCAATATATCAAAAAACCACAAAAATTAACTAGAACATCCAAAAGTGAAGACGTAAACTGGTAATGAAGAACACACAAGACAATCTGCAATGTTTTCCTCATTTAAATACCAAGAGGCACTAAGCTCTTGTCAGTATAAGACCACAGATTTGGAATCTAATGAGATGAAATCATTGCTAACATTGCTTGATTCGGCTCATCTTTGTACCTCTTCTGATAAGCGTATCTGGAAGTTGCTTTTCTTGCAAGAGTTACTCCTCTTTTTAGACTCGGTCAATTGTTCCTAATTCATTTTCTTTGGCATCGTACATTTGGAAAGCCAAGGTTCCTTACAAAGTCAAGGTTTTTGTGTGGTCTGTGGTTTGAAATACTAATGATCTTTATCAAGGTCGCAGGTCTTACAAAGTTCTATCTCTGGACATTTGTTTTATGTGCAGGCAGAGTAATGAGACACATGTTCATTTATTTCTACATTGTCATGTTGCTTGGGGATTGTGAAGGTCTCTCTTTGGAGTGCTAGGAGAGGAGTGGGTATGTTCTACTACAGTGAAAGATATATTATTAATTCGTTTGAGATGATTTGGAAGTAAGAGGGATGCCAAAAATTTATGGAATTGTGCCTTCTTTTCTATCTTGTGGGGAATTTGGAATGAGCGTGCTAGGTTGTTTAAAGAAAGTTACTTATCGTTAAAAGCTATTGAATGATAGGGTTATTTTTCTTGCATGTCTTTGGACTTCTGCTATGGGACTTCTACTATAGGGACTTTTAGAGGTATCTATGTTACTAATTTATGCAGAGATTGGAGGGATACACTTTTTTAAGCACTCTATTATTTTTGATCTTTTAGTCTGCTGATGGTGGACTTCTTGTCCCCCATTTATTGAATCATTTCTTCTTTATTAATAAAATTTCTTCCTTCATCAAAAAAAATATTTATGTGAAGCATAAGCATGCCAGGCTAGTTGATCAAATGATGCAAGTGCGTTTTTTAGCAGAAAAGGAAATCTAGTTGAATAAATATGACCAAGTTAATAAAAACGCTTTTAGCTCGGAGTCTTGGACTTGCTTCATAGTTTATAAATCAAAACTGCTTTTTCTTTGATAGTAAAGATGGAAAGCATGTCACCCCCAAAATATCAATGAAATGTAACTAGGATTAAACTTGTTACTCGTGTCAGCGAGCTTAACGTGTATGCCTATAGCATAAATGTTGTTTAAATAGAAGAGAGAGAGTGTGTGAGAATAACGAGATACATACAGATTCTAGAAATGTTTGCATCTTCATCTTGAATTTCGTCTGCTACTCTTAAAATGGAATCAATGTCTCTATTATTTGCAAGAGAAGATGGGACATTTGCAGCAATGCCACCGTCAGGCCGCCCATATGCATCAGTCCCGATCCTCTGCTTCCGTAGTGCTGCACGCACCAATCTCTCCCACAAGTCTTCCGCCCCAGGCATCTCCTACACATGAAATAAAAAAGACTTTCAAATTCAAGTTTATATCAGCTCAACTAAGTATAACAAAATTCTATACCACCATAACTTCAAAAGTATCAAGTATGGGCTAAAAAGAAAAACATTTCAAATATCAGGAGGAAAAAAAAAACATTTCCTCTTAAATAACTTTTCAGCTTCTTCTACTTTTTCCTTCGTCATGTATACCAATAAACAATTCAGCTTACAAAAAATGAATTAATAAATTCACTCCATTACTATATAATCTACACTTGTAAAGTGAAAATGACTGACTATATACAGTACAATTAACATATAAAAAACTTAACACATATTATTCGCCAAAATGCACATATATATTCAAATAACATCCAGTAAATAAAAAAAACAAAAATCTTTATCGAATTCACCACAGAAGTTCGTAATCTGAAAATGCTTGTCTATACACTACATATACGCAAATAATAACAAATGTGTGCGTAACGGAGAGTTCTTACCAGATCAGAGATCTCGCCGGAGCTGAGTGTGTGTGAAAATGAAGATTATACGTATCTAATACAAATTTTTGTATGTGATTTGAGGTCAATTAATAAACCCTATAACTTTTTTAGCTGGAATAAGAAGAAGGGAGTTGAATCTGTAGTTGAGGGTTTGAAATGGAAAAGAGGGAGAAGACCACAAATCTAGTGATTGTTTAAGGCGAAAGGTAATCGACCGGTTTAACCGGGTATAGCCGGTCGTAACACTGGGTTAATCGGGTTTGATTTGTATGACGCGGTGCGGATAAGAAAACTTTCCTCGTTTATGCCCGGCGACTTTTTGCTAGTTGCGTAATTTTTTTATTATTTTTCTAAAAGGCTAAGGAATAAAAATTGTTTAAATTGATGATGTATCACCTAGGTAGATCTCATATTATTAGTTAGGTCATAAATTATTATTAAAATATTTAATATGATGCTATTTAAGATTAAAATTTTGAAACCCCTAATATTATTCTTCTTAATATTTCTGAGTTTTGGACAGAAAAAAAAAAGAATAGAAAACTTAAATTAGAATAAAAAAGAAAAGAATAGAAAACTTATAAAAATTTTATGTTGTTTCTTAGTCTTTAATAGAAAGTAATAGAAAATTTAAAAAAATTATTTTATTGCATTTTGAGTTCCAGTGAAAATAAAATAAAAAATATCACTTTTACAAAGTTATCCTTCTATTAATTATAACAATTGAACCATGAATAAGAATATACAAGACAAATTTAATCAAATAAAAAATTATATAATCAAATACAAACAGAAGCAATGTGAGGCTAGTGAGTATAAATACACAATTATTAGAATGACCGAAAAATTGGGACAGTCATTCTCTCTAAAATGATGAAGTCTAAAAAGACTCCCCTTCTCTCTATCCTTAGCTCTAGTCAAGTGCTATAGCAAGCTCACCCTGTGTTCATCCGGGGACTCTAATTCTTTTGAAGAGCCGAACTCTCTTCGGCATTCGATGCCTCTGCCTTACCTTTTTCTCAACAAAAGGAAAGAGTGAGAGCCTCGTATAGATGACTCCGGTAGGCGAGGACTCAATTGCTTGGGTGCATCGATCAAAGTTATGATCTAGGGAATCTTTCTGGTTATGGTTTGTTGAGCTTCCTGCACACTTTTTTGGGATACAATCAGATTTCAATTTGTAAGAAGGATATCCCAAAGACGGCTTTTATGTGACAACCCCAAAATAGGTCCATTCTATCCAATCCATTCTAAGGCGCCAAATACATGGTACAGAAAATAACTACAACTTTATTACAACAATTGTCGTGCAAAATACAACAACACATATGTTGTGAGTTTGGATACAAATATATACCAACTGTGACTCTCATCCCAACCTTGGATAGCACGTCACAATGACACCTTACATAAAGGTATAGTCAAAACCACTAAAGTCAATCACTGTCATATCAAGCCATAAGTAAAGAGCCCCGAGCCTTTCGTTATTGACTTCCTTGTTTGGAATGCACCGAAGCCAGACTTTCTGTAGACGATGTCGTGAATGACGATGACAAGTTGATAGGTATCAATGTGACGTACTATCCAAGTCTTGGATGAGAATCACGGTTTTGGATGACATTTCTATTGTTAATAGATTTCCTGACGTATTCTTGAAAACTTCTTAGCCTACCCTAGAGCGTGAAATCGAATTTTGTATTGGCCCCAGTACAAAACCCATTTCTTAAACCCTCAAATATTTCTTCAACTAAAATGAACGTAACATGCGCCAAAGACGTTGGCTCGAGCTGTTGAAAATTTCGATCGTACCATTCACATGACATCACATTATCCTGGTTGGTGATTAGAGGTATCCCCACGGTCTCATTTACTCCATTGTTAACATTCTCAGCAGCCATTCTCAAATACTGCCATAAAACAAGGGTCAATTAAACAAATTAACATATCACATAATATCCCGATATTATGACTGACCAACAAATAAGCTTAGGTAGGACACATTAGCGAAGGATTTACTCATCTCTCCCCTCCTAGTTATATTCCTCGATCTCCGTCAGAGACCATATCCCTAAGCTCTGATACCAAATGTGACAACCTCAAAATAGGTCTATTCCATCCAACCCATTCTGAGTCGTCAAATACATGGTACAGAAAATAACTACAACTTTATTACAACAATTGTCGTGCAAAATAAAACAACACATATGCTGTGAGTTTGGATACAAATATGTACCAACTGTGACTCTCATCCCAACCTTGGATAGCACGTCACAATGACACCTTACATAAAGGTATAGTCAAAAACTATTTTAGAAATTAGAATCTTTGGGAAGTGCTCAAGGAAACTTTCGTACATGGGAGGCCATGCTTCTAGGTTATGATAGATATCATATGGACACAGAATTATCCTTGGTTGGCCCAATAGACCCCAAAGAAAAACGATAAGATTACTATCATATTCTTCCCAATGGTGAGTCTTCTCTTGACATATCATTATCTCCACTGTCTCTAATTGAGAATTATACTTCAAATAAACACCAAGATTATATAGGTAGTGCTCTTACATATACTCAGCAAGTGGATGAGCACAATCCTGTCTTATGATGACACGAGGTTGTGTGTCATTAGACATCTTGTATGATAGTGGCAAAACACCCTTCCAGCGTTGGGTTCGCCTCACCCTAGTTGATTCACCAAATATAACTACTAAATGATGACCACCGTTCTATTCTCCTGTTACCCCCGCTCGACCTAGCTACACTATTATTACCTAAAAGGAATTGTGAAGCAAAAGGGTGAACACGACTAGCTCAGTAAAGAATATCATGACTAAAATAATTAAATTATCAATAGCCTTCATCAATAATAAATCAGAGATTTAGAACATATGGTAGATGATAAAAATTTCAACCATAGTTGCAGCGGAACGAGCAATCCATTAGAAGAGTCAAATAGACTATAAAGTCTATTATCTTCTCCATGTTAAAAATCCACCAACAATGTTTTATCCCTGTAACATTAATCAACAATTCTGGTCCACAATCATATGAATAACTCATAATCATAATTGTAGTTCTAAATTCCTCTTCTCATCCAGGACGGAGATAATTTTCATCATCTATCTTTACCTGAAACATCAAAGATCATGGTTACACCAAATCACATTTCCTATTCATAATCATACTAATAACTTCATCTTTGCACTACGACCAAAGATATTCATTTGTATTGCCAGTTGGTCATGTTCATCTCAACAATTATTCATCTTTGCACTACTGGCCAAAAATGTTCAACAACATGTCATCTTTGCACTACGGGCCAAAGATATTCATCAACAATTCATCTTTGCACTACATGCCAAAGATATTCCTCAACAGTTTATATTTGCACTACAAGCCAAATATATTCATCAACAGTTCATATGTGCACTACATGCCAAATATATTCATCAACAGTTCATATTTGCACTATAAACCAAATGTAATATTATCTCAAAGAAATATATAATCATTTCATAATTTATATAAACAATAATTATAACCATGTTGATCATTTCACCTTTGCACTTAAGCTAAAGATATTCAATTATAAATTCAATGGTCACGATCATACCAGTCAACAATTCAACTTTGCACTACTGGCCAAAGAGAACACATAATCATGATCATACTAATAATCTACCCATCTTTACACTCAAGTCAAAGAGAAATTAATATCATCATTAGGGTTATAAAAATGTTATATATGATAATAAAAATAATATAATCAACTTATAGATTTAATCTCAAGAGTAATATTCATAACTCAACTATAATTTGGACAGAAAAGGAAACCAATTTTGTCGTGAATAGTACCCGTGAATAGTAACTTGTGAATAGTAACTCATGAATAGTAACTCGTGAATAGTAACTCATGAATATTAACTCGTAAATATTAATTTATGAATAGTAACTCGTGAATAGTAACTCCTGAATAGTAACTCCTGAATAGTAACTCGTGAATAGTAACTCATGAATAGTAAACCCGACTCAAAAAGGTAGAAATTCCACAATAAAATCCATACCAATATTTCGGTATAATGATATTGAAATAATATTTCTTAAACTTATAAACAATTTATTTTAATTATTTACATTTTACTAAATAATGCATTTAATCATCCTAAAATTTCAAACTCATAAGATTTTATCACCAATAACCAAAACCCTCGTCAAAAATCTGCATATACCTCATATATGATTTTCAAGCCATAAAATCATATTTTCCAATTTTCTTACTTCACATAACATATTTAATTCTTTTACTCATAACTAGACTATTTTCATGAAAAATACCAAACCAGTTCAAAAAATATTTCTTTTCTGAAATTTAGCAGAATATAGTCTCATATTGAACATATATTTTTCTCAAAATTTTTAAAATTCATTTACTATTTTTCATATGGCTAAAACCGCCGAATATTTAGACATTTATCATAAATTGTACTCTTGTCCAAAAATTTCAAAATTTACAGAGTACACTGATATTATATAGATGTACTCCCAATAAAAATTTCATCAATTTTGGAGTTAACCACAAGGAGTTATAAGCGTTTACTTTTAAAATAGTGTTTTCCCGTAAAATTCATAACTTTTAATCTATACATCCAAAAATCGCCATTTTTGGATACAATCAATAAAACTCATCAAAATATTATTTCAAAATTTTCCAGAATTTTCTGAAGCACGAAAGAAGTACGAACTGAAAAATATAATAACCGTTAAAATCCCTTACCTCAAGAGAGCAGTATTTCGGATGAAAAATCGGAGGAAACTTCTACTAAATAGCAACTTTCAAAGTATCTAAATACTCTCAAAAATATGCTTGATAATATAGAGAGAAAGAAAACTTGTTTCTGGTGTGATTTTTAATTCTAACTTAAGCTTCTATTTATAGGAAAATGCTAGAACGCCAGGAGACTAAATTAATAAAAGAATATATTATTTTCTTTTATCCTTTACGTCAACCCAAACTGAAATTCCAGCAACCCATCCTTGACAAAATTGAGCAGCCCATATGTGTATTGAACACCCACCAAAAGTGGGTCCCAACCATAAATTAATAAAAAATATTTTATTTTCCGAAACTTCAATAATTCATAGAAAATAGTCCGGTTATCAGAAAAATACGAACTTTATGTCCATTCTGACTGAAATCGAATTCTCTACAACTTTGTAGCTTTGAGTTTTTCCAAATTCCAAATCAAAAATATCCGAAATCCATAAACGGATGATTTTTAATACATCCACACCGCCAAAATACAGATAAAATACCTCAACATTAATTTCTTCAATTTTATTAACATAAAAATAAATATATCCATCATTTATATCCAAATAAAATAAATATTTCCTTATCATATAAATCATTAATTAATTATTCACAAATAATATTATAGAATCACAATTATGACAACCAGACCGTTCCTATGAAAGAGGGGGCTTTCCAATAAGAATTTCTCCTTACTGGCGCGCAATTAGGTGACCAAACCTCTCATTGACAGAACTTTTTAGACATTACCAATAATGCTATCCAATAATATTATTCAAATAATATGAATTATGGATTTGATAATGGAAAATACTGTGCAGTGAGAATTATTGAAACAACAATAATATAAAATATCAACGCAGCAATTATTGAACCAATAAAAATAAAATATTGAACAGTAATTACTGTAACAATTATTGAGTAGTGCTTTCTTACGTAAAAATTAATAATTTCAAAAATATTATACAATACCTTGTGCTACTATGCAATAACGCGTATTATTGTATTTTAACCACCGAGTATTTCAACAGTGTTAACGGTAATGATTATGCCGTTATTTATAAAAACTCAAATGTGTCGTTTTCTTTATCCGACAGTTATCCGTTATGGGGCCCACAAATGGTTGTGTCGTTGTACGAATATTTTCCGACAGAAAGAATATTTCACGACCAAACGAATATTCCCCGACAATAATGAATATTTTATAACCACTTGTGTAAGACCCCAACTTTTATAAATAAAGATGAATTTTCTATAAATATTATTTTTGAATATTATGGAGTAAATTTGATATAATGTTATAATTGTGGGAAATATTTATAAATTTTGCAAAGTAAGCAAGTTGTTATAAAATATTCGTTTGGTCAGGGAATATTCTTTTTATCGGGGAATATTCGTACGACGGCACAATCATTGGTGGACCCCACAATGGAATTATTGTCGGATTGAGAAAATGACAAAAATATTTTATTAAAATAACGGCGGAGGTGTTACAGTTAAAACTGTTGAACTACCTTTATGTAAGGTGTCATTATGATGTGCTGTCCACGGTTGGGACATGAGTCACAGTTGATATATATTTGTATCCAAACTCACAGTATATGTGTTGTTTTATTTTTGCACGACAATTGTTGTAATAAAGTTGTAGTTATTTTCTGTACCATGTATTTGGCGACTCAAAATGGGTTGGATGGAATGGACCTATTTTGGGGTCGTTACAGTTGGTATCAGAGCTATAAGTAAAGAGCCCCGAGCCTCTCGCTGGTGACTTCCTGTTGATGGGGAATGCACCGAAGCCAGACTCTCCGTAGGGGACGCCGTTCTGCGGTAGCAAACTGATAGGTACCAATGTAAGGTGCTGACACAAGTTGGTGTCCTGAGTTACAGTTGGTATCAGAGCTTAGGGATATGATCTCTGCGGAGATCGGGATTGGAACTAGGAGGGGAGAGATGAGTAAATCCTTCGCTAGTGTGTCCTACCTAAGCTTAATTGTTGGTCGGTCATAATATATGGATATTATGTGATATGTTAATTTATTTAATTAACCCTTGTTTTATGGCAGTATTTGAGAATGGCTGCTGAAAATGCTAACAATGGAGTGAATAAGACTGTTGGGATACCTCTAATCACTAATGTGATGACAGACGAAGAAGGAATTAGAGATATCCATGTGGTGAGTGAAGAATTGATAGTTGCACCCGAGATAGTCGCAGAGGTAACAGGTGAGAGCGAGGAAGAAGAGGAAGAAGATGTACCTGAGGAGAGTTTATTAGAAGTATTTTATGATCAAAATGTAGATTTGCAAAATCGTATTCATGAGTTAGAAGAGCAGGCTGAAGAATTGCAGGCAGTCGTGGAGCAAAAGGATGCAACAATTCAAGCTTGTGTTACTCGATATGTGATGCTTGAACAGAAGCATTCTTTGGCAGAGTATAAGATGATAAAGATGGAATCTGAGCTGAAAGAAGAAAAAACTAAACGAGTGAGAATAAGTGATGCATGGGTAAAAGCCACACGACACGTGGATATTGTGGAAAGAGATGTTCGATCTAAGAAGGCTAAAATAGATGATATGAATTTCTCTTTTTGGAAAGCAATTGGGAGAACTCAACATCGAGTTTTGAATTGCCCTGTACAGAGCGGTCAACCTGAATTTGATATGGATCGAAGATTGATGATTCAGATCATGAATCAGGAGTACGAAGAGGCAGTTGAGGGAGGAATATGCCCTATAGAAAAGTATGTTCCAACGGTAGTGATGACGCCAAATGCTGCCCCAGACAAGTTAAAACCGGGTAGTTCGAGGGATAGCTGTTGTCATGACTTCCCAACAAATGAGGAATGCAAATGAAGTTATCACGGGAGATGAGTAATGGAGAAATTATAATAACTCGGGAGATAGAATCTGAAATGAAAGCAAGGTATTCTCAACTTTTCGAAATACCAGGTACGTAAATTTCGGGGACGAAATTTCATAAGGAGGGGAGATTGTAAGACCCCGAATTTTATGAAATAAAAGTATTCAATTTTTCTTATATTTACAATTCAGTAAATGGTTAAATTGATAAAAGGTTAAAGTTAAGGGTGATATATGAATTTTTTTCAAAAATAAGCAAGTGGTTATAAAATACTCATTGTTGTCGGGAAATATTCGTTTGGTCGTGGAATATTTTTTCTGTCGGGGAATATTCGTACGACGGCGCAGTCTTTTGTGGGCCCCGTAAAAAAATAACTGTCGGATGAAGAAAACGACAAATTAAAGTTTTTTTTTATAAATAACGGCGTAATCGTTACCGTTTACACTGTTGGAATACCCGGTGGTTAAAATACAGTAATACGCGTTGTTGCACAGTAGCACACGGTATTGCACAGTATTTTGAATTATTAATTCTTACGTAAGAAGGCACTACTCAATAATTGCTACATGAGTTACTGTTCATTACTTTATTGATTCAATAATTGCTGCGTTGATATTTATATTATTATTATTTCAATAATTGTCATTGCACAATATTTTCCATTATCAGATCAATAATTCATATTATTTTTAATAATTAATTATTGATTATTATGATAAAAAAAATATTTATTTTATGTGGATATAGATGGAGAAAATTTTTAATGTGACAGTCGTTGAAAATTAATATTTTATCTTTTTCTGATAAAATAATTCATTTAAATATATTATTATATTTTAATAATATAATAATGGTGATATTTTTATAATGAATGGAGGATATATGTGTTTATGAGGAGAAAGAGTATTTTTGTTGTAATAAATATTAAAAACAGATTTGGTGTGTCGGTAGACCCATTTCTTGACTGAAAATTGATTGTAGACTGTAAAATCGCCCGTTTGTGGATTTTGGATAGTTTCTGTTTGGAATTTGGAAAAATTTCTTCTGCAAAGTTGTAGAGAATTGAATTTCCTATAAAAAGTCGCGAGATTCGAATTTTCTGACAAAAGGGCTATTTATCATGAATTATTGAAGTTTCGGAGTTCCGAAATAATTGATTTTTGAAAGTTTTAATTATTTTATATAAGAAAAACGTTTTTGTGGTTGTTGGCACATGGGTGGCTGATGTTTTTGACCAAAGAAGGCATGCTAGAGTTTTCAAAACATGTGGGTAAGAATTTTGAATAAGTAATAATATATTTTATTAATTTACTCTCCTTTGGCGTTCTAACATTTTCCTATAAATAGAGGGCTAAGTTAGAATTGAAAATCACACCAGAAACAAAGTTTTCTCTCTTTCTCTCTCTATATTATCGAGCGTATTCTTTGAGTATACTTTGAGTATTGCTATACGGTGCAAGTTCGTTCAGTGTTATTCCAGTCAGAGGTATTGTCTTTCGAGGTAAGGGATAGTAAGGGATGTTGTTTCTTCTTAAATGATATTATCTTCTTCAATATCATTATACCGAAATATTGTTCTGAACTTGTTATCAAATTTGGAACTTTTTCATGTCGGGGTTACTATTTATGAGTTACTATTCACGAGTTACTATTCACGAGTACTATTCACGAAGCGTGAAGATGATTTTTTTGTGAAATTACTATCTTTTGGTGTCGGAGTTATTATTCACGTATACGACACTATTAACGTATACGACACTATTCACGAATACGACACTATTCATCGAAAAATAAAAATTTTCCCTTTTCGTCTAAAATATCTATTGTGGATACTAGCTTTGATTGTATCCATATTTTGATCATTCTTGAATTTTACACCACTATGATTATTTTTGAGGTATTTTTGGACATGGATAAAACAAAGTACGAATCCTTAATCCTTAATCCTTGTAATTTTGTTTCACTGGATTCGCTTCTTTAAGAATATTTTTATCATCTTTAGTCTTAAAGGATGTTATTATTGAATATCTTTGGCCTGTAGTGCAAAGATGAATGATTTCTGATGAATATCTTTGGCCCGTAGTGCAAAGATGAACAGGTGTTTAGATGAACATGACCAACTGATGAATATCTTTGGCCTGTAGTGCAAAGATGACTTGTTGATGAATATCTTTGGACTGTAGTGCAAAGATGACTTGTTGATGAATATCTTTGGCCTGTAGTGCGAAGATGATTTGTTGATGAATATCTTTGGCCTGTAGTGCAAAGATGACTTGTTGATGAATATCTTTGGCCTGTAGTGTGAAGATGACTTGTTGATGAATATCTTTGGCCTGTAGTGCAAAGATGACTTGTTGATGAATATATTTGGCCTGTAGTGCAAAGATGACTTATTGATGTATATCTTTGGCTGTAGTGCAAAGATGAATTTATTAGTATGATTATGAACATGAACTGTGATTTAGTATAACCATGATCTTTGATGTTTCAGGTGATAAAAATTATCTTTGTCCTGGATGAGAAAAGGAATTTAGAACAACAATTACGATTATGAGTTATATATATGATTGTGGACAGGAATTGTTGATTGATGTTATAGGGATAAAACATTGTTGATGGACTTTTAACATGGAGAAGATAATAGACTTTATAGTCTATTTGACTCTTCTAATGGATTGCTCGTTTCGCTGCAACTATGGTTGAATTTTTTTATCATATACTATATGTTCTAAATCTCTGATTTATTACTGTTGAAGGCTATTGATAATTTATTTATCTTTAGTCATGACATTCTTTACTGAGCTGGTTGTGCTCATCCTTTTGCTTCACAATTCCTTTCAGGTAATACGAGTGTAGCTGGGTCGAGCGGGGGAATAACAAGGGAATAGAACGGTGGTCTATAGATGTTGAGGGTGAGGTGAATTTAACTTTGAAGGGTGTTTTGCCACTGTCATACAAGATGTCTAATGACATACCACCTCGTGTCATCATAAGACATGGATGTGCTCATCCACTTGCTGAGTATATCTACCAGCACTTTCTATATGATCTTGGAGTCTATTTGAAATATAACTCTCAATTAGGGACAGTGGAGATAATGATATGTCAGGAGAAGACTTGCCATTGGGAAGAATATGATAGTAATCTTCTTGTTTTTCTTTGGGGTCTATTGGGTCAACCAAGGATAATTCTGTGGCCATATGATATCTATAATAACCTAGACGCATGGCCTCCCATGTACGAAGGTTTCCTTGAGCACTTCCCAAAGATTTTAATTTCTAAAACAGTTTTCGACTATACCTTTATGTAAGGTGTCATTATGATGTGCTGTCCACGGTTGGGACATGAGTCACAGTTGATATATATTTGTATCCAAACTCACAGTATATGTGTTGTTGTATTTTTGCACGACAATTGTTGTAATAAAGTTGTAGTTATTTTCTGTACCATGTATTTGGCGACTCAAAATAGGTTGGATGGAATGGACCTATTTTGGGGTCGTTACAGTATCATCTGTATAATATGTTATATTATTAAATCAATAATTGAGACGACAAGTTATAAATGATTAATAATTGTTGAAAGATTAAATATGTGTTGATTAAAAATAAAATGATTTGTGGTAATATTTATTCAATCCTTGATGTATATAAAGAGTCTATTATGAGTCGTTTGTGGTAAGTTTGGTTATTTTATGGGGAGGCCCATATGTCATCATCTAAGAGAGTCTCTTCGTCAATAGTAATTACCTTCGTCAATAGTAATTACATTTACCAGACGTCAAACCATTTACCGTTTCATATTACAGGCGTCGAACCAATTGTCGTTTCACATTACAGGCGTCAAACCACTTGGTGTTTCACATTACAAGCATCAAACCACTTTTCTTTTCACATCACCAGTCGTCAAGCCACTTGCCTTTTCACATTTCAAGTGCTAAGCTAGAAATCTTCTATAAATAGAGGCCTAGTGCTTCATTATTTTTCACGAATTCATTCAAGCTATAGAGAGAGAAAGTATAGAGAGAATAAGAGAGAAAGAAGAAGAGTATTTTGTTACTACACTACTGCATTATTTAATCTCCTACTAATGTAAGGGGTGTTATTCTTTCTTATTCATGAAGAGAACTATTGTTATTTCATTGCTTATTATTATGTTGGAATAACCTGTATACGCGATTTACCCTATACTTGGTGACATTCTTCTATTATTCTGTTGGAACATCATGTCTGTCTGTTTTACACCGGACATGGTTCCGTCTTTATTATTATTCTATTGGAACATCATGTCTGTGTGTTTTACAACGGACCTGGTTTCGTCTTTATTATTCTGTTGGAACATCCTGTCGGTGCAAATTTTGCCTGACCTGGTTCCGTTATTATTATTATGTTGGAATAACCTATCTATGCGAATTACCGCATGCATGGTGATTTCTTTTGTTATTCCATTCTTTATTATACTAAGTTGGTTAAATTTTTGACTTCTATACTCCATGAAATTAGTAGAATATCCTTGATATTTGCGCTTCATCCAGTATCTTTTTATGGAAATATTCTTCTGATCATTCTTGAATTTTACTCTACAAATCAGTATCATGTTAACAATTTGAACATTATTAGTTCCTGAATAAATTAATTCTTGAACTTATTTTATTGAATTCTTATATCATTGTCATCATCCTCATGTTTATATTATGTTGAAAGTCATTTGTGGCCTATAGTGCATAGATGGACTTGGTATGATTATGACCAGGGATTATTCGGTGTAATCATGACCGTAATATTACAAATAGTGTGGTAAAAGTTATCATTGGCCCGTAGTGCATTGATGGACAGTTGTTGGCATGATCATGACCATTAATGAATACACGAATGTCCTTGGTTGTAGTGCATGAATAATTTACGGTCGTGATACTAAAGAATATCCTTGGCCGTAGTGCAGGGGTGATTCGATGATGTGGATTATTTATTAAGCTGAGTCCCAGCGATAAAAGTCATGAAAAACCTTTTAAATCATAAAAGATAGTAGATTTTATTCTTTACTTGATTCTTTAATAGATTGCTTGTTCCGCTGCAGTTAAACTTGATGTTGTTATATTTATCAGTTTAACACTGTTGAAGGCTAACGATAATTTATTCTGCATTATCTTAGTCATAATATTTCTTACTGGGCTAGTCGAGCTCACCCTTTCGTTCACTATTCTTTTCAGAAAATGAGAACATAGCAGGGACTAGTCGGGGAACGGAGTGATGGTCCAGAGGATAGCATTAGTAGTCCTCACTATTCTGTGAAATAGTGTGTTAATAATTGTAATGAGGACTCCTTTTGAGTTTGTATAATCTCTAGTAGACAATAATTGTATTCAAACTCACAGTTATGTTTTGTCGTATTGTACACGACAGTTGTATTAGTAAGTTGTATTTGAATTTTGTACCATGTATCTGATGACCCAAGATGGGTGATGTATACCTAATTTTGGGGGCGTCACAACTTGTGTATTTTGAAAAAATTCATATATTACCCTTAACTTTAACCTTTTATCAATTTAACCATTTACTGAATAGTTATTATAAGAAAAATTGAATACTTTTATTTCATAAAATTCGGGGTCTTACATTTTATCACTCATCGGGAAATATAAGCTTATAAAAAGATAATGTTCGGGTTGATCAATGTAGGGCTCACCAATAAGCAGATGATGAACTATGTGTTTAGAATGCAACTCAGCCGTAACATTGGGGTGTACGTGGACGACATGATCTGTAGTTCGGGACCATTTAGATGATTTGGAGGAGTATGTCCTGACCATCAGGTATTATAACATACGCCTGAACCCGACCAAGTGCACCTTCGGGCTCAGTCCGGGAAAATTCCTTCGTTATTTGGCCAGCATGAGAAGGATCGAGGTGAACCAGTAGAAGATTAAAGATATATTGGATATGAAGTTTCCATAGACTTTCTAAGACATACAGCGGTTGACCGATAGGATTGTAGCCCTTAGGAGGTTCATGTCCAATTCGGCGAAATGGTGTCTTCCATACTTTGATACATTAGAGGGGCTGAAGAACGAAAAGACCTTCTAGTGGACTTCCGAATGTGAAGACGCATTTTAGAGGATCAAAAGGTACCTGTCATCAGTTCCTTTACTGATGAAATCAATTCCTAAGGAACCGTTATATCTTTATCTGGCTGCTAGTTCTTTGGTGGTTGGTGTTGTTCTGGTCAGAGATGCAGGCAAAAATAATTCCCCATTTACTATGTTAGTTATACTCTTCGGGAAACAGAAACGAACTTGAAAAAGTTTTTTTACGTGTTGATAATAGTTAGTCAAAAGTTTTGACACTATTTTCAAGGTTGGTTGGTGGTGGTATATACAGATCAACCCCTAAAGAATGTATTGAATAAACAAACAATGTCAGCTATGGAGTTAAGTCAATTTATTCTGGAATATCATCCACGGATAACTATAAAGGGTTACACATTGGCCGACTTTGTGGTGGAGTGTTTATTATGCGAACCAGACTCTTCAGATCAGCCAGGTGCAGTTAAGGGTTTGATCATTAATGCCCGACCAATGCAATCCTTATGGACTATTTATGTGGATGGATCTTCGACTTTAGATGTCTCTAAAGGTGGTGTGATATTAACAAGCCTCAAGGGGTTCAAGGTTTAGCAAGCCATTCGTTTCTAGTTCAGGGCTACTAACAACGAAGTAGAGTATAAGCCGATTTTAACTGAATTGCAATTGGCCAAAAGCCTGGAAGTTCAGCACGTGGTTATATTCAGCGATTCACAGCTAGTCGTCAAGCATATCGTAGGAGAATAAGAAACTCAGGGGTAAGAATGACTAAGTATTTAACCGAAGTCAAGGATCGACTCCACTATTTCAGTTCGTATTCTTTTCAAGGGATAGATTGGCCAGATAAAACGGTGGCAGATGCCTTGTCGAAGTTGGTTGCTACTGAAACAAGTTTTTTTTATGGATTGGTTTACCTAGAGGTCCTTGATATCCTGAACATTCATAAAGAGGAGACTTCACTGATAGAATGGTTGGATTGTTGGCTCACGCCGTATCTGGATTATCCTAGTGATGGAAAGTTACCTTCGGATTTGGTATTGGCTAATAAGATAAAGCACATAAGTTCGTTCTTTTGCATGATTGATGGGGACCTGTATCGACGAGCCTTCTCTTCTCAACTACTGAAGTGTTTGGTGTCATCCGAACCGGCTTATGTCCTTCGGGAGGTTCAGGAGGGTATCGACGGTGACCATATGGGATTAAAGATAATGTCTTATAAGGTTTTGAGACATGGTTATTATTGGTCGACCACATTCTAGGAAGCCAAAGATTATGTGAGAAAGTATCTGAAATGTCAACTCAATGGTCCGATTCCACACCAGCCTCAAGAGGAGTTATTTTCGATTTTGTCCCCGATCTCATTTATAGTTTGGGGAAACTATATCTTAGGGTCGTTACCGAAGGCAAAGGGTCAGTTGGCATTCGTGGTGGTTGCTATTGACTGCATGACCAAGTGGGTAGAGGCTAAGCCTTTGGGATGATTATTGAATAGGATTGTTTACTTTTTCAAAGAAATTGGTGGTATTTCGATTCAACATCCCAAGGGTTCTAGTATCGAATAATGGGCGTCAATTTGTAAGGGCCATGTTCGAGTAATTTTGGCATATTTGAGTAGATGACTTCTGTGCCGCATCCTTAATCCAATGGTCAGGTAGAGGTGACAAATCGGACCTTGCTGAACGGGATCAAACGAAGGTTGGATGAAGCTAAGGGTCGATGGCCCAAAGAATTACTAAGTGTTTTATGGGCCTATTGAACTACCCTTTGGACAACTACAGGAGATTCGTTCTTCAGGTTGGCTTATGGGACCGATGCTTTTGTCCCGGTGGAGATTGGATCTCCTTTTCTTCGGGTCAGTCTATAGCTGAACTTAGATTTATTAGAGAAGGTTCGGGATTCGACATTGGTAAGGTTAGTAATTTACCAATGCACACTACAACCGGGCGCGTGAAGTAAATGAGGTTTGAGGTCGAATTATTACTTCCTCTGTCCCAGGATAAAAGTCCTTATTACTATTTTAGATAGTCCCATGTTAAGTGTCCACTTTCCTTTAATAACCAAACTTTTAAACAATTTTTTCTATTATACCCTTAGCATTAAATATATTACTTTCCTTGTTCTAAATCTCTCTCCATATTTAATAAGTATAATAAGTCACTCTCTCACCTATAATGGAAATGATTAATGAAATATTATTATGGATAATTTTGTCATTTTTTTCTCTTCTTAATATGCGTGAAAAGTCCACCAGAACTTTTATCCTGAGATGGAGGGAGTACTATTTATTAGAAGAGGTACGAGAGAGATCCATATTAGCAAACAATGTGGATTGAGTTGGACATGTTTGTGCTATAATTACAACCGTAACGACAATTGTCATGAGACAAGTCACCTCAAAAGACGTGAACGATCATTGATAGTAAATACTACGGGATAAATCACTTTTTGGTCACTGTACTGGGGTCCGGTTTTTATTGTGGTTACCGAAACTTTTTTTGTTATAATCGAGTAACTGTACTCTCAAAAATTATAAAATGGTCATTCCGTTCTATTTTCATCCAAAAATTTGACGAAAATGCTGACTGTGCATAGTGACCCGTTTTTTTGCTGACGTGGAGGGCAGAAGGCTTGACTTAATTTTTTTTAAAGAAAATGTTGCTATTGAGTGTTGAACTCTAGACCTCCCCAAACTAGAAATCTTATATTCTAACAAAAGACAGTTGACCAACTACCTATTATGCTAAAATTTATGTAAAACTAATATTTAAACCACCTAGCATCGTTTATATGCATGTGAAGATGAGATAATAATAATTGTAATAATAATAATTAATTGTAATAATAATTAAAATTTTATGAAAGACGTTAATTTATAGAATAATAATTCAATAAATTATTAATAAGTTAAATTAATTTATTAATAATAAATTTCATGAACATAAATGCGTTAAATTGAAAGACGTAATTTAACTTATTAATAATAAATTTCATGAACATGAAGACGTTAAACACTGGGAAGAAATAAATAAAATAACTAATTAATTGTTTGTTTGTTTGTTAATTCTATGTACACTCGAATGTTTTCTTATTAGCCGGTCATCAATAATACGTTTAACATCATTCTCATCGTGTTCTATTAAAAACGGATCAATTAATTATTAGAACAAAAGCTAGCGTATTTTACTTTCTTTTTATTGAATTATCAAGAAATAAAATGTCGGCAGTCTTGGATGTATAAAATTGATGTTTAATGATGTTAATTTATAAATTAATATTTTATAATCATTCTTAATGTTAACGTCAAGATCTTTCTCCACGTCCCAATCACGAAAGACGTCCTTATCCTGCACAGTAAACACGACAACACCACAAGCTTGACGGCCGGACCGCCGGGGGATAGCTCAGGCGTAAGAATAAGTATGTCTGTTCACAAGGTTAACTCAAGAGGATAATAAAGTCTAGTGTAATGAGAATTGTCATAATCTGTGGTTGTGTGTGTGTAATACATACCTCTTTGCGAAGACTTACTTGGTAGGATATAATATCTTTGCCTCCACAAGAGTGGAGTTTCACTTTGCTGACCAAACAAGCTTGGCTGTATGATCATAAATGTAAGTTCTGTACAACTCTGTAATATAGTCTCTTGACGTATTTGAATGGTATGGATTTTAATATATGGTCATTTTGCAGTGTCTCTGATCAAACCAACTTCTTCGGAAGTAAGAGATTTGGAAGATTTTCTGACGGAAAAGATTTCGGAGGTTAATGAAGAGCTTCCTGTTGAAGAGTCTTCCCAAACAAACCCCCCAGTCTCCGACCCATCAACTATCCCCCCTCAAAATGAAGAGCCTGAAGCCGAAGAACCTCTCATTCCTGAAGAAGTTCTCCGACCCCGCCGAAGGAAGAAGATGGCTAAAAGGGTCAGGACTGTCCGACACGAGGCAGATCCTGAAAGTGATGAAGAGATTCTTCCTGAGGCGGATCCACAATCTACCGCTCCTGAAGCAATTCCACAACCTACTCTTCCAACCGAGTCCATTACAGTACCCTCCAAACCGACCCCAAAAAAGAGGAGTTTACTTGATATACCTCCCCAAGATAGGACAAGAGTTCTTCGTGCCAAGAAGATAAGGACGAAGATAATTCCACTTACTGCCGAAGAACTCCGTGTCCCTCCAACTTCAACAACTGACCTTCCAACCACAACTCAAACGCCTGAAACCACTTCCGCCCCTTCTTCGACCCCCGAGCCTATACCCGTTCGATCTCCTCCTCCAGAAGCAGTACCTGTGAATCCATCTCCGGTTCGCAGTCAGCCTGTGCCCTCCCCTCAAAGACAAACGACCACCGAATTTCAGCAAGATGCCATGGGCTCGCCCACTATGTGGCCCCAATTCAATGCTAACTTCCCCTTTCAACTGTTCGAGGCCTTCGTTCGCGAGACCGATGACCACCGATTCGGTAACAGTTCGAATGAGGATTTGCTTAATGAAGGCATGAGCTACCTGGCGAAGGTAAATGACTCTTTCCTTCCTTTTCATACTTATCTTTGTATTTGTGTATTTCGAACTGATTGAGTAACATCGAACATGTGTAGGCAAGTGCTGTGTTCGGGCGTCTGCGTCCACGATCTCTCGAGGCTGAATCCGAGGAGGAAAGGTTGAAGAAGGAGAATGCTATCTTAAAATCAACCTTGGCTCGGGAAAGGACCCAACGTGAAGGTATCCTTCATACAAATGAAGGTCTTCATAAAGATTTGGCCCGAGCCAAGGACGATTTGAAAATTTCCAATGAAGAACTGAAGTCGACTAAAGTTCAACACGCCGTGATCGTCAAGATGAACGTTGACTTGGTTCTGAGGAGCGAAATAAGGATGAACGAGATCAGTGAGCTGAAGTCCAATGCTAAGATCTTAACCAAGACAATCCATGATCTGGAGCGGGAAGAAAAACGTCAAATAACCATTCGGCAGCAGCTCGAACAGGAGATCCGAGAACTCAAGGCTCTTTGGGACCTTGGGCCTCCTTTGACTGATGCACTTCGCAAAGAAATCTGTGAAGAGTATCGGAATTCGGATGAAATAAATGGAGAAATAATGAGGATCCATACGGAAAGCTACGAGCTCTGCCGAAGTCGTGGCAAGGATAAGTTGTTCAAAGCCAATTTAGATCCACACTTGCTCGACTCTTCGGATGATGAGGGTGCTGCTTAAAAATAGGAGCTTTTGTAATTTTATCATTTTTGTAAATACATCAAATATTAATGAAAAGTGATCTTTTCCCTTATGAATTCAGTGTATTTTCTTTCTGTCTACATTTCTACTTGAATTAATACGGACAAATGTGTAAAAAACTCCTTCGAGGATTTAACTCAAGTTGTTGATTAACAATTAAGCAAATCATATGACAGATAAAGTGAAGTTAAATATCGAGGCATTCCGAACTCAACACTTAGAAGAAATTCAAGTGATAAAGTAAAGGGATATTTATTCAGTTACCGAAGTGTGAGACAGATTTGCTTCATTGAAGGTTTGTTTACCCCGAAAGGCCTAACATAACCAAAAGATGACACTTGCCTACCACAAAGGGCCTGACAAGGTCTAAGTGGTGACAATTACCTACCCCGAGGGGCCTGACAATGCCAAATAGTGGCGACAATTGCCTACCCCGAAGGGCCTGACAATGCCAAATAGTGGCGACAATTGCCTACCCCGAAGGGCCTGACAATGCCAAATAGTGGCGACAATTGCCTACCCCGAAGGGCCTGACAATGTCAAATAGTGGTGACAATTGCCTAACCCGAAGGGACTGACAATGCCAAATAGTGGCGACAATTGCCTACCCCGAAGGGCCTGACAATGCCAAATAGTGACCATCTGCCGAAGAGGCTACCATCGAATGGTCAGCAAGTCCTCCCGAACCTCCTATCACCCATGAATTGAGCAACAACAAAGACAAAACTTGTTTGAGGTAAAAGATGATCTTTTATTGATGATGATGTAGAATTTACAGACTTCTGACGTACTGACGATAAATCTACTGAAAGTATTTTTTGAGTCTGCCAGCGTGCCAAGTATTTTTGATTACTGAGCCATCTAATGTCTTCAAACGATAAGTTCCCGGCTTCGGAACCTCAGTGACTTCATAGGGTCCTTCCCAATTTGGCATCAGCTTTCCCAGATTCTGAGGTGTAGACGCTTCGACTTCTCTGAGAACAAAATCTCCTACTTCAAATCTGCGAAGCTTTACCCCCTTATTATAATGCTTAGCCACTCTTCGCTGATATGCCGCCAATCTGATTAAGGCTATTTCCCTGACTTCTTCCAACAGATCAAGATTGGTCTTCAGTCCTTCCTCATTGTAGATCTCATTGAAATGATTGACTCGAAGACTTGGGGATCCAATCTCAATTGGGACTAAGGCATCAGTACCATAGGCCAATCTGAAAGGTGAATCCCCTGTTGTAGTCCTCGGAGTAGTTCGATAGGCCCATAATACACTTAATAACTCTTTCGGCCATCTGCCTTTAGCTTCGTCCAGTCTACGCTTGATCCCATTCAATAGCGTTCTGTTGGTCACTTCAACTTGTCCGTTTGATTGAGGATGAGCCACTGAAGTCTTTCTGTGCTGGATCCCCAATTCTGCTAAAAAAGCTTCAAACTTCGATCCAACAAACTGACGGCCATTATCTGATACTACCACCTTAGGAATTCCGAAACGGAGTACTACTGATTCTTTCATGAATTTCAAACATTCCTGTTCCGTTATTGACCTAAGTGGCTTTGCTTCTACCCATTTGGTCATATAGTCTATGGCAACTATAACAAAACTGACCTGACCCTTTGCTTTCGGTAATGGACCCAATATATCAACCCCCCAGACAGCGAAGGGTATAGGAGATAGGATCGAGTATAGCTCTTCCGGTGGCTGATGCGGTATTGGACTGTTGAGCTGGCATTTCTCGCACTTCTTTACATATTCGGTAGCTTCCTTGAAGATTGTAGGCCGGTAGTACCACTGACGAAGTACTTTATATGCTAATGACTTAGCAGCCATATGGTCGCCACAAATGCCTTTATGCACTTCTCGGAGAGCGTATTCAGCTTCTGATGGAGTCAGACATTTCAATAACGGAGACGAGAAGGCCCTTCGGAAGAGATCTCCATCGATTAGAACAAAATTAGCACTTTTGTACTTGATTTTCTTAGCGAGCATCCGATCCGAAGGTAAGACGCCATCAGCCAAATATTCCAGGTAGGGAGTCAACCAGCAGTTGGTTCGGTCAATGCACGTTACCACTTCATGATGAACGCTAGGATGTTGCAGAATTTCCAGGTATACTGATCCTTCAAAAACATTAACATCCGTAGTAGTTAGTTTGGCAAGTGCATCAGCAATGGAATTGTTGCTACGCTCGACCCCTTGAAACTCATAGGATGAGAAATATTGAAGCCGATCCTTTAATTCTTTCAAATACTTGATCATTCTTGGGCCTCGAGCTTCGTATTCTCCAGTAAACTGTTTAACGACTAACTGAGAATCACTGAAAATGATTATTCTCTGTACTTCAAGACTCTTCGCTAGTCGCAAACCGGCCAACACTGCCTCGTACTCAGCTTCATTATTCGTCGCTTTAAACTGAAAACGGATAGCCTGGTGCACTTTGAATCCCTCCGGACTTGTCAAAATAATCCCTGCTCCACTGACGTCTGAAGTAGAAGACCCATCAGCAAACAGCGTCCACGAACTCTCCTTCTGCTGAAGGACGACAACTGCCCTTTCAGATGCTTCAGCTTCGACCACGACTTCATCAGCTTCAGAAAATGAACATTCGATCATAAAATCAGCTAAGGCTTGTCCTTTGATGGCGGTTCGGGGATGATACTCAATGAAGAATTGAGACAATTCCATCATCCATGCAGCTAATCTCCCCGATACCTTTGGTCTGCCCATAATCTTCTTTAAAGGCTGATCTGTATATACTATTACCAGTCTACCCTGGAAGTATTGCCTAAGCTTTCGACTAGCAGTTACTAAAGCGAAGGCAAACTTTTCAATGTTTGGGTATCTGGTTTCAGCATCCCGAAGGACATGGCTCACGTAATAAACCGGGTGTTGCTTACCCCCAACTTGGCGCACCAAAACCGCTCCTATTGCCAACGGACTAGCTGCGAGGTACAAATATAGGGGCTCGGTGGGAACGGGCTTCACCAGCAAAGGTGCCGAAGACAAATAGGACTTGATGCCTTGAAAGGCGTCTTCACATTCTGAAGTCCATAGAAACGTTTTTGAATTTTTTGGCCCTTTCAATGTGCCAAAGAACGGTAAACATCTTTCGGCCGACTTGGACATAAACCTCCGCAAAGCTGCAATCCTTCCAGTCAGACGTTGAACATCTTTAAATGACTGAGGAGTCTTCATGTCCAGGATCGCTTGAATCTTCTCCGGATTGGCTTCAATTCCTCTTCGACTGACAAGATAACCCAGAAATTTACCGGCACCCAGACCGAAAGTGCACTTAGTGGGATTCAGCCTCAAGTTGTGATGACGAATAGTCTGAAAGCATTCTTCTAAATCATCCAAATGCTTATGTACCAACATGCTTTTAACAATCATGTCATCCACATACACCTCAATATTCCTGCCCAACTGATATCTGAAGATATGGTTCATCATCCTCTGGTAAGTGGCTCCGGCATTAATGAGGCCAAAAGTCATTTTCTTATAGGCATATACTGAACGATGCGTAATGAACGCCGTCTTCGGTATATCCTCTTTACACATGGAGATTTGATGATACCCAGAGAATGCATCCATAAAACTTAATAAAGCATACACCGAAGTGGCATCTATGAGCTGATCAATGTGGGGCAGCGGGTAGAAATCCTTTGGACAGGCCTTGTTCAGATCACTGTAATCAATGCAGACTCGCCATTTGCCATTATGTTTCTGGACCAGAACCACATTAGCCATCCATTGCGGGTAGTCTATTTCAAAAATGAAGTCCGCTGATAACAGTTTTACAATCTCGTCGTCTATGATTCGCTGACGCTCTGGTGCAAAGATCCTTCTCTTCTGTCGAATCGGCTTCTTTGACGGGTCCACCTCCAATCGATGCTCAGCAATATCCCTGCTAACTCCAGGCATATCCTGAGGTTCCCATGCGAAAATATCAACAAAACACCTCAGGAGCTCTATGAGGTTCGTCCGGAGAGGTTCCGGCAAGCCCGAACCTATTTTCACCGTTTTAGCCTCTTTGCCTGGAATGAGCTCTATCTCTTCTGTCTCCTCATCTGGCGTGACCATCAGTTTGGAGCTGCTCTCGGTGAAAGGCTCGATCTCTATCGCCATGGTTTGCTGCTGCTTCGATACTCCGACTCCCGAAGTAATGATAGCATTTCGGTAACACCTTCTGGCCAGATCCAGATCTCCTTTCACCTCACCAACCCCATGAGCAGTAGGAAATTTGATTTTGAAATGAGGTATTGATGTTACAGCTTGCAAAGCAATTAAAGTGGGCCTCCCCAAAATAGCATTATAAGCAGAATCCACATGCACAACATAAAATTTGCAAATAATTTCTACCTGTTGAGGGGCCGTTCCAAATATGACTGGTAGCTCAATGGTTCCTGCCACCTTAACCGGATCATTGCTGAAACCATAAAGAGGAGCCTCCTGCCCTATTTCCATCTTTTGCCCCTCCAAATTCATCCTTTGATAAGCGTGGGCATACAGGATATCCACAGAAGATCCATTATCCACCATCATCTTTTTCATGTCCACCGAACCCACCTGTGCAGTGAGCACCAATGATCCCTCGTGCGGCTCGATGACTTCCGAAGGGTAATCTTCATCAGTAAAAGAGATTACAGTATTCGGGTAAGGTCTATCGGTCTTCGGTAAGGTACCCGCCACCGACATGACCGAATCCAAATAACTTCGGCGTTTCCTCCCAACTAGCTTTCCAGAAGTACCCCCGGTGATGACATCGATCACATGCCTGGCAGGTTGTCCCGTAGCCGGTAACGCCTGCTGAACTGGTTGAGCTGCCTGGACGGGCGCTTGATTTCGCTGCTGATTATCTCTGGCAGCCACGAACTAAACTAAAGCTCCACCTTGCACCTTTCTTTCAATAAAGTCTTTCAAACTGGCACAGTCATTAGTATCGTGACCCGAAGCTTGATGATAATCACAATATTTGCGAGGGTTGCCTTTTCCGGGCTTGATGTTATCTCGAGGTGGCTCGAAGAAAGGTTGATTTTTGATCTGATCCAAAATAACAGCCCTGTCTGCATTGAGTGCCGTGTAAGTTCTATTCACCCTCTGAGGTGGAGCGGACGAACGTCCTCCACCTTGCCTCCAATTGTTGTATCTCTTTGACCCGCCGTCATGGTGGTCTTTACTCCCTTCATTCTTCTTCTAGTCTGCATCGGTTTTATCCCAATCTGTCTCTTTAAGCCGATCTGAAGGACGCTTGAGACTGCTCATGGCTTCTTCTACCACGATATAACCTTCGGCTTTGTCAAAGGCTTCGGCGAGACTCTTCGGGTGGTTAAACATAAGTTTCTTAACCAACTTTTCCGATTTGACCAGATCTAACCCATTTTGAAACAGCCCCACAGCTTGTAGATCATTCAAATCTGCCACTTGGCCGACTGCTTCTCGGAACCGCTTCACATACTGGCCCAAAGACTCATTAGAGGACTGTCGAACTTGAGCCAACGAACCAGTTGGTTTTCCCCTTCTTCTGTTGCTCCCAAAACGGGCATGAAACTTGCTGCACACATCTTCCCAGGATGAGATAGAATCTGAGGGTAAGGTCCCCATCCACTGTCGGGCATCTTTTCTGAGTGTTGTGACAAAAGTATGGCATTTAGCTGCATTGCTAAAGTCATAGTAGTCCATGAGTCGGTCAAACGCCTGACTATGGTCGTAAGGGTCCCCCGATCCATCATAACTCTCGATATGGGGCAACTTCTTGGTGGGATCAGCTTTTTCACTAAGAATCTCCGCAGAAAAAGGGGATGCCTTCTTTCCCGGAGTGTCTTTGGTTTTCTGCACTTCGGCGAGTTGCTTCCGAAGCTCTTTCAATTCTTTAACCAGATACTCCACGCCTTCTGGTTGAGATGATGCCTCTTTCTCTGGCAATTCTTTCTTTCTGTGAGCAGATCGGATTTTTTCAACAGAACCTTCAATCCTAGAGGGGCTTCTCCTATGACGAGTATCTACAGGGCGGGGTACCCTCAGTAGACTCTCGGGAGTATGTCCTCTGGATATACTTCGCCTCTGAATTCGGGCACTATGGCGAGAATGTGCAATGACAAGTGCTTTCTTTGCATGCTCCGGAGTGTGATCCCTGGATCGACCTCTTCGTTGACTTCGTCCCTGCTCTCCGGACTCGACAGGGAGATATACCCTCTTCGATCTCTGAGGAGTAGGGCTCCGAGACCTTCTTCTTTCCCTAGTTCGACCTAGAGACTCTCGCATTGAATGAGCAGGTTCTTTCCCACTTCGATGCCCCTGCTCTTCGGATTGGACATAACTGAGCTCCTCATCTCTTAACTCTGCCATACGAGTCATTTGCTCGGCTATGTCCTGACGCTGTTTCATAAGTGCTTCCATGGCTTTATCCGCTTCATCTGCCATCTTTGCCAACCGGGAGGCTTTTGCGTTTTGGTCATCTCGGTTTCGAGTTTTAGGCGAGGTGCCTTCTACTCGTTTCCGACCATGGCCAAGCTCCTTCTCCGTCGGGAATACTAACTTACGTTTCGCTTTGCCTACCGCCTTCGGTCGAGAATCTTTAGGTGAACGTTTGGACGCTGTGCTGGCATGAACACTTATAGTTGGTCCCAAACGATCTTTGGCAGATACTCGTGGTACTGAATCACTGACAGCCATCGGCTGTCCTTCGGGCGTAGATGTTCTACTCTTCCCCATGAAAACTGGATAGAATAAAACACAATAAGTGATTGAAAAATACTCAGGACACTAGAACTCAGCCCTCCTTCTAGTGCCAATGTTAACGTCAAGATCTTTCTCCACGTCCCAATCACGAAAGACGTCCTGATCCTGCACAGTAAACACGACAACACCACAAGCTTGACGGCCGGACCGCCGGGGGATAGCTCAGGCGTAAGAATAAGTATGTCTGTTCACAAGGTTAACTCAAGAGGATAATAAAGTCTAGTGTAATGAGAATTGTCATAATCTGTGGTTGTGTGTGTGTAATACATACCTCTTTGCGAAGACTTACTTGGTAGGATATAATATCTTTGCCTGAAATATTGTGCCACCTACTACCACCTGACATATCCCCCTGATCTGATGGGTTCTGCCGACTGCATGAAACCTGTACACTGCTTTTTGCTGCTGTTCACATCGCCGGCCGACTATAATCCCATCCTCATTAATGTATGGCAGGTATCTTGGTCAACTGTCATACTATATCATCATTACAAGTCAAAGTAATAGATATTATATGACCCAAAGGGTTGATCCATTGATCCAGCCCGGTTTTTATAGGATTAAATGAAGTCAACATAATGATTGGGCCCAATGAGCCCAATGACTTAATTAATAAGTGAGCCCAATGTACCCGGCCCAATTATAAAAGAAATATCATGACCCAACACTTAATTTGACAAAATTAATTATATGTATGAAATTAATTAACTGGTATAATAAGAATGTGATCGGTCCGTAATTAGGCCAATATTTCATCAGCATAGAGATTAAAAGAAAATTTATGTAGAATTACTTTTTTTATTCCACAAAGTCTTAGAATAAGAACAGAGAATTTTGAAAAATATAATATAATTTTATAATAAAATACAGCAGTAATAAACTTATAACCAAACAAACCTCACACACAAACTTCAAATAATTGGGCAGCATTTATAAATCTTTCGATAGCCGATGCTGCAGCTAAGAAACTGAAGTCTTTCGATAGCCAAAGCCAACTAAGAAGCTCTTGTTAATCGTTCAATAACCGAAGCTGCAGCTAAGAAGTCGAATGATTACTTCGGCATAAGTACTAGCAATCATCCGAAGGGATATACATTACAAAGTGTGTATCTTTCGGACTTATATACTTTATCCGAAAAACGCTTCGATCAGCACTCAGCAGGTACTTGGTTTCAGCCAAAAATGGGGTTACTGTTATTAAAAAATAGCTCCTTGTAACAACCACACAAATGGTTAGTGGGGCACAGTGGACAGGTGACTGTCAAACAAATAAAAATTAAGCAAATTAAACCAACCCATGCATGCCTTCACATGCACAACACTACGTTTGTCCTTCTTCCATTGGTTTCAAGGCACTATAAATAGCTCTCCATGGAAAGAGGTAAGAGGAAAAAAAGGCATTTCTAAACACTTGAAATCTATTTCCTCCATTTGCTCAAACTTTGAGTTATGACCTGACAACATCTCGCTGTCAAGCTCGGGTGTTTTCTTCTTTCTGCAGGTTATAAGTCCATTCCAATGTGATTCAACAAGCTACTGGGATAAAACAAGCGTTAACAGGTATGTTGTAGCCAACTTACAACATGAAAATCTGTCTGTTTACAAATCTACAAAATCACATAATTACATCTTTAGCTAGAGTCTTTGTTAAGGTACTTATAATTGAATATAAAATCCCAGGTAAATGTCGAATTCAAAAAGAGGGAGACAATTTAGAATACAAGGTGGAAAGATATACTCTAGAGTTTTATATTTCTCAAAAGGTTGTCAGAAAGTCTTCGCAACACAAAGACTGACTCGACACGGAAAAATACCGAAAAAGAGGATCATTTATTCTTATATATGCCTCTTTAGAACAAATTCATATTTTTTTTGTATACATTATAAAATAGCAGAAATTTTGGGAAGAACCTAAGTTGGATATACAAGATGGTTGAAAGTTTAAAGGAAAATTTGATCTCGATGAATGGAAAGATCACGCGTTAGGGGGAGACTTTGTATCACGTGATTAGAAATCTTATTTTGGAATATAATAAAAAAAGGATTGACGAGATATGTACTCTTAATGGACAATAGACCCAAGAAGTTGACACTTTGGGCCAAAATATGATTTTAAACGAGTTATGTGCTTGGACCTTGGGTCATATATGGATTGCATGATGGATAATCTAATTGCGCGCCAATAGGGAGAAATTCTTATCGGAAAGCCCCCTCTTTCCTGGGAACGACCTGATTGTTAAATATTGTGAGTTATAATATTAATGATGAATAAGTTCGTGTTGATTAAAGATGAAATTGATAGTTCCATTGTGTGGGAATTTTTAGTGTTAGTGAAAATTGACATTTATTTCGATAATAATTGATGTCTGGAGGTCATATTGACCAATCGGGTAATTAATCAGATAAATGAGCAATTAATTGCTATTAATTCACATGATTATAACTATTTGTTCATGTGTGTACTATTGATTCACATTTTTTGTACTATTAGGGGTGGTGGTACAAGATTGATAATACTTGCATGACTAAGTAAAAAATAGAGGTATATAAGGAGGTATTATACTGTAATTCATATTTTCACATGTCTAGAACTATTGATTCACATTATTTACTATTAGGGGAGGTGGTACAAGTTTGATAATACTTGCATGACTAAATTAAAAATGAAGAAAAAGAGGAAGGTATTATACTGTAATATTTCGAGCCCCAAAACGTGTAATTATCAAAACTATATTTTCCTATAAATAGAAGCTAATTCTTCCTTCATTTCTCACCAATTCACTAAAGCTATAGAACAATTATTATAGAGAGAAATTATAGAGAGAAAGGAGAAGAGAAGTCTGATACCTCACTATTCCAGTATCCAGTTTTCTTCTGAGATAAGGGATATTATTATTATAATAAGGGGTATTATTTCTTTCGTATTCATGAAGATAGCTTTTGTTATTCTATTCTTTATTATTATGTTGGAATAACCTGTCTATGCGAAGTACCACATACGTGGTGAATTTCTTTTGTTATTCCATTCTTTATTATTATGTTGGAATAATATATCTATGCGAAGTACCGCATACATGGTGAAATTCTTCTGTTATTCCATTATTTATTATTATATTGGAATAACCTGTCTATGCGAAGTACCGCATATATGGTGAAATTCTTCTGTTATTCCATTCTTTATTATTCTGTTGGAATATCATGTCTCTGCGGATTATGTTTGACCTGTTCCATTCTTTATTATTCTGTTAGAATATTCTGTCTGTGCGTATTACGCATGACCTGGTTCCGCTCTTTATTATTCTGTTGGAATAACCTGTCTGTGCGGTCTATCGCATGCATGGTGAATTCTTATGTTATTCCATTCTTTATTATTCTGTTGGAATAACCTGTCTGTGTGGATTACCACATGCATGGTGAATGATCATTCGTATTCATTCTGTATTAAATTGTGGAAATGATCTGTATACGTGGATTACCGCATGACGGGTGAAAATTCATTTGCAGTTTCGTATATTCTATTATACTCGTATGAGATATCATTTCTTTTGTACTCGTCATGAAATATCATTTTATTTGGTATTTTATTTACGAGTTACTATTCACGAGTTACTATTCACCCGGTTACTATTCACTCAAATATTATTCACTCGGGTATTCGGGGCACTTTTCATGCCGGAGTACTCTTCACGGGTTACTATTCACTCAATTACTATTCACCCGAATATTATTCACTCGGGTATTTGGGGTACTTTTCATGTCGGGGTACTATTCACGGGGTACTATTCCTGAAGTACTATTCACGAGGTACCATTTAGCCGAAAAATATATGTATGTTTTTTCCAAATTATTTTTAGTACATGAATATTATTCTTGAATTTTACTCCACCAAGCAGTATCATGTTGACAATTTAGATATTTTTAAACTCTGGATAAATTTAAATTCTTTAATATTTATCCTTGATTTCGTTTGATTAATGCTTATTTCATTGTCATCATCCCCATGCTTATATTATGATGAAAGTCATTTTTGACTTACGTGCAAGATGAACTGTTGATTATTGATTTTACAGTTGTATATCTTTGATCTACGTACAAAAACGGACTGTCGATTATTGGTTTTACAGTTGTATATCTTTGGCTTACGTGCAAATATGGACTGTCGATTATTAGTTTTACAGTTGTATATCTTTGGCTTACGTGCAAAGATGAACAGGTGTATGACATGATCATGACCACTAGTGATAATAACGAATATCCTTGGCCCGTAGTGCATGGATAATTCGATGATGTGATTGGCAGGATCATGACCATTAGTTAACAGTTGAATGTCTTTGGCCGTAGTGCACTGACAGACAATTGATTGGTATGATCATGACCATTGGTGTTATAGTTGAATATCTTTGACCCGTAGTGCAAAGGTAGATAACTGATTGGTATGATCATTGTTATTACATTGAATATCTTTAGCCTTTAGGGTAAGGATATTGAGTAAACGTTCTATTAATCTTTTGTGGCAAGGAGGAACTGTTGATTCACATTATTATAAACATGAATTGTGAATTTAACTAAAATATTTGGTGGTTCAGGTGAAGTACAGATGATGAAAGTTCTCTTTGTCTTGGGTATAATAAAGAACTGTTAATGGGTATTACAGCGATAAAGTTGATGAAAAACTTTTTAAATCATAGAAGACAGTAAATTTTATGCTCTACTTGACTCTTCTAATGGATTGCTTATTTCGTTGCAGTTGTTGATCTAAAACTTGTTGTTTATTATATTCTATCAGTTGTTATACTGTTGAAGGCTAATGATAATTTATTCTGCAGTATCTTAGTCATAATATTTCTTACTGGGCTAGTTGAGCTCACCCTTTCTTTACTGTTCTTTTCAGGAAATGAAAATATAGCTGGGACAAGTCAAGGAACGGAGTGACGGTTCAGATGTTTGCATTAATAGTCCTCACTATTCAGTGAAATAGTGTGATAATAATTATAATGAAGACTTTATTGGAGTTTGAATACTGTCCATGAGACAATATTCGTGTAAAAACTCTAAGCTACGCTGTTGTCGTATTGTATAAAAGAAGTTTGTATTTGATTTATGTACCATGTATCTGGCGACTCAGAATGGGTGATGTATACCTATTTTGGGGGCGTCACAATTAAGATATTAAAAAAGGGAGAAAAAATAGCCTGAAAAAGTAAGGAGAAAAGTAAGGAGGGTATTAAATAATTAGGGGTAATTTAGGAAATAATATAATCAATATCTCCTAAAAATCTACAAACGTCAAATAAATATGAACAAAATTTGTTCTCTAAAACGTCAATTAAATAGAAATGGAGGGAGTAATTTTTATTACTCCCTCCGTCCCAGGCTAAAAGTCCTGATGGATTTTTCACGCATATTAAGAAGGGGAATAAAATGACAAAATGTGTAAAAGTTTAGTTATTAAATGAAAGTGGACATTTAACATGGAACAATCCAAAATAGTAATAAAAACTTTTATCATGAGACGGAAGGTGTGTGAATAACAAGAAAGAATAATCTAGAGAACTAGTTCACATGGTAATAAGTAATACTTCGTAAAAAAGTATAAATTTCAATTAATAAGTAATTTAAAAGGACAAATTAGATAAAAATATATATTATTAATCAACATGCCGACGTTTATTTAGAGGCGGAAAAAACTTTTCCCATAAAGGGGCTTGTATGACATCATTATAATCATAATGCTTCACAACGTTAAATCAAATAAAAATTTACATATTTTCATATTTTCGCATATTATGTGTATCTGCACGATTAAATTGTGACGATCAATCAATGTTACTATGACATTCAAACTTAAAAAGGGTCAATAAAAACCTATCAAAATGCCGAAATTAACTAACCATAATTAAAGAGTATTACAATATCACAAGTCCAAGTAAATATTACAATGTGAAGGCAAAACTGAATTAGCTACACAAAAATGCTGCCCATATACATATAATAACAACAGCAGCTTAACAGAAGAATGACAAAGACTCAACAAGGAATCTGTTAACTTTGCCTCTCCAGGTAAAATTAGAAATATATATTATTTTACAAGTAATCACAACAGTAAGGTGGCTTTTCCTGGCTTTGAAATTCACTCCTTGTTTCGAGATGCTCGATCTTTCCGATGGCCACCAAGGATGCGAGAAATTTGTAAACCTCTGCTGAATGCTTGGTTGAAAAGCATACGGGTTTGAAACTCGGAAACAAAAGGAAACCACGCAAGAAAAGCAACTGGGGTGAAAAGAAGCAAACCCATTACAATTTCATAACCACGAGCAAGTGTCCGAACTGATCCCCAGAATCCAGCTCGATGAACAACAGGCTTGCATGCTTGTGCAATCTGAAAGAAGAAGAGGATGAGGTATGCAGATAATTACAAATTATATAATGAACTATGAAGAATTAAACATGCGTAGTTTCAGTAGCTTTAAGGGAAAACAGGGAAAATAACATGTGAATTTACTAGACAATAATGGAAAAGTAGGAAAGAGCACACGAATTAGTTTGTAAAATTAGGATCATCACTTGAATGGGGAAAACATAGAATGACTGAATGAGAAACCCAAATCGTTATACATTACATCTAAGGAATAACCATATTTTAACTCCACCTTTCTTGTACACATAACAAGAGGAGCAACATTTTGGTATTACAATTGTGAACCAGTACATGAAATAGGATTGCAAGACGCTTCTCAGGAATTAAAAACTATCAACAAGTGTGATGTGAATTGGATATACTAAAAAAAAATTTACTAACCAGAAGCAAACCCCAACCAGTAGGCATGAAAGCAAGAATGCAGACTATGATGTCCTGCATTGTCATATGGGGGAGCGCGATCAAGGTTACCAGAATAGAAATAAATGTAAGAAAGATCAATCCTTTGATGAGCCGAAACATGAGTTGAAAATTTGCACTGAATTTTCGCCGTCCGACCGAAATAGTCTGGAAAAATATAAACAGGTTGAGAAACTGATCCTCTAAGCTGATATTTATGAAAGCAATATATATGATCGAATATTCAAATCATCAATTCCAAGTGTAAATTGTAACAACCCCCGCATTAGAGAAAAATGAACAAAATCATATAATTTACATTATTATAATCAAATACATAATATAATAATATATTATATACTATCCATATGGCCAACAAATGAATTGGTTCAGTTGGATAAGAGAAAAGAACTTAATGCTAAGGATTTGGGTTCAAGTCATGGCAATAACATTATTTCAATTTTATTTTTAAAGATGCCAACTAACATTGCAACGGTCACAATTAATTAATTAATATTATGCCAACTAACATTGCAACGGTCACAATTAATTAATTAAGCCAACGGTTAATTGCCGATGGTTAATTGCAGAGTAACGGCCAACTAATTGGGATGCCAACTTTAAAGGGGAGTTTGGAAACCTATAAATATGTTGCCAATCTACCCAAAATTATAACTTCAAATCATTCAAAATCCTTCTCAAGTTCTTAGAAAAATTATCATTCTATATTACTTTTCTTGTTAAAATTATCATTTATAGTTTTGCACTAGATTTGTTCCTACACAACAAATTCTAATACAGAGTAAAATCCGGGCCTGTGTTATACTAGGAGACTAATTCGCAGTAATCCCGTGTAGCAAAAGTTAGGGGCAAATATAGTCTTTAAGGAAAGAGTGGTCAACCATTCAATTCAGGCGGTAATATTGTGTTGTATATCTTAAAGTAAACTATATATATATTAACTTATCTCAAATAAATCAGAACTATAGAAAAAGATTTGTCAAGGCTAATACTTGGTACCAATGTCCTTAAGACAATTATGCCCTCTGTATGGTGCTCAAAGTTGATAGCACTTGTCTCCCAGGATAATATGATACCGTATAGTACGAACCAAAGAAATTCCCGGACTCCCTCTCTCAAACTTAACTAAGAAACTGATGAAGAAATAAAGACTTGAAAACTCTAATATGCCTGAATGCTTGAGAAATGAATGAATGAGAAGGTTGTCCCCTCCTATCTATTTATAAGAGGGGATGGTGACCCTTCGGATCCGTACTTGGCCCTTGAAAAGCCATGGGATGCTACTGAAACATGTATGGCATCCTTTGGTCAAAACAACGTAGTTTTAATCATTTGCAGTATGGACGCGTCTATTCGGACATATAAAATGACGTAGTTTTATCATTAGCAGAACCAAAACTTTGTAGTTTTAGTAGAAAAGGCGCGACAAAACGACATAGTTTTGATATAATAAAACACCGTTTATCAAAACGACACAATTTTGATAATAGAATTAAATAAATAAAATTTAAATAAATTTTTTCTAAAAAATTATATACAAAAACCCAGACCCAGGCCAAGGCCAGGCCTGTCGGTCGGCGGCGTCTACGGCGCGCTTGTGGGTTCGAACCAAATCTTGGCTAGGTCCTCTCCCTTCCACAAAAGTGGGGTGCCCCTTAGGGCCCAAACCCAAGAGCACTTTCCTTGTATATAAACACATTAAAAGTTTAATTCCTAACCTATGTGAGACTCGATTTTTTTCTCACATATATTTATTATCATTTATCATTTCTAAGTGTGATCTTTGGGAGTTAGTATCTCATTCATTACTCCATGGATTTGAGCTTCCAAATACTTAATTTAATCTACTCATGGAGTAGAACATATAGAATCATTAAAAATAATTAATGATATCCACATTAATTTAGTCTCAAATACTAACATATTGTTATTCTAAATCAAACTACAAAGTGGGCTACAACAATCTTAAGACTATATTAACAATGGAGGACAACAATGCAAAAAATAGCTTGAATCAAATTAACAAACTCGAGAAATTTGATGGATTATTCTTCAAACGTTGGAATAGCATAATGTATTTTTGTTGGCATTAAAACTCTCATGCTAAATGAACAGAAAATAGAAGAAAAAGAAAATGAGACACCGGCAGAAATGAAGAATCAAATAAAATGGGAACAAGACGACTTCATGTATAAAGGGTACATTCTAAATGCGTTATTCAATTCATTGTACGATATATATGAATCAAAGTTCATAGAAAAGACGACAAGAGAATTATGGGAGGATCTCGACAAGTACAAAATCGAGGGCGTCGAAAATAAAAAATTCCTAGCAAGTTCATTATTTGATTATCAAATGATAGATAACAAATATGTTATGTTGCATGTAATACCCGGTAAAAAAAATGATAATAATAATAATATTAATAATAACAATTCTTGGGAAAAAGGATTATAAATTAGTAATTTTGCGTATGAATTATTAATTTATTTATGTTAATTTGTGTAATTAGCTCGGACGGAAGGAATTTAACTAGTTATATTCAGATTATAATTTTGGGTATGACGTTGCTTAATTCAAGTATGGATTCCGGGTTCAATCCTTTGATTATTGTTGCATTCTTTGTATCTTGTGATATCTCGTCATTCATTTCATTTTTCTTATAATCCTATTGGAAATCTTAAATAGAAATTTGATATTTGATATTTTGGATGTATTCAGTAATTTAAACTTTTTCCTTCTATTACAATTTGTACATATTCTATAATTTTTCAGCGATACTCTTGTTAAATTTGATTTGTTTGTTTTGTTCTTTATTTCGAATTCTGTTATTATTTCACATAATTGTTTCTTGTGAAATTCATATAATAGTTTCATTTTGGAGTTGATACATAAGACTCATATTTGTATTCTTTGAATTAGGATATCATGTCTAGTATTTATTTTGATATTTATAGAGCGATATATGTTACCTTCTTTTGGAGAAATTATGATTTGGTTTGGTTCAACATATACATTAGAACCTCGTTTCTCTGGATAATGTGTTGTGACACGGTATCTATTTTATTGGTATTATGTCGCATGTGCTGTGACACGATATCTATTTTTATTGGTATTATGTCGCATGTGTTGTGACACGATATCTATTTTTATTAGTATTAGTCGCATGTGTTGTGACATGATATTTTTGTTAGAATATACCGTAAGGTATACTTGAGCTATAACCACCTGAGGGGGTACCACAGACATGTCTTGGCACGAGGCATGACACTCTCCATGACGGTGTGATCCACGACGTCTCTGTTTGGGCTCCGGAGGAAATGGGCCATTTGGTATTTAGTTGTGGGAGGCGTACGAGTTAACCTTAGTTTTCTGTTCTACAGATTTGTGATGTTGTGCTAAACACACCTATCCGATTTGCATACATTTGGATTCGCGGTCCAATGTGTGATTTGCCTGTTTGGCAATGTATATTTTTAAGCTCAAACAGTATGAAATAACACCCAGCCATTTGATCCAGTCTATTATTGCATTGTGTTAGTTTTGTTTGTTTCTGTTCAGTTCAATTAATTGAGCTAGCTACTTCAGTTCATTCTTTACTCTTCTGTTTGTTTCGTTAATTCTGTTGATTCAGATATATTCTATTCAGACCTTGGAGATTATATTTTCATCAGTATTTAAGCTTGAAGCTTTGTTCAGTATTTTTACTCGGTTGATTTCGTATTTCAGTTGTGCATCTTTGTATATCTATATCTGTACTGGACAATTGACTCATGCTGTGTTTTTCTTCCGACAGGTTTGCAGGGGTGATACAAGGCTAGTGTGATAAAGAGAGTTTCCTTTGATCATCTAGGTTGATTCGATTTTTGGTATTGATTATTTTGACTCTGGTTGGAGAATTGTACTTAGTACTTCATTGATGGATATCATTATTAAATATTTGATATTATTAGTGCAATGTTTACTTATTTTGAGGTTTGTTGTGCTTTGCAGGTAACATTCCTTCCTTTTCGGGAAGGGGGTGTTACATTGCAAGTACATGAACTTCAAATTATTATGAATCAAATTGTGTCGGAAGGCCATAGTTGTAACACCCTAGTCCCACATTGAAAAATAGGGGAATAATTTATCTGCATATAAAGAAATAAGTTACTACAAAAAAGGTAATCTTCAAAAGGAGAGGAGTTTGAACATGTAAAATCATCATATACACAGAAAAAGAATATAACTAAAACATAGTTCGTCTACAAAATCAAACACATATCCTTAACAAACCCATCAAGTAAAACAACAATCTTTTGTTTACAAAATGGGTGAAAATTACAATGATCAGTTAATGCAAAGATATCATACAGATATTAAAGAAGAGCAGCTCACACTGATCAACAGTGGAGAAAAAGTGATGAGAAACCATGGTTTGGGTTTGGGTCTTAAGATTCCTTCGTTTGAAGATATTTCAAGCCCCAAGTACATAGCTTATTCTAACAGTGATGAGAATTGAGATTTGAGAGGGGCAGAGAATCGTAAGTTGTAAGTCGTAACTTCGTAAGCTGGCAGGGTCGCAGAGGCGGAATTGCAAAGATGCCGGAGTGGGGGAGACTCGAGATTTATGAAGCAAAGTTGTGGGTTGTGGCTATGAAGAGGCGCACGCAATTGGGAATTTGGGATTCATAATTAAGAGTTAGGTTTTCAATTTTTTTATTAAATGCCTATTCGGTTATTCGAGTAACCGAATATCACAATTTTAATAACTGTATCCAAACACGAAAACCGGATAGTAAAACGGTATAACCGAATAACCGAAATAATTCGGTTAAAAAATTTCTGTTATTCGGTTTTACCCGTTTTTTTCTTAGTCTTAGTGGTGGTCTAAGATGACCCAAGAAGATACTATTGGGCCAGTGGTTTAAGGCTTTATTTTGATGACTTTAATTCGATTCGAACTTGGGATTTGACCCGAAATTTATTCCGGACTCAAGATTTGACCCAAGTTGTTTCAATAGTCTCGACGATGGATTTCAAGTGTCAACAATCATTTCAAAGTTACCATTTTTGTGGAAAGATTGTCAAAAGCAATTGAAACAAAAGAATGATGCAATGACTATGCAAGAACTTATTAAATTTCTCTAAGTTGAAGAAAATTCTCGAAACTTGGATAAATTGAAAATAGAAAACAAGTGCTAAAACTCTCGTCATAAAAAATGCATCCAAACCAAAGGACAACAACAAAAGAAATCGTGGTGGTCAAGATAACACTTCCGGAAATAAAAAACCGAAAGGTACTTGTTAAAAGTGTGATAAGCCAGGATACTTCAAGAAACAATGTATTTTATACTTGAAGCAAATGTAACAAAAGAATGACTAAACAAATATGGTAAGCAATGAAGATATTGTCGCCATGATTATGGAGACTAACATGGTTGGAAATGACATGGAATGGTGGATCGATTCTAGATCAACCAAGCATATTGCCAAGAATAAAGCAATGTTTAAAGCCTATAAACACCTATGAAGTATGAAGGATAGTCAAGAACTATTCATGGAAAATTCATCAACTGCAAAAGTGATAGGCAAAGGCAATGTGGTTCTCAAGTTATCATCTAGGAAGACAATCACTCTTAATGATTTTCTTCATGTTCTAGGAATTAGAAAAAATCTTGTATTTGTTAGTCTTTTAAACAAACATGGTGTTTGACACTAATTGTGTTATATTGTCCAAGGGTGGCATGTACGAATTGGATGTTTGACATGCTAGATTAGGACATGTAAATTATAAAAGTATGATCTTAGTTTAATTCCTAATAAGATTAATTTTTCTACTATAGAAAAATGTGGTATATGTGTCAAGTCTAAAATTGCCAAGAAATCTTTTAAAAAAGTAGAAGAAAATTCACAATTATTAAAATTAATTCATTCCGATATTTGTGAATTTGAGGGTATATTAACTAGGAAGGTAAAAGATATTTTATAACATTTATAGATGATTGCTCTAGATATACTCAAGTTGATTTGTTAAGGACTAAAGATGAGGCTTAAGAAAAATTTAAAATCTACAAGGCTCAAGTTGAAAAGCAATTAAATCGAAGAACTAAAATTCTTAGATTGAATAGAGGGGAGGAAAATCATAGTACAATTCATCAAATTACAAGCCCCTTATAGTCCTCAACAAAATGGAGTGGCAAAACAAAAAAATAGGACACTTGAAGAAATGATTAATACATTACTTCTTACTTCTGATTTGCCTAAAAATTTATGGGGGGAAGTATTAATGATTACTTATTATATACTTAATCGTATATCCCATATGAAAACTCACATTACACCTTATGAATTGAAAAAAGAAAAGAAAACCATCTCTTGACCATTTAAGGGTGTGGGGATGTAGGACATTAGTAAGGTTAACTGATCCTAAGAGGCCTAAGCTTGGAGCTAAAGCAATTGAGTGTGTTTTATAGGATATGCACAAAATAGTAAAGCCTATAAATTCTTGACCATGGAATTCACAAATTCTGTTAGCCAATATATAATTTTGGAGTATAGAGATGTTGAGTTCTTGTAGAATTCATTCTTTAGAAAAAGGTCAAGAGAAGACACTAATAAAGAGGATCAAAGAACAATTCATCATGAAACTAATGAAGAAATGGAATTTACTATATCTTCTGAAGAAATAGAACCAAGAAGAAGTAAAAGAGTAAGGATAGAAAAATCCTATGATACTGACTTCTACATGTACCTAGTAGAAGCAGTGTTCTAAAAATTCCCCGCCTAGGTCCATCTAGGCCCCCCTTGGCGCCTCGCCTAGGCGGCAAAAAAATCCCTCCAGAAAATTAGGCTGGGTATAGGCGGAGAGTTTTTTTTTATTTTAATAACTACCCAAACCAGATCTTGATATATTTAATTTTCTAGTATAGAGTAAAATATGGGTCTGTCTTATGGTGGGAGACTAATTCGCAGTAACCTTGTGTAGCAAAAGTCAGGGGAGAACATAGTATTAAGGAAAGAGTGATCAACCATTTGATTCAGGTGGTAATATTATTGTTCTAAATCAAACTACAAAGTGAGTTGCAACAAAACACCATCAATTTAATAAAATAGAGATTGAGAATAACAAATAATTACAGCTCCGTGCGACACAAAAGCTATGTTACATGGACTCTACACTTTATCCAAGGTACTCGTATCTACATGCTTGACACTCAGACAAGGGCATGGGTGTTGGATACTTCATTTTAGTGTAAAAAAACAGCCAAATTTCACTCTTTAAAGTATCACCGTCTAACCAGACACTCCACCCAAGTCCAAGAAACTTGGTGCAAAAGTCGTACTAAAATATTTTAGAGAAAGAAGATATTATAGGGTGTTTCTCATAGTGAATTACTCGGGTCATGTATTGACAACTATTATTAAAGGAACAAGTTCAAGAAAGTGTCCTCTTTTTCTCCAGAGGATTTTTATTATTTATTTAATGTTTAGGGTTTTCAATCTTTACCATTTCCAGTTTATGAAATATGTTATCATCTCAACAAGAAAATAATTCCTTCAACAATATACTTGTTGTGAAGAAGAAATAATTTATCCATCTATATGTATAATAAAACATGCAAGCAGAAATTACTCGTTAGGAATTTTTTTTCCAATAAAATAATTTTAATGTTTCGGGTCTTACTCTTTACCATTTCCAGTTAATGGACCATGTTAACAAGAATATAACTCCTTCAACAACAAACTTGTACTTGTTGTACAGAGGAAATAATTTCTCCATCTATATGTATAATAAAACATGCAAGTACAGATGTTAAAACTTATTCTCTCACCTTCATCACAAACAATATCAGAAATATCACCAGCCATGATATGCCATATACCTGTAGTTTATTAAAGAAAAAGCATTTAGTAAGCACATACTAAACTGACGAGGAACTTTTACAATGACATTGAAGGCGAAAACCTGCAGGGTACTACGTACCAGAAAACTTTGAGTCTTCTTTGTGATGTTTAAGTGATAAACAAGTCCATACTGGTAGATGAAAAATCGTAAAGCCAACAATATCTCAGCAATAATACCACGCTTTCCAGAATGATGAAGATGTTCTTGTTCCTCCTCCCACCATGATTCCCAACTTTTTTCAGGTGGTACTCCAATACCACCTCGATTGCTTATCCATTTGTTCCAATCACTCCAATCATCAATGATCTTTTGCCATTCAAAACCAGAAGGATTGAAGAGGAAGGGAGCGAAAAGCCAGGTGCCAACCATGAACCATATTGATACTGTGATTAAGATATAAGCAAGTGCCCCCCTATAGGTTTTACCAAAAATTTGGTACACAACAAGTAAAATCATTAGCTCGAGCCCCTTCACAAAATGGCTGCGGGAGTAGAGGCCGATAGTTTTCAGCAAACTTGGCATGAAACACTACAAACCCACGACCAGTAGGTCTATATTTCGCACCTCCATGAAGTAATGTCCTTCCATAATAGTGAGTCTTTGTTCCAAGTGAAAATGTGAAAAATACTGGTGCTAGTTGTAATTGCATCAGAATAAATTCACTTAATGCAGTTCGGAAACCTTTTTCCAAGCCAATCTCCATCATCATAGGCAAGGCCATCAAAAATCCAATTTGCACAAATGACTGTGAAGCAAGAGCCACTTGAAGTGGCTTGTTATCTCGAATGGCTGGTTGAGTACTTAGACCCTCTTCAAGTCCACTAAGAACAAGATATAGTCGCCCGTAAAGGAATACATACACAGTAAGCACAGTAATCTGCCAAATAAATTATTGAAACCTCAAATAACTACAAAAGCAGATACTCAGAATTGGGTGGGGGGGGGGGCAGGGTAGATCTTTGAAATATACCAAGGTACTGAAGTAAAAACCGATGGTTGTGAAATAACATGATAGCATCCGGAAAAAATCGAAACGGTGCCCAAGCCTGTAAAGATCACGACTCAACGTCTGTTCCCCATTCCCATTTGCTATTTTTGCTTCAAACAGTGAAATCTGATTAAGGCCCACATCCCTTCCTTTCCCAACTTGTATGTATTCATGATGTGTAACATTGCCTTCACGTAGTGTAGAATTAAAGCCTGCAAGCAATGTCATATTAGAAGAGTAACATGGTCGTTCAAGATCATTCGCAAAAGTTAAACCACAAATGACTAAAACTACAGACTATGAATTTACCAGCGAATATGTCCTCGCTTAAGTTGATAATCTTGGAGGCTTTGCTAACACCTCCTCTCGTAAGGTGAAACAGCCTATCAAAAACATCTGGATGACCATAGTGAAATCGAACTCTGGATGAGAAACAAAATAATAGTAGTTAATGAACAATTTTGTGCAAGCACAACACTTAATAAATGAGTCACAAGAGAAATAGACGTTGGGCATACTGAATGGAAATAAACCTCAAAGTTGAACAACTGAGGACTGCCTCTTTATTTATTAGTAAAAGATAAAATATGATGGTGGCAAAGAGCATGCAGGGCCTCAGGCTTAATGTACACATAACTATAAATCACTATGGAAAGTACTAAGCAGTTCAACTAGGAAGAGATACATTTATACATGTCAATTCAATTCCTGAGCTGATTGCCTGACTACACCTCTTAACAATTGTAATCCCAGCTAAAAATTAAATTTGAACAACTGAGGATAGCCTTTTTTCGCATTTATTAGTAAAAAGATAAAATATAATGGTGGCAAGTAGCATTCAGGGCCTCGGACTAAAAAAATCAGCCAACCATAAGTTGTGGAATATAGGGAGGGAAATAATAAGCAAAAAAAAGAGAGAACCATGGAGAAAAAAAGTAGTTGAAAAGGTAAACAATGCAATTTCACATATAACACATTATTTATCAGATTTTCATATTCCTCCTTCCTTTGGAATCATTGCTAAGCTAAAACTTGTTGTAACATTTCCAACTTTTACAGATGAAGTTCTGAATCCTTATTTGGTTTAACAAAATATATACAAAACATACCACAAAATCAAAAGATATATGACAACTAAACCAAATGTTAACATAATCGATTTTCAGTAATGATAGAGATAAGTCCCTTGAGTGTTTTGTATTGAATATCTTTACAAATAGCAACTTAGGATGGATCTGGACTAAAATTTTAATATCAATCCAGGGATTAATTCTTCCCTCCATCCTCATACCAACAAAAGAAAATGACAAACTCGTACTCTTGCGTATGTGTGAGAGAGAGAGAGAGATCTTACTTCAAAGGGTTAGCTAACAATCTCTGGCCAATAGTTACAAAACTTGTCTCTTGATTTGACATAAACCATGCAAGAGAAGAAACACTGCATTGAATAACAAGCAAACTATGACTCTATATGAAAATGAGGAAAGAAAAATATATTAAGGTAAAAGTGAAACCAAAACAACGAAGAATATACCTTCCAGTAAATATATGCTCCCGAAAACCAAGAATACTAGGATATCTCACACCATCATGTTTCTTAAGAAACTCTTGAAGCAAATTCCTCATTTTCAAGGCTTCTTCCATGTAGTTATCCTAACGATGAAATTTAATAAGCTGATAGTCGGCACGGAAAGATCAAGTGCACCACAGAAACATGATAACTGTTGGAGATAACATAATTTTATTTTATGTTTGATTTGAAACTTTTTTTATTTTTGGAATATGTTTTGTGACAAGTTGTAAGTCACAATATAAGACTTTCAGCTTGAGGGGGAATGTTAAGAAGATTGTAGGATAATACCTATATTTTATCTCTAACATGGTATCATCGTTTATTTTTATTGTTTAACTTCATCTTACAGAAAAAAATTAGGTGGTTAGAGTTCAGTTTTAGTTCTTTTGTTAGGTTGTAGTTAGAGTTTTGTCATGCATTGCTAAAGTTGGTGCTCTAGTACTCCATTGCCCATATTTGAGGTTTCTTTTCGAAAATGCAGGCAGCTTTTTGCATGTTTATTTTGATTGTCACAGATTTCGATGCATTGAGTTGCAGTTCCCAGCATATGGAGAAACTATGGTCTTAGGGTCTGTTTGGTACTAATGGAGTATTAACAACAGTAATATGTCCAGATCAGTTAATATCTCGGATTGAAATATATAAATGGATTTTTAATTGGAGTAAGGAATTTTATGGGGGCAGAGGTTTGAGGAAGGAGCGTGTCCTTCAATTTGTTGGGAGGCTAAGAGTCCTTCGTTATTGAAGAAGGCAAAGAGTCCTTCATCGTTGTTGTTGGAGAGAAGTGTTCTCCATTATTTCATAGTGTTGGAGATAACATAATTTCATTTTATGTTTGGTTTGAATCTTTTTTTATTTTTGAGATATGTTCTGTAACAAGTTGCAAGTCATAATATAAAACTTTCAGCTTGAGGAAGAATGTTAAGAGGATTGTAGGATAATGTCATTATTAGAGTATATTATTATTAAAACTTGGTCACCAAGTATGCTTGGTGCCTGCACATACTTGGTGCCAACACATACTAGGCCACTACTCAACTAGTAGTAGCCTATTTATAAGACTTTAAGTACTCTTTGTAATGAGACAACAACAATATTCAATACATCTATTTTATCTTTAACAATAACAATATACCTGATTCATATCTATAGTTTGTAAGCCTTCTCCACGTGTGAAGATAATAGCATGATTCTGGTTTTCTGGCTTTCCTTCACCCAAGATAGCAGGTCCTGGAAGCTTTATTCGATAAATAACCTGCATGTGAAAATCATGGTAAACATTTGGCAGATGTTTGGAACACAGAAATTACAAAGCATATGAGGATACATGTAATATTCATGAGCCCCAATTACTTTTTCTTGTACACTCCAGTTGTGTTCCCTAGTTTCAAAAGTCCAATAAGTCCACCTAAATAACAAGACTTCTCATCCAATGCTTTTCAGACTTGAGCAGATCATCGAACCAAAAACGTTACCATATGGGTCACTAGTTCAACCAATGGTAGAACCATTATTTAACCGGAGACACCATAATTACATATTAAATTCTTAAAAATATAATAATAAAGCAGCTGCAGATGGCTGCTATGGTCCATTATGACATAAAAATAAAATCTACCAGCACTTCCAGCAAGATTGCTGCAAATGGCTTGGGGTCTAACTGAAATCAAGAATGACTATATGTTGTCATTTACACATTGCTTTCATCTATAAAAAAAAAAGACATAATTTTTACCTGGTCCAAATTTTGTCCTGGCTCAGAAGAATTTGACTTCGGCATAGCAGCCTTCACCAGAGAAGAATAATACACTTTTTGGTTAACTTTTTTTGATTTATCTTTGCTAGGCTCTTCAACCTCATCAATGTAAGCTACACGGAGAGATGGGTAACTGTCCCAAAAAAAGAGGGGATACAGAGGTTCTAAGTTGTATAAATTAATCAATCACTACAACAACATAGATGAATGAACAGTTACCCTGACATAAGCTTTAAAATGTCTGTCGCACGAGGATCGCCAGATCGCTTGTGAATCCCATATTGCTGGCATGAAACCACATATGTAAATTTCATATCAGCAACTGCTTGACATTGAGTCCATAGTGACCTCTCTCCCTTCATCTGATCCTCATTTAATTCAATGGCCTTATAGCCTTCCATTAGATCTGATCAATGTCCACCACAATGCAATAAAAAAAATATAAATATATTTAAGTGACCAAAATGCAAACATCATTCTTACAAAACTATGAACCAAATCACTGTTGAGGAATAGTTACCTTCATCTTTTGCCATATCAAGGAAAGCTTGAAGTTCCAAGGCTTTACGGTAATACATCATACCTCTTACTGAGTAGTAATAATGTATCAGTCCATTGAAAAGTAAAATTTTTAATGTGCTAACATGTATGAACAAGATATTGGAGGGTACCATGTAAACCAACTCTCTCCACCTCTATAGTGGGGAGAGGGGAAATAATATCAACATATTTATAAAGACATACGTCTCTTACCAGTTTTAGTCAGAGTCTGGCCTCTATATGATGCCCAAAGTCGTAATTGCTCTTCTAATTCATCTAATCCTCTAAGTTCTTCTTCACTGTTGCACTTCATTCGCTCAAGAAAATTGTTCCACTCATCTACATTTTATTATTGGTTAGTCCAATAACAAACCAAAAAAAAGAGAATGAAAGAAAGAAAGAAAGAAAGATCACTACATAGGGCTTGAACAAAAATGCAAACCTGGAAAAATCTTCTGCAAGTAAAAGAGTATTGAAACCCCGTCTTCATTTGGAACTTCCAAATCATGCAACGAGAAGAGGACCTCCTCCGTGTAATAAGGAGTCAAAACACTGTAAAGAACAAGTTAGGTCATGCATATTGTTAATAATATTAATCCTAAATAAGCTCGTTAATTTGCAACAAGATTTGATAATAATATAATGTTTCATGATTGTACGATCTCTAGTCTAATACACCTACAGGAGCAAATTGCAATAAGCCTAGGAATAGTAATTCCCCAAGACACAGTGTATACACACAACTAGAAATTTGTGAAAGGTTGCAGGCCAACTTCATTTTGGTAAACATGTGGAGATATTTTGAAACTCTCGTTTATTTGATTCAGAAGAAATACCATTTGGAGGTGAAATAACAAGAGATAAAAAGAAGGAAACTCCCATCTTGGGTGAACTAAGGAAGCAAAAGCGAAAGAGAGAAAAAATTTAATCCTTACTTTGTGTCGATCAATTGGAAATTGTGCAAACCCCAATCTGATACTTCAGATAGGTACATGTTGTCTATGCTAAAGTCCAAGAATCAACCCAAACTTGAAAACATAAAAAAAATCTACTAGGAGGGAAACAATTATGCACAACTACCAAAATCCATCACCTTAAGTTCATTAGTTAGTAACATATCCTGCTCAACATATTGAACAAGGAAGAACAGAAACTACAAGGTTCCAATATCCACTTTGACTTCACTTGATCGTGAACTTGTGATTATTACAACATCAATAATCTATAAGGAATGAATCAAGTACAAATACTTTGAATGCATCATGTTAAGTAGACAAGTGAAATGCAAGAAGTAACTTGATAGTCAAATAAGAGGATAGGTGCTCCAACATATTATGGCAAGAAAGAACAACAACCAATAGATACAATCATAATCTTAGTTCTGTAGATTGATAATATTCTAATAGGAAACAAAAATGCTACTTCAGATCAAACAAAATAGGTTTGATCATAGATAGGTTACTTTAGACATGAAAATTCATCTCTCCCCCCCCCTCCTCCCTCCCTCCCTCCCTCCCTCCCATACATATCTTAGAAAATTTGTCAACTACAGTTATTTCTCTTGTGAAAAAGTTGATAGAAAATAGTTCAAACAACTATAAGTCAACATTTGCTACTTAAAGCACAAATAAATTCTAGGAAGATGCAAGCCTCAAGCAAAAATTACTTTAAAAGGTTTTTCTAAAATTAAAATAACTTAAAAAGACTTACGAGAAAGAAAGCATATTGCGGACTTTGGGTGCCGAAGGCATGTCCATAAACAATGAATTGGAGAAGAAGGATATGCGTCTCCTAGCTTCTAAGTTTGATGGTACATCCATTGCAGATTCCTTTACTGTAAGTAACAGATAGAGTCTTTTGATCTGTAAAAGGCGAAGACAGAATTTCATAAGAATCATTGAAAACCAATATTATGACAACCTTTACCAAATTAGACCTCAAAGCAACCTTCTCTTTCCAAGCCTCTGATTCTGGAGTTGGAAATTTGATAGCTCCAGCAGATGCAAATAACTGATATTGTTGATCAAGGGAAGTCATCACCTCCTGTCCCGACCCACCATGAGTTGAATCTACCAAACTATAGATCGTAACAACATTAGAATAACATGCAAAATGTAAAAATTATAAGTTCTAACATAATTAGGCGCAAGCAATTGACCTGGATATATGATCTTCCATCATTATATCTCTTGTCACAACCTCTAACATGTCCTGGAAAAGGATCACAACTTGATCCCTGTCCTCCTGCTTGTTCTCTAACTGTAGAAATCAAACTAATTCAGTTTGTGATTGTCCATAAATTTCATCTTGAACAACTGGATATTACTTCACTGCCATTTTCTGCATTTAAAAAACTTACCAAGTATTTGATAAGCTTAACAAAGTGATCATAGAGGCTAGGAAGAGCACTCATTTTGTATTCACTTATCAGATCACCAGAGTCAATGTGCTTGTCGACTTCTGAAAATATATAATCAATAACACTGAAACAAGACACAGAACAAATTAATAAAAAACAAGAGAAAAGAAGAGCACCAAAAGAGAGATAGACACATAATCAATTAGACAGGATGATTAACATTAATAAGATATTCTAATTTCAGATGAAAATTATCAAATGTACCAAAAACTTACTCTGTTTCATGAGCACCTCCAACCAAAACATTAATGATGTTCCGAAATGAAGCATAGCACTCGCGGACAGCGCACGACATATAATTGTCGGCCTCAATCCTCTTTTTCAGCTCACGGTCCTTGCCATTGCTGTCCTTAGCCATGTCCAGTGCTATTGGTATCTGTTCAATGTATTCAGGATGATACGGACCATCAGGGATTCAATAATATCTAGTAAAGTTATATAAATAATGAGGAGAAACTGCAATTTAAAAAGAAATCAACTGTTCACTTCAAATCAGCTAAAATAAGCACACAACATAAAAAAATAGTAGGAATTGAGTAGAGAAGGTCTACTATTTTCCCCCCTAGAAGAAAGGGTCACACCAGAACCAAAGCAGAATAGAAGATCAATGCCAAAAAGACCTTCAGATACAAACATTTGAGTAAAAATTATTTTACAATTGGTGTATATTTTGCAATTGTCTTGTCTAGGCAACTTAAAGGCACTTTTTATAAGCCTAGCACGAGAACATGTTCAGTTATTTTTTAATCTTTCTTTAGGAAGATAAAGTATTGTAGTCTACAACAATGAAAGTTGTATAACAAATATTGTTTGCTTTCTTTAACGAATTACCAAAATGAATATTTTTAACCTTTCCCACAATCAAAAGGAATTCTGACTGTCTTTGTTTTTTTATCAAAATCAATAGCGACTACTTTTCAACCGCTTTACCAGATATGTTTGATGAAACCCTTATTATATGATCATAAAAGAAATGCGTTATTTCGGATGCATCATCTTTTGACCCACTTACATAATCGAATTTCAACAACTCTTTTACATAATTGGTTTTTATTTTTAACACGACTAGTAAAAAACTCAATTACGGCCTCTAATGTTCTCAACGGTTTTCTTGTTACTCCCTCCATTCCAAAAATATAAGATAAAAATGATCTTTAGTTTGTTCCAAAATAAATGATCAAAATGACTTTGGAAGTGAACTACACAAGTGAATGCTTTCATTTCTCAAGAGGATAGGTTATTCCTTAATTTTTACATTTTTAGTAAGTTGATCTTATACTTTGGAATGGAGGGAGTACTGTTTTAATGATTCCTAACTAGTTCCAACAGTGTACTTTACCTTTTCTTATATAAGACATTTTTTAACTAGAAGGACAATTCAAATCAATGATAAACAAGAGACAAACCTTGCTAGCAAGCAAAAAGGGAGGCCATTGTATGAGGTCCAAGTCACGATCAGCCCAATATGGAACAAGCAACAGGTCCATTTCCCTGAAAATGAAATAAGATAAGCAATTAACTAAGATAAAAAGAACTTCCAGGCAAATTTTAAATCCACATAACAGGAGTCAACAACGTCAAAAGCTGTTTTCTTTAACGTCGGTTTTCTGAAGTAGCATGCATCATGTAATACCTATTACTAATAAGATCTTCCTCTCTGAAACTAGTGATTATTTTGTTCCATAATTGAGCAAATCTTGCAGCTTCTTTCTCTTTATTGGAAGGGATCTGCAGCAATTATTTGACATAAACTTCATGTTAGTGAGTTATGTTGCTTAAACAAAAAAAAATCAAAAATTCGCTAAGACTCATATAGAGACTGAAAACAAAAAGAAATAAAAGAGAGAATTAACCGCAGCAAAATTGCGTGACAAAGTGGCCTTTAGTCCTTTCTTCTTAGCTGGCTCACTTCTTTCCTCTGGAATTAAACAGGCATTGAAAGCACCAGGCAAAGATTGAAACCTTGATCTTAGCATTCCCAAAGTTCGAATCTGTAATCACATACAAGTAAGAAGTTGGTGCAACAACGAAAGCATAAAGAACGAACCAAGAAATATCCCATCTCATTAAGTTAAGGACAGACAGTTCTGGGAGCAATAAGAGCAGTTAGTAGGTAAACTATAACGAACCAAGAGCAGTTTGTAGCATAAATATTGAACAAACCAAGATATATCCTACCTAAACTATTTTGACAATAAAACTTTTTCAACCCTCCTCCCCGGGGGTGAAAGGAGGATTTCTCACTTCATTCTCTCATTCAAAATGGAGAACTACAAACTGCCTCAAAATATTTAAGATGTTAAGAACTAAGCCAAACAATAAATATCAAACTCTCAACAGAATCTCGCAAAGTGGTCTCTCCAACAATATTTGTTTGTCGGTTAAGTGAACCATTTTCTTATCTAAGATATTCTTATAATAAGTTTCATCTTTCATTAATACTACCTACCCTACTTTTTCCTGAAAAAACTACCAAGTACCAACAGCCACAAAAGCTTATATTTATTAGGAAATACGAAAAATCCTTCCATAGAAATTACCAAAAGCTTAGGTACATCAAGAAATAGGCCAACCAGTGCATATTAAGCTCTCTCTCAACAGCCTCACACATGAGTGACAATACCCTCCCGTGCTTCTTTCATTTGGAGAGGAACAAAGAGACAGAATATTATAAAGCCAGAACACTTTCGCAAGGTCAATTAGATTTTCATCAAAACAATAGTCAAACACCCAAGACTTCATGGGGATGTGACATAGTCCCAATACTTATTGTCGAGGCATCGAACTCAAAAACAATTGGCAATGAGTGCAGTAGCTTCCACAATTATATAGTGAGTCTCAAGACTTAAATTGATATGGAACTTTTTAGCTAAGCAAGCCCCCTCATGTGTGGCGTAATTTTGAGTAAAACACATTGATAAATGACAAGTTCCATAAGGGGTTTAGGGAAGAGATAAAAAAGAAGAAAGAATGAAAAGTAGGAGAAGAATAAAACTCAAGGCCACAACGGCACAGAGCCAATCTCAAATAAATCAATATATAATACTATCTAATTAAACTTGTGAGAATACAATACTTATATAGAAAACTTAAGATTTGGAGACTAAATAAAAGTATAATACTAATATACTAGTAAGATAAGTATTCTATTATAGAAAAAACTCCAGTTACCTAACCAATTTATACTTGAGAAAATAAATACCTAAAAAACTAAATAACCTAATTAACCTACTCTTAATGACCAACTACAACAATTTAAAGATCTAATTTAAATACCATAAATTTATACACATAATAATATAGAATAATTAAAATAATTTACTAGTAATTCCTTCATTTTCATTCCACATCACGTGGACAATTTATATTTGGTGACATGGAGCACATGGTCCATTCAACCTTGCACATGAATAAAGTTGCATGTTGTGATACTATATTGAAGTATTCAACTCAAAACCAATTGGTAATGAGTATAATAGCTTCATAAGATTCTATCGTCAGCCTCAACTCTTAGCGCTTGGATTGCCTGACATGAAAATTTGCATCTTGACGCTTCAGTTTTATCACTTTGTTTGGTACAAGGAAGGAGGGGGAGCATTTTCAATGGGGAAGTAATCCTAATTTACCTTATGTGGAGGGCAAGGGAACAACTATTTTAATATAAACATCTGTTCCTGAATTTATCATGTCCATATTTGTGACGTGACGTCTGTAATAAATGCAGAACATACTTTCACACAGAGAAATAAGGTATATACCCCTATGAATTTTTTTACTAGGTTAGACTACCTCTTGATTGGATGTGTGTTGCTAATGAATGAAGCAGTTTTTTATTTTCCTTCATGATTTTCATTTTAGCAACATATACAGGGATATTGCTGAAAGGCAAGTTATGAGTGGAGCAGCTTTCTAAATTTCTTTTTAGAGGCTGGCAACAAAAAGGGGGGAAATGTCAACAAGAATGTACCAATTAAATAAGAAAATATGTGCACAACAAGAATAACATTAAATCTCAAGAAATGAAACTAGAAAGCAATACGCTTGTGAGAGCTTCACTCTTGTGGTCTCTCACATACTACCATATTAGCTGATCGTATTGAACTTATATGGCACTATGACCAATTGTTTTTTTCTTTTTTTGGATAGGTGGAACCGGGATGCAATAACTGCATCTGAGCAGCAAGATCAAATTCCCCTCCTTAACCATTGGTATGTAGATACAATAAAGCTCTGGGAGACTAATCAGGTTACCTGCTAACAGTACTTGAGACCAATACAGCTTAACTAAATATTCAATATCAATACTGCATGACCATGAGTAGCCCTGACATCACTTCTTTAAATAAGAATAGCGAATAAGCAGGTTAAGGAGCATATATCAAAGCTCAACTAACCTCTCCAAGACGACGGAATGCACCATAGATACCTCCAAACAATGTGGAGAATATGGCATACCAGTTCTGGGTATCCATAAAATAAACCGAAAAACAACTGACACGTAAGAGAGCTTCACTCTTGTGGTCTCTCACACACCACCATATTAGCTGATTGTATTGGACTTATATGGCACTATGTCCAATTGTTTATTTCTTTTTCTGGATAGGTGGAACCGGGATCCAATAACTGCATCTGAGCTAGGAGTGACCAAAAAACGGATAAAACCGAATTACCAAACACAACTGAATTTTTTTAACCGAATTATTTCGGTTTTTCGGTTTTTTCCTAATTTCGGTTATATCCGATTTAATTTTCAGTATTCGGTTTCGGAACTGAATTTTTTTAACCGAATTATTTCGGTTTTTTTCCTAATTTCGGTTATATCCGATTTAATTTTCAGTATTCGGTTTCGGGTATAGTTTTAAAAAATAGGCTATTCGGATACCCGAATAACCGAACCTCACAGCGGTCTAATTTCCTTAGAAGTGATTGTCGGCTTGTTATACCCAGGGGCGGACCCCTGCCCCACTGAAATTTCAGGGGCTATATTTGAGGATTACTGTTTATCAATCTATTTTGGTTGAGGATTCGATTTTGGGCGATGATTTGCTCGGATTATTGGTTTATCCGGGTGCTTTCCGATCTGACTTCTATGGTTCTATTGCTTATCTTCTTCATGTTTCAGATTTGGATGGTTCTTTGAAGGTTCCGATGTGGTCTTTCGCCGGATTCCTCTATTGGAATCGGTGCATGATTTGTTGTTATTTTGGATTCTTGTTTTTCAGTCATTCACCGGTGGTTCAATTTGTTCTTTTTATGTCCGGTGTACTAGCTGATGTTTATTGGAAATCTTTTTCTTGTTTTGATTTGGTGATTGGCCGGTTTGTATTGTTCTGATTTTCTTTACCCTCTTGGATTTCTACCCCTTTTACTGGTTTCCCTTTGGATCTGATGTGAAGGTGTTTATTCTGGGTGGGTAGTTATTTTATTTGGTTGAAACTGGACTAATTTGTTTGGTGCCCTAGTCTGGTTTGATTCCGGCAAACATGGTGGTTTGGTTCGCCGATGCGCTGCTCTGGTGGCTTCCTGCTGTTATGTCCAATTTAGTACGAATGGGGATGAAGTTTAATTCTTTATTTCGTCTAATTTGGTTTTCATGGTGGTCTGATTGAGTGTTTTCACGGAGAGTTTTTTTATTTTAATAACTACCAAAACTAGATCTTGATATATTTATTTTTCTAATGATTTACCATATTCATAATACAGATTGTAGTATATATCAAATCACAACAAGAAGTGAACAATATCAAGTCAAAATGGATAATTTTATTATAGTTGTAATTTTTTGAATTTGTACCAACTTCAAATTATATAAATAATGATACATTTGTAATATTTAGTTTAATACAATATAATTCTTAAATTTATGTTTAGTTTCTTAAGTTTTAATATTAAATTAAATTCTTGAAATTTTAAATTTTATTATTTAATAGCAATCTTGTTTATGAATAAAACTAATACGTTAAAAATATGTTTGAACTTTGAACAATTGCATGTTTGTGTTTGACCTTTGACATTAACAATATGGATATGTATTTGAACTTTAAGCAAAAGCCTTTATTATCTTTATTATAGATTGTTTTGCTTTATATTATTGTTTTGTTTGGATAAATGTAAGATAAAATATTAAAATTGGTTTAAAATAAAAAATCGCGCCTAGGTCCCGCTCAGGCCCCCTAGGCGCTAGGCCCTCCTCGGCCGCCCGCCGCCCGCCTAGCGCCTTTTAGAACATTGCCCACGTGGACAGTGGACTTGGTGCTTATTGTTATTGTTGGGCTTTCATGTGGGCTGGGTTTTATTTGGCTGGTGGACTTCTTCTCTCAAGTTCGGTTATTACCCGAATACTAGAATGTACAATTCGGTAATTCGGTTAGTTCCAAATTTCGGTTAGTGTTTAGGATAGTAAAATTATGGATAATTCGGTATTCACTTATAACCGAATAGCTTATTCAGTTCAGTTATAACTGAATGATCACTCCTAATCTGAGCAGTGAGATCAAATTCTCCTCCTTAACCATTGGTATGTAGATACAATAAAGCTCTGGGAGACTAATCAGGTTACCTGCTAACAGTACTTGAGACCCATATAGCTTAACTAAATATTAAATGTCAATATTGCATGACCATGGGTAGCCCTGACATCACTTCTTTAAATAAGAATAGCGAATAAGCAGGTTAAGGAGCATATATTGAAGCTCAACTAACCTCTCCAAGACGACGGAATGCACCATAGATACCTCCAAACAATGTGGAGAATATGGCATACCAGATCTGGGTATCCATAAAATAAACCTAAAAACAACCGAAATGTAAGAGATTATTCTACAATAGGCTAAATGGAAAAGAAAAGAAGAAAATAAAGAAATAAAGATAGATAAACCATTGCATAGTCCATACAAGAATAATTGGAGCCCAGAGTGCAATTACAACACCGATATTGTTCTTTGCTGCAATAGGTAATAGAGAGAGAGAGAGTAAATAGAGAGTATGAAACATAAAAAAAGTAATACAGGTTCATTAGAAACGCTAATGATTCATTACCGCGGGGAAAAAATTCGTGCCACTGATAGGTTGATATGTGAACATTCATTATAGCTTTTGTTGGGCCAACAAGAGGCTTTATCTGCAATAACCAAATCAGAATGTTAAACAAATCAGGAAGTATTGTGTTTCAGCTTAGAATTTAGGTAGATATTGGTGACATTTATTAAATTTCACAACAGAGATTCAGTATGATTAAAGAATCAAAGTATCCATTTCTCAATAATGGGAATTGCATACATCAATTCAGAAAAAATCTTTCTTTTTCAATATTCACATAAGAGAAAAAAGAACCCTACTCCCCCCCCCCCTTTTCTCCAGATGATGAAGCAGTACTTTATAACAAAGTAACAACTTACAACAATTTTTGCAATAGAAAAATCATACTGGTTTCGAATCCACAAAGCAGTAAATTGTTGTAATTCAACAAAAAAAAGTCTGATTTCTAGGCCATTTGGCCTTGGGATAGATTCATTAGGGAATCCTGGTATTATCCACTTTTCCTTTGGAGAAGTACCATTATTCTATTTGCCGAGACTCCCAGTACATAGTAGTCTTCTGTTTTCTTTTTTATGTACATGATTATAGTGGCTCAATTACATGAGAGTTTCTACACACAAATCACAGCTCAGCTTACTGCTCTTTCAAATTTCAAGGTCACGTCTAATTCTTTTGATATCAATATTTCAATATGACTTTTAAGTTTTTTATTAAGAAAATTTCTCAATGCGACATTTTATCAATTTGATCAATTGTATCAAAGGAAGTTTGTTGTCCCTCTATTACCTATAGAGATAAAGATCACATCACTTTCCGTGCCTTTGATTTCTGACCTTCTAAGTTTGATCCATTTGACTACCCTTTTCAAGTTCTGAACCAATCTCAGTGTCTTGCTATTTCTGTCTCTGCCTAGTTCAGCCAAACTTTCAGCATTGGAGATATGATGTATGATCAAACTCGGAAAAGGCATGTGCTCTATCATAATAAGGGGGATGTCAAGTGATCAAATATTGCCAACCCCAAAGGGTACACAAACAAGCTTATTTTGGATCTGCCCGGTGCACTGCTCTCGGTGGGAGGGGGGTTGTGTACCCATAGGATTAATCGAATGCTCTAAGTACAGACACCCATGTTTGCTATTTAAAAAAAACTCGGACAAGGCAATCTTTACTATTTCATTACATTTCACTATGTCAAAAATTACATTCTAAGATGATCTCTAGACAAAGAGAGGCTGATCGTTCCATGAGTTGGTCCAATCAAAAAGGGGAGTTTGAACACCAGTTCATTTTAAACTGGAATAGAAGCCCGTAAATGAGATATTGCCCTTTTGTTAATCTTACCTAAGAAGAATTGTTGCTGGAACTCAACTTACTATATATCGTAAGCATAGTTGTCACGGCGCCACGGCGAGTCATGGCGGTAGCCGACTGCCTGGACGCCTAGGCGACCGCCATGGCGTCCGTACGGCGACAAGTCGTTTACAATGTACAATTTATATATTATTTATTTTACATAACTATATTAGCAATAAAATTTCATATACATTAAAACTCAAAACATAACACTATAGAATAACATTAAATATATTTTTAAATCTCATTGATAGTATTATATAATATATATATATATAGTGTATTATTAAATTAATAATTAAGTGTATATAGTATTTATTTTCAAATTATTTCATGCAACTATACTACATATTAAATATATTTATTTTTTAAAATTAAAATATACATATTTAATTAAATATTATATTTTATTTAAAATATTATATATAGTTAATAGTTAAGTGTATATAATATTTATGCAATAACAATATCGTAGTTTTTTTTAATGTATTTATTTCATTATCATTAAAATTATTTTTTAGTATTTATTTTATTTTTATTATTTTTGTTTATTTAAATATATGTATATAATATTATTTTATTTTATCTTATTTTTAGTGGTATCATAATTATTTAATTAATAACTATAGAAATTTATATAAATTTAATTATTTTAAACATATTATTTGTTGTTTATTTAAATATATATTAATTTCTTTTTAATATATATGATATATATTAAATATAATATTTTTTATTTTTATTTATTTTATATATATATAAATAAATTTATACGTATATAAATATATATTTATATATGTATAAATTTATACATATATATAATATTTATATTATATTTATATTATATATAGAGATTAGAGACAAACCCAGCAGCAAAGCTTGTTCCAGCGAAGTCGAGCAGACGAGCGAGAAGAAGTCGAGCGACGAGCAGTCACGACTCGCGAGGGTTCACGATGAGGTCGGAGCAGTCGGAGAAGAAGGTCGCGAGGGTTCGCGATGAGGTCGCGAGGTCGGAGAAGAAGGTCGCGCGATGAGGTTGGAGAAGCTGTCGAAGCAGTCGCGAGGTCGGAGCAGTCGCGCGATGAGGTCGGAGAAGCCGTCGAAGCTGTTGAAGGTCGCCTTAGCGACTATGTCGAGCCTCGCCTTGCAAATTTCCCAACGCCTAGATGCCTTGGCGTCGCCTAGGCGACACCTTGACAACTATGATCATAAGTAGCAAGAAAAGGTCCCATAATCTCGGTGAATCTAGAAACTATGGTCTCCACTCACAAAACAAACCAAAAACTCAGACACCCATAAGTCAAGTATCTTCCCTGAACTTGCCACTAGCACCAAATGAACGTCTCAAAATGATCATTTATACCGTCCAGAAGCATGAACAGCAGAAGAACCCCAAATACTAACTCAAGCATAGTTGCGAATACATTTCAAATGCACTACACTACACTTAACAATTGGTCAGAACATTGCAAAATCTTTAACCTTTTAGTCATCGCAAAATAGACTCAGCCTTTGAAAACAAGGTAGAAATGGTAGTCCATCAGCCTATTTTTTGACCTCATAGGAGACTTGTCTGATTTCAAAACTAAACAAAGATGTACAATCTAAATGGTTTAGAAGATCTATCACCAATGAAAGCCTCCAAAAACCAAAACATCCACTTTCACTAATCATTTTAAGAACATACAACTCTCACCCAAAATTAGTGTCCTCTTAAATCTTAACCGAACTCAACAAGTGTGGATGTATAAGAAGCTATACCCACAACATTGACAAAGCTTTTCATGTCACTTGATTGAGACAGGTTGTTATTACATTCTACATGCTGCATAACCTTGCTACAGGCATAAACAAAAAATGTTTTTCTAGTCTAAAGTAGGCAGACCCAACTATGGTAGGATAACCACAAACAAAGAAATAGAAGATAATTTACTAGTAACATAGTTCTGCATCCTTATTCGTCAGGAGGATGTTAAGTAGGGTAGTACTGTTGATTTCTTTGTGATATAACAGCAAATTAAATCAACTTAAATTTAGGGACATGAGAGGGACCTCTAGGTAATAACTGAATGCCAACTTTGTCACTATAAGGAGCACCCAAAACATTGTGTACCTTCAAATTCAAATCAAGATTAATCAGAATTTGAACAATGTGATTTGATGCTTACAACATTCTCCTGAAATTTCTTCCAAAGGAACCTTACTTGAAAAGCGAAAATGTGCTTTCATGCATTCCTCTCCCAACATAAAGCCGAGGCTGCAAAGGCACCACAGACACTCAGAACCTAGTACTCTGAAACTGATTCTCCACTTGGTAGTGTAACAAGTTCACAACAAAGCCCTAATTGGGATGTATATATGTTTGAAAACAAAAGAAATAGAAAGCTTTGCGCACCTGTGACCACCACATCATGAGCATCACAATTTTGTAGTTTGAACTTTCAAGGAATCGACGAATGAAGGGGAATAGAAACAGTATCCCAGCGAGCATATTTGGTGACAAGTATACAACAACAGCCAAAATGAACAATGTAGGTGAATTTGAGCTATTGCCGAACCAACTTTTAATGGTTTGAGCTAGTCCAGTAGGATTCTGCCACGTATAAGCATAAGTAACTGGTAGAATTATCACCCATGCAGCAGCAGACACAACCTTTAATATATATCTAAGCTTGACATATAATGACATGCTTTGCCTTGCTTTCCAATTAAGGACTACATCAAGAAGAGCTGAAAATTCAGAACAAAATTATTAATTTGGAGAACTCGTTAAGTTATTTCAATATCTACGAAAATATTATTAAAATTCTACCTCGACTATTTCTCTTTTTTTATGAAGTGTGATGTTGTACAAGTTATACTACTTCGGAGTAAATCGTAAACACAAGCAAAACTCCCCAAGCTGCATTTAATCTCATGCTGGTTAAGGATAAGAGGAACCAATTAATGTGGAAATTCATGGTACATTTTGCAGGAATGAAAGATGGAAAGATGGAAAGAGTGAAAGGGATGGGTTTAAAAAGAAGAGGAAATGAAGAATGGATTAAATTTCCTTTCTTTGGTGAAATAAAATGTAGGGTGAAGAAGAAGAATTCTATGGTGAGAGGAAACTCTTTTTGCCACTTAAATAGATTTCTTTCTTCTTGTATATAATCTTAAATAATTAATATCTGTATCACATTATGCAGTTTATGTACTACTGCTATATTACAATCCTGATAAGAATTTATTACAATTACAAACACAGCGGATGTCAAGGAAAGAAACTCCATTTTTCTCCATTATATCGAAAAAGAAAATCTGATGAAGACAAGGCCAAAACCTTATGAAAATAGAAGAAAAGACTAAAATCTAGTCATAAAAACATCAAAACGTCATATTACATCAGATGTGTAATTTAACAAAGAGTCTTAAGAAAGCAAAAACTGGTAAAGGATCCTTTCAGAATCCTCAAAAATCATATATACAAATCAAATTAGGGTAGCACCAGCAAAAATGAAATACTCAAATTACCTTGGCCAAGCTTCAATATTGCAGCAGTTATAAAGACGCTCAGTACTTTCTTGAAAACATCAGCATTGAAGATTGAGCTTGGTGCACCAGAACCATTCCAGGCAACAATTATCATAGCCTTAACAGACATAAATTTTGACAATATGTTGAAAGAATTTTAGAAGAGAGAAAGCAACTGGAAAACCAACAACTTATAATAAATAGAAAAATACCTGTAACCATAGTATAAAGAAAACCCACATTCTATCGAAACTTCTAAAAATATGCCAGAATGATCGTATCTCAACAAAATTAACTTTGCCCACCCATCGATCTCCACTAGCTGGCTTGTTATCCTGAATGTTAACAATGGTCCCGGCTTATTAAGATTTCATTAGCAAGAACAAATTCCTCAAAGATAATGTTAACTTCAGCAAATAGATGGGTTAAACAAACTATAATACAAATTATGAAAAATCAAGAAAATTAAGCATTCCACCCAAACCAGATGAAATTCCCGGAAGATCTATATATTGGGTCACAGGGCTTACCTTACTAATTTAGTGACTCAAGTCAAAACATGTGGATAAAGAAAATTGTTTTATGTGGAGCATGTATGGTTAATAGCAGAGGAAAAGAATTGCCTACTTCCCTATTATTTGCCAAACATATAGCCAAAACCAATAGCAACAAGTGGGGTAGACAATAAGATTTATATGAAGTCACAAGGCATGAGTTGCACGATGTAGGGCAGTTTATGTCCTTAATAAACATGAAGGATGACTTTCACACACTAAATAAATAAAGACTAGCTACATGTGACATAATGGCACAACAGGTAGCTAGACCATCCTTTGCAATGTTGGGTGAGGTGACTTAACAAACCTGCTCAATGACGAAGTCCTATTTCGGTAATAGCTTATCACACCCTCCCATATATTGGGAAGCCAAGGTGCCTTCTACCATCTAGATTTTCGACAGATTTCTAGTTTTTGGGTGGGGCACAATGTCAATGAATGGTCACAGAGGTGTGTGTGCCTCTCAAGCTTTTATATCTTAAGTTTGTGTCATGTGCAAGCAGAGCTCAAAGCCTCATGCAAATCTCTTTTTTCATCGTTTCTTCTTGACAAGGAGTTTGTGGAGCTCTTAATTTGAAGTTTTTGATTAGGCTTAGGTCAGTCTACCCCAACTAGCTTGGGGAAAAAAGGCTTTGTTGAGTTGAGTGTATTAGGCTTATGTTCCCCTTCCATGTTCTTTCAAGAGCCTTATGTAGGAGTCTGAATGGCTAGGTATTGTGGTGTTATAGACAGAGGAATGCAAGAATCTTTAACGATGTTTATCTTCGTCGTCATTAACTTCTCTTCGGGCTTCAACCGTAGTGTACTTAGAGGTGTCTCTGTATTACATTCATAGATATTGTGGGCCTGTCCATTAAGGACTTGTACTCTTGTTCCTATTTTTATGTCTTTTGTTGGCCTCCTTATCCTCCTGTGATGTACTTCACTTCTTTCTAGCAAACTTCTATATTTATCCCCAAAACAAACACTTTAAGCTTTCTTTAGCATGGGACATGTATCTTTATGTACACTACAATTATTTTACCTAAAATTCTCAACCATGTTTTTCTCTTTTTATTTTTCAGTCTACACAGAAAGAGGGCACCACCATCCATGTTTACTACACGATACATGCGACTCGTGATACGCGTACCGCTTATAAAACTAGACGAAAATCAGCCATTCAGCTGACCACTTTTTCAATTAGAGCCTTTGGCATTGTGGTTTCATCATATGCAAGAATCACCAGATAAAATCATCTCTCTCATTGAAGTGGAATTTAACTAAGAAAATACAGAGCAAGTAAATTGGTGGTTATTCAGCCATTCACTTGGCCACTTCATTTAAAGTAGAGCATTCGCAACACAACACAGTGACGTGAAACAATGACCAGATACTTTCCAATCCCCTCCCCTTCCTCTCTTCTTCTCTCTCTCTATACAATGGAACTTCAACTGATAAAAAAACATATAAAGATTAATTTGGCAGTCCACTATAGTCTCTGTACATCAGATGTTTAGGCACAATCAGATTTAATGACTTAACAAAACATGCATTATATATGGTCACATCTCAACTGTGTTATGCCTTCTTAGTAGTTTGCAATCCTCATAATTTCCATCCACTCAATAGGGTGAACGATGGAGATAGGAAGAGTGGACTCGGAAATATGAGGCTTAAGCTTCTAACATAACTTGATCTTCGACGTTCGGACTACTACGAGTCCACTTAAGATGGTAAGATATGATACATCAACTAACCATATAAATAAAGATACCAAAAAAAACTGCCATCAGAAATGTTATCAAACAAGAAAAGAAACAAAGTGTGGCCAAACACTTCAGTCCCATTCTAAGTAGAGGATGGTAACCCCCAATGTAAGGGAAAAGTACATAGAAGATACAACAAATTTAAATCTAGAGTGTGTAGGCAAGGAAATCGTACCTTGCTAGGATTAGGGTTTCGTGTTGGCTGAGGAGGAGAGAAATCCACGAAGAATACGGAATTGATTGATTGATTGAAGAGGGGAGAAGAACAGGTGGGCAATTATTCCAACGACACGTGGCAGAACTCCTAGAATCCGGGAACCGTGTTAGGGTAACAGGGATTCCAAGAGCCTTCTTTTTGAGTCCTTCCACTCCTAGAATCCGGAAACCTTGTTAGGGTTATTGGGATTCCAAGAGTCTTCTTGAGTGTTGAGAGAGAATGCTCAGGTCCTTTGATCTTCCAAGAGTCCAAGTCCTGTGTCTGAAGAGAGGTCCCCTTCCCAATGGAATGGAAGGGGTATTTATAGGGTTTTCTGAAAAGTGGTCATGTGCCAGGCACATGCTTTCAGGAAAATTCCAGAAATACCCTTTAGTCATCAGAATAATGTCCATATTGTCCTGTCCTTCTAGCCACCGATCCAATCCCTCAATCAATTCCCAAAATGAGTCACCTCCACGTGTCTTCTGCCTCGGGACACGTGAAAGATTCTTTCTGGCCATGCTTCTTTATTTCCAGCTCTTCTGTCTTTTCATTTAATCATAATGTTTGTCCATCTAATTCGATTAGGTCAAGTGAACCCTAATTTGTACTTGGGCCCACATTTGCCCCCTGCGCGAGAGTCACGCCTTTGGAGTAACGATCGTGCAAAATAATTTGAGTCTTTGAGTCTTGTTTCAAATTTCTGAACGATCCGAAGAGTTTGATCATGCTAGTCTCCAAAACGAAAAAATCTTAACAAAGTTAACTCCCAAGGAAGCTCTTCCAAAGATATCTTGGATATCTAGATATCTTTTGTCAAATCTTAATCGAATCATTTTTAATTAAATTATATATTATAAAATAATTTTTTTTTTATTTTTAGAAATAAAATCAAGTCATTCCTTATTTTAATTGGGAATAAGGTCAAAGATAATACTTAAGTAATTATTTTTTTATACTAATTAACCCAAAAAATATGTGTAAAATTCGTAAACAAACTTTAGCCTAACTATCCATAATGTGTATGCATACTAATTAGATGCATGTGTAAAATCTTAAGAAGATCTGCAGAAGGCCGGATATTAGATTCAAAATGCTAACTGAATGTGAAACAAAGTATGAAGTATATATAACACCTTATATATAATATACATAGATATGTTGTACGCATGGGAATATATATATATATATATTTATTTATATTATTACGTAAATAAAATAAAATCTTTCTTTAAATAAAATCAAATCATTCATATTTTGGAAACAAAATCAAATTATTTCTATTTACATATTTATAAAATAAAATTAGGAAGGAATTTGAAACAATATTTTCTAAAAGTTGAAATATATATATATATATATATATATATATATATATTATTTTTTATTTTTTTAGGAAAATCAAAAACATAGATAACACAACAAATATAATAATATGCATTCCTTGTTTATCATACCGAACCAAGTTCAGTATGATTTTTAGGCCTACAATTTATGAAACTGTAGAGACAAGACATAGGCAGAATAATATTTGCATGCTCCTGCACCACCTTCCAAGCCATATTCACATGGCGATAATTCGTCAACGTTGCACCTAATGCGCTGTGAATCACATAAATCCCCTCAATCACAGCATGTGTCATAAAAACTCTCCCAGAATCATTCATAGACTCCAACAACTTCTTGTTCAATTCATTCTCATCTAATTCCTTGCATTCTGGGACCAAAATCCTAAAGCAAACCATACCAAAATTTCTCGGAACCACAATCTCAAACCTCTTTGTCCATCCTCACAAGTGGTGTCCTGTATCACGCCCCCACCGCCTTCCTAAAAAAGAAAGACTTGGGGAGGTCAAGCATTTTCCCAAGCTAGTCCATTACAATAGTCTCCAGTTCTATCGCAGAAGGTGATGCTATCCAAATGAACCCTACCGTGTTAAATCCGGCACACAGCATTCCGCTGAGCAAATTTGCAGTGCTTCCATTTGATTGGAAATAAGCAAAGAAATTAGGACTTTGTCAATGTGTTATGCCTGGAAAAATATCTTTTTCCCTATCTTGGAAATTTTTTTCGATTGGTTTGGAGTTATAAGGGGCTGATTCGGGCAACAGTTTTCGAAGGTAGCCCGGTTGAACTTGACTTCTAACTGGGTATTTCTCAATGTTGTGATAATAGTCGGCTAGGAAATCTATTATGAGGTGACCTTGCCTTCTGAATTCTTCAGGGTCTAAGGGGTTTGTCATGCTGCTTGTGTTGTCAATGGCATTATTCATAATAAGGGTGTTTGTGACCAAATTCTGATCAACTTCACCCATTTTGATTGCTCTAGTCGTGTTGGTTTTTCGTTTGGTTAATTCTCCGTAATTGCTTCATTGACTTCTCTTTTCAGGTGATTGTAGTTTTTTTTCTTTTCCTGGCCATTTCACCTTAACAGGATCTTGGCTCGGATATTCTCAAAGAGAAAGTAACACCGCAAGGAAGAAGAATTTATTCCAAGCCATTTCACCTTAATAAGGATCTTGGCTCGGATATTCTGACAGAAAGGACAACACCGCAAGGAGGAAGGATTTATTCCGAGCCATTTCACCCTAACAAGGTTCTTGGCTCGGATATTCACAAAAAAAAAAGGCAACATCATAACGAGGAAGCATCCATTTCCGGGCTATTTCACCTTAACAAGGATCTTGGCTCGGATATTCTCAAAGAAAAGAAGCAACACCGCAAAGAGGAAGCATCTATTCCGGGCCATTTCACCTTAACAAGGATCTTGGCTCGGATATTCTCAAAGAAAAGGAACAACACCGCAAAGAAGAAGAATTTATTCCGGGCCATTTCACCTTAACAAGGATCTTGGCTCGAATATTCCGGCGAAGTAGCATTTATTCTAATCAGTTGATTCAACGAGCAAGGAGAAGTTAAATGTAAGAGGGGAGAGCTCCTTAGGCGGCTAAACCCTATGGGCCAACCCTTAGGGGGGGACCAACCTAATGGCCTCCTTCTTTATATTTTTGTCTAATTCATCTAGCCACAACAATTTTTTTTTGTTGCATCCAGCTATGACATTTTTCGTTGCATCCAGCTATGCAGGGACACTCGTATCGTTGTGCTCCTCCACATGCATATTCGTCACTACTTGGGGGGAATGCACCTTTACTCTGGAGGATGTCTATGTCATCTAATTCCCCTTTACTCTGGAGGATGTCTATGTCATCTACCAGTAAGCATTTGCCCCCTGCGCGTGAGTCACGCCTTTGGTGAGATGATCGCGCAGAATATTTTTAAGTGTTGAAGTCTTCACTTCTTGAAGCTTGATGTTTTGCAAGCCTTGAAAACGAAAGTCCTAGAAGAGCAAACCTTTAGAGGAGCAAACCCTAGATCATGGCTTTCGTAGTTTTTTCCATTTCCTGTATCAGAAAATTCATGTACATATATTTCATGCAAACTAACACTTGAATCCATACTTCTTTTTTTTTTTAATAAATCAGAAGAAATAATCAAGTATAAGTGAAAGTTTGGCAAATTTATTGATAATCAAATTACTTTTAACGAAAAGCATAACGTTTCATATAATAAATCTTGCTTTTATCGAAAAAAACATAACGTTCACCACTTTTAGAGATAAAGTGCAACTTTTTTGCTTTTGTCGAATAAAGCATAACGTTTGCCACTTTTAAAGATTAAGTGTAACTTTTGGGGTTGAGGGCTTATACTCAGGTGCCTCAATCACTTTTGAAGTTGAAAGTGTAACTTCCGAGGGCTGTTAGTCAGGTGCCTTGATTACTTTTGAAGGTGAAAGTATAACTTACGAGGACTTATAGTCAGGTGCCTCGTTCACTTTTGATGATAAAGTGTAACACTTGGGTGCCTCGTCACTTGGGTCGTCCAATTTCTTGGCAAGTGCAGTCTACGAGGACTTAAAATTGGGTGCCTCGTCACTTGGGTCGTCCAATTTCTTGGCAAGTGCAGTCTACGAGGACTTGAAATCGGGTACCTCGTCACTTGGGTCGTCCAATTTCTTGGCAAGTGCAGTCTACGAGGACTTGACCACCATTTAGAGTGGACCACCATCTTGGGAGGATTTTTTTTTTCGTCAATTCTTGTGCCTCCTCCCTTGGTCCTCCAATTACTTGGCAAGAGATACTCCTGAGGACTTAAAACCACCATTTTTGGTGGACCACCATCTTGGGTGGATTTTTAATTCATCTATATTTCAGAGTTTTTCGATGGTAGAGCCAGTATTTGGGTTCTCGACTTCCGGGACTGCACCATGGGTGATAGTGTTGCACGTTTCTTCTCCTAGTTCAATCTCCCCGACCGCTAGCTTCTCATGGTATATTCTCCGCAGACTGTAACAGTCCATAGTGGAATGTCCTGTGTATTGGTGGTATACACAGAAGTCCGGTCTTCTTTTCATCTCTTCCGTTACAACCAACCGGGGCCTTGGAGGCTTCACCACTCCATATTCAACCCATTGTTCATATAGGTTCCTGAATGCCTTCTCGCTACATATAATAGCCTCTGGAATTGACATCCTGGTATACTTGTCCCCATGCTTTTCTCTGCTTCGCTTAAATTTCTCATTCTTTTCCCTCTTGCCCCCTTGTGGTTTTGACTGAGAATCCACTAAAGCCACAGTTGCTGTCCTCTTGCCCTTCCATGTAACCATTGCATGGCTGGTGGGAAATGTCATGATTCCTCCTAAGTCTTGTGCAAAAAATGAGAGGGTCGCAAATGAATCACAAGCTTTGGTAATGAGGTGGGGCTTGAAGGCGTCTAAAGCACCATTGTTGCATATGCTAACCAAGTTCTTTTCTTCAATTGGCTCTGCACACTTCTGTGCTTGGGCCCTGAACCTATCCACGTAATCTGATAGCTCCTCGTTTGGCTTCTGCTTGAATCGCATGAGCTCTACGATGGTTACCTGTTTCTGCACATAGAAAAATTTCTTAAAAAATTGCAATTTTAGATCATCCCAATCATGGACTGATCCCTTCTCTAAATTGTAGTACCAACTGAAGGCACTATCCGTCAAAGTCTTGTTGAATTCCCTCATCAACAAGTTGTGGTTGTTTACTTCATCATATCCTAGCCATGGAGACATCGACTCTACGAACCTGGCAATGTGTTCCCTGGCATTTCCTTTCTCCCCATTGTATTTTGGAAACTGCGGGGGATGCTCAATATACCCTGTCGGATAAGGTTGCCTCCGAATGTGTGCAGGGTAAGGTGGAGTAAAATCTAACTCCGAGGGTCGGGATGTCTTCCTGCGAAGTTGATTAATCACATCGATCATATCATCCTTCGTCACGTACTGGCTTGTGGCGTGAACTCTCTGGGGAGAGATTGGTTGATGTACACTTGCATCGTGCAAAGCTGGCACTGGTGGCTTTTGCTGGCTCACTCGCTGGACATGGCTTGGAACGTTTGACATCTGTACCTGTGAAATTGCTTGAAGAGAAGTTGGGATGATGTTCGTTTGAGGTTGGCTTGCTTCCAACCTAGGTTGTGGTCCGTCACCACTGTTCTGGAGCTCCAAGTTGATTACTGGAACCGATTGACTTTCAGTCAATGGAGGTACAATCTGGTTCTCTTTGTTGTTGCTGCCATTGTTGTTGTCCTCCACTCCTACTTGTTCTCCATGCAAATTGCTTGAGAACATGGCCTTGAAGGTAGGGATTTGCATCAATTGCTGGCGAAAGTTCCCCATCTCTTCTTGCTTCCTCTGTATCTCAAGCATCATGGTCATCATCATCACTTGTCCTTCCTGTGCTTCCTTTAATGCCTTGATCATATCCAGTTGCACAACATTCGTCTGCTCTTCACTAGCATCATTGACTTGCCTTCCTGCGTTGGTTTGTTGTTGATTGGCCATGTATAGTGATGTTGAACTCCCTTTCGAAGCGTCTTCAATAAGTGGTTGGTTAAAATCAAGATTTGCGCCTTTGAAAGCTTGAGTTGTTTGCCTTGGAACTGGATTTGGTGAGGTAATACTATTTGTTGGTGAAACAGCTCTTCCTGTAGTTCTCCCGATTCGAGTTGTGGGCATACCCTTCACGAATTCTACACCTCCCCAGCGGAGTCGCCAAAGAAATGTAGGCAAGGAAATCGTACCTTGCTAGGATTAGGGTTTCGTGTTGGCTGAGGAGGAGAGAAATCCACGAAGAATACGGAATTGATTGATTGATTGAAGAGGGGAGAAGAACAGGTGGGCAATTATTCCAACGACACGTGGCAGAACTCCTAGAATCCGGGAACCGTGTTAGGGTAACAGGGATTCCAAGAGCCTTCTTTTTGAGTCCTTCCACTCCTAGAATCCGGAAACCTTGTTAGGGTTATTGGGATTCCAAGAGTCTTCTTGAGTGTTGAGAGAGAATGCTCAGGTCCTTTGATCTTCCAAGAGTCCAAGTCCTGTGTCTGAAGAGAGGTCCCCTTCCCAATGGAATGGAAGGGGTATTTATAGGGTTTTCTGAAAAGTGGTCATGTGTCAGGCACATGCTTTCAGGAAAATTCCAGAAATACCCTTTAGTCATCAGAATAATGTCCATATTGTCCTGTCCTTCTAGCCACCGATCCAATCCCTCAATCAATTCCCAAAATGAGTCACCTCCACGTGTCTTCTGCCTCGGGACACGTGAAAGATTCTTTCTGGCCATGCTTCTTTATTTCCAGCTCTTCTGTCTTTTCATTTAATCATAATGTTTGTCCATCTAATTCGATTAGGTCAAGTGAACCCTAATTTGTACTTGGGCCCACATTTGCCCCCTGCGCGAGAGTCACGCCTTTGGAGTAACGATCGTGCAAAATAATTTGAGTCTTTGAGTCTTGTTTCAAATTTCTGAACGATCCGAAGAGTTTGATCATGCTAGTCTCCAAAACGAAAAAATCTTAACAAAGTTAACTCCCAAGGAAGCTCTTCCAAAGATATCTTGGATATCTAGATATCTTTTGTCAAATCTTAATCGAATCATTTTTAATTAAATTATATATTATAAAATAATTTTTTTTTTATTTTTAGAAATAAAATCAAGTCATTCCTTATTTTAATTGGGAATAAGGTCAAAGATAATACTTAAGTAATTATTTTTTTATACTAATTAACCCAAAAAATATGTGTAAAATTCGTAAACAAACTTTAGCCTAACTATCCATAATGTGTATGCATACTAATTAGATGCATGTGTAAAATCTTAAGAAGATCTGCAGAAGGCCGGATATTAGATTCAAAATGCTAACTGAATGTGAAACAAAGTATGAAGTATATATAACACCTTATATATAATATACATAGATATGTTGTACGCATGGGAATATATATATATATATATTTATTTATATTATTACGTAAATAAAATAAAATCTTTCTTTAAATAAAATCAAATCATTCATATTTTGGAAACAAAATCAAATTATTTCTATTTACATATTTATAAAATAAAATTAGGAAGGAATTTGAAACAATATTTTCTAAAAGTTGAAATATATATATATATATATATATATATATTATTTTTTATTTTTTTAGGAAAATCAAAAACATAGATAACACAACAAATATAATAATATGCATTCCTTGTTTATCATACCGAACCAAGTTCAGTATGATTTTTAGGCCTACAATTTATGAAACTGTAGAGACAAGACATAGGCAGAATAATATTTGCATGCTCCTGCACCACCTTCCAAGCCATATTCACATGGCGATAATTCGTCAACGTTGCACCTAATGCGCTGTGAATCACATAAATCCCCTCAATCACAGCATGTGTCATAAAAACTCTCCCAGAATCATTCATAGACTCCAACAACTTCTTGTTCAATTCATTCTCATCTAATTCCTTGCATTCTGGGACCAAAATCCTAAAGCAAACCATACCAAAATTTCTCGGAACCACAATCTCAAACCTCTTGTCCATCCTCACAAGTGGTGTCCTGTATCACGCCCCCACCGCCTTCCTAAAAAAGAAAGACTTGGGGAGGTCAAGCATTTTCCCAAGCTAGTCCATTACAATAGTCTCCAGTTCTATCGCAGAAGGTGATGCTATCCAAATGAACCCTACCGTGTTAAATCCGGCACACAGCATTCCGCTGAGCAAATTTGCAGTGCTTCCATTTGATTGGAAATAAGCAAAGAAATTAGGACTTTGTCAATGTGTTATGCCTGGAAAAATATCTTTTTCCCTATCTTGGAAATTTTTTTCGATTGGTTTGGAGTTATAAGGGGCTGATTCGGGCAACAGTTTTCGAAGGTAGCCCGGTTGAACTTGACTTCTAACTGGGTATTTCTCAATGTTGTGATAATAGTCGGCTAGGAAATCTATTATGAGGTGACCTTGCCTTCTGAATTCTTCAGGGTCTAAGGGGTTTGTCATGCTGCTTGTGTTGTCAATGGCATTATTCATAATAAGGGTGTTTGTGACCAAATTCTGATCAACTTCACCCATTTTGATTGCTCTAGTCGTGTTGGTTTTTCGTTTGGTTAATTCTCCGTAATTGCTTCATTGACTTCTCTTTTCAGGTGATTGTAGTTTTTTTTTCTTTTCCTGGCCATTTCACCTTAACAGGATCTTGGCTCGGATATTCTCAAAGAGAAAGTAACACCGCAAGGAAGAAGAATTTATTCCAAGCCATTTCACCTTAATAAGGATCTTGGCTCGGATATTCTGACAGAAAGGACAACACCGCAAGGAGGAAGGATTTATTCCGAGCCATTTCACCCTAACAAGGTTCTTGGCTCGGATATTCACAAAAAAAAAAGGCAACATCATAACGAGGAAGCATCCATTTCCGGGCTATTTCACCTTAACAAGGATCTTGGCTCGGATATTCTCAAAGAAAAGAAGCAACACCGCAAAGAGGAAGCATCTATTCCGGGCCATTTCACCTTAACAAGGATCTTGGCTCGGATATTCTCAAAGAAAAGGAACAACACCGCAAAGAAGAAGAATTTATTCCGGGCCATTTCACCTTAACAAGGATCTTGGCTCGAATATTCCGGCGAAGTAGCATTTATTCTAATCAGTTGATTCAACGAGCAAGGAGAAGTTAAATGTAAGAGGGGAGAGCTCCTTAGGCGGCTAAACCCTATGGGCCAACCCTTAGGGGGGGACCAACCTAATGGCCTCCTTCTTTATATTTTTGTCTAATTCATCTAGCCACAACAATTTTTTTTTGTTGCATCCAGCTATGACATTTTTCGTTGCATCCAGCTATGCAGGGACACTCGTATCGTTGTGCTCCTCCACATGCATATTCGTCACTACTTGGGGGGAATGCACCTTTACTCTGGAGGATGTCTATGTCATCTAATTCCCCTTTACTCTGGAGGATGTCTATGTCATCTACCAGTAAGCATTTGCCCCCTGCGCGTGAGTCACGCCTTTGGTGAGATGATCGCGCAGAATATTTTTAAGTGTTGAAGTCTTCACTTCTTGAAGCTTGATGTTTTGCAAGCCTTGAAAACGAAAGTCCTAGAAGAGCAAACCTTTAGAGGAGCAAACCCTAGATCATGGCTTTCGTAGTTTTTTCCATTTCCTGTATCAGAAAATTCATGTACATATATTTCATGCAAACTAACACTTGAATCCATACTTCTTTTTTTTTTTAATAAATCAGAAGAAATAATCAAGTATAAGTGAAAGTTTGGCAAATTTATTGATAATCAAATTACTTTTAACGAAAAGCATAACGTTTCATATAATAAATCTTGCTTTTATCGAAAAAAACATAACGTTCACCACTTTTAGAGATAAAGTGCAACTTTTTTGCTTTTGTCGAATAAAGCATAACGTTTGCCACTTTTAAAGATTAAGTGTAACTTTTGGGGTTGAGGGCTTATACTCAGGTGCCTCAATCACTTTTGAAGTTGAAAGTGTAACTTCCGAGGGCTGTTAGTCAGGTGCCTTGATTACTTTTGAAGGTGAAAGTATAACTTACGAGGACTTATAGTCAGGTGCCTCGTTCACTTTTGATGATAAAGTGTAACACTTGGGTGCCTCGTCACTTGGGTCGTCCAATTTCTTGGCAAGTGCAGTCTACGAGGACTTAAAATTGGGTGCCTCGTCACTTGGGTCGTCCAATTTCTTGGCAAGTGCAGTCTACGAGGACTTGAAATCGGGTACCTCGTCACTTGGGTCGTCCAATTTCTTGGCAAGTGCAGTCTACGAGGACTTGACCACCATTTAGAGTGGACCACCATCTTGGGAGGATTTTTTTTTCGTCAATTCTTGTGCCTCCTCCCTTGGTCCTCCAATTACTTGGCAAGAGATACTCCTGAGAACTTAAAACCACCATTTTTGGTGGACCACCATCTTGGGTGGATTTTTAATTCATCTATATTTCAGAGTTTTTCGATGGTAGAGCCAGTATTTGGGTTCTCGACTTCCGGGACTGCACCATGGGTGATAGTGTTGCACGTTTCTTCTCCTAGTTCAATCTCCCCGACCGCTAGCTTCTCATGGTATATTCTCCGCAGACTGTAACAGTCCATAGTGGAATGTCCTGTGTATTGGTGGTATACACAGAAGTCCGGTCTTCTTTTCATCTCTTCCGTTACAACCAACCGGGGCCTTGGAGGCTTCACCACTCCATATTCAACCCATTGTTCATATAGGTTCCTGAATGCCTTCTCGCTACATATAATAGCCTCTGGAATTGACATCCTGGTATACTTGTCCCCATGCTTTTCTCTGCTTCGCTTAAATTTCTCATTCTTTTCCCTCTTGCCCCCTTGTGGTTTTGACTGAGAATCCACTAAAGCCACAGTTGCTGTCCTCTTGCCCTTCCATGTAACCATTGCATGGCTGGTGGGAAATGTCATGATTCCTCCTAAGTCTTGTGCAAAAAATGAGAGGGTCGCAAATGAATCACAAGCTTTGGTAATGAGGTGGGGCTTGAAGGCGTCTAAAGCACCATTGTTGCATATGCTAACCAAGTTCTTTTCTTCAATTGGCTCTGCACACTTCTGTGCTTGGGCCCTGAACCTATCCACGTAATCTGATAGCTCCTCGTTTGGCTTCTGCTTGAATCGCATGAGCTCTACGATGGTTACCTGTTTCTGCACATAGAAAAATTTCTTAAAAAATTGCAATTTTAGATCATCCCAATCATGGACTGATCCCTTCTCTAAATTGTAGTACCAACTGAAGGCACTATCCGTCAAAGTCTTGTTGAATTCCCTCATCAACAAGTTGTGGTTGTTTACTTCATCATATCCTAGCCATGGAGACATCGACTCTACGAACCTGGCAATGTGTTCCCTGGCATTTCCTTTCTCCCCATTGTATTTTGGAAACTGCGGGGGATGCTCAATATACCCTGTCGGATAAGGTTGCCTCCGAATGTGTGCAGGGTAAGGTGGAGTAAAATCTAACTCCGAGGGTCGAGATGTCTTCCTGCGAAGTTGATTAATCACATCGATCATATCATCCTTCGTCACGTACTGGCTTGTGGCGTGAACTCTCTGGGGAGAGATTGGTTGATGTACACTTGCATCGTGCAAAGCTGGCACTGGTGGCTTTTGCTGGCTCACTCGCTGGACATGGCTTGGAACGTTTGACATCTGTACCTGTGAAATTGCTTGAAGAGAAGTTGGGATGATGTTCGTTTGAGGTTGGCTTGCTTCCAACCTAGGTTGTGGTCCGTCACCACTGTTCTGGAGCTCCAAGTTGATTACTGGAACCGATTGACTTTCAGTCAATGGAGGTACAATCTGGTTCTCTTTGTTGTTGCTGCCATTGTTGTTGTCCTCCACTCCTACTTGTTCTCCATGCGAATTGCTTGAGAACATGGCCTTGAAGGTAGGGATTTGCATCAATTGCTGGCGAAAGTTCCCCATCTCTTCTTGCTTCCTCTGTATCTCAAGCATCATGGTCATCATCATCACTTGTCCTTCCTGTGCTTCCTTTAATGCCTTGATCATATCCAGTTGCACAACATTCGTCTGCTCTTCACTTGCATCATTGACTTGCCTTCCTGCGTTGGTTTGTTGTTGATTGGCCATGTATAGTGATGTTGAACTCCCTTTCGAAGCGTCTTCAATAAGTGGTTGGTTAAAATCAAGATTTGCGCCTTTGAAAGCTTGAGTTGTTTGCCTTGGAACTGGATTTGGTGAGGTAATACTATTTGTTGGTGAAACAGCTCTTCCTGTAGTTCTCCCGATTCGAGTTGTGGGCATACCCTTCACGAATTCTACACCTCCCCAGCGGAGTCGCCAAAGAAATGTAGGCAAGGAAATCGTACCTTGCTAGGATTAGGGTTTCGTGTTGGCTGAGGAGGAGAGAAATCCACGAAGAATACGGAATTGATTGATTGATTGAAGAGGGGAGAAGAACAGGTGGGCAATTATTCCAACGACACGTGGCAGAACTCCTAGAATCCGGGAACCGTGTTAGGGTAACAGGGATTCCAAGAGCCTTCTTTTTGAGTCCTTCCACTCCTAGAATCCGGAAACCTTGTTAGGGTTATTGGGATTCCAAGAGTCTTCTTGAGTGTTGAGAGAGAATGCTCAGGTCCTTTGATCTTCCAAGAGTCCAAGTCTTGTGTCTGAAGAGAGGTCCCCTTCCCAATGGAATGGAAGGGGTATTTATAGGGTTTTCTGAAAAGTGGTCATGTGCCAGGCAAATGCTTTCAGAAAAATTCCAGAAATACCCTTTAGTCATCAGAATAATGTCCATATTGTCCTGTCCTTCTAGCCACCGATCCAATCCCTCAATCAATTCCCAAAATGAGTCACCTCCACGTGTCTTCTGCCTCGGGACACGTGAAAGATTCTTTCTGGCCATGCTTCTTTATTTCCAGCTCTTCTGTCTTTTCATTTAATCATAATGTGAACCTTAATTTGTCCATCTAATTCGATTAGGTCAAGTGAACCCTAATTTGTACTTGGGCCCACAGAGTGCAAGACTGAACTGAAAGTAGTATGCATATAAGTCAATTATATATGATGATAAAGCATATACTTTGTAAACAGTCTTATTCATTTATTAATAAAAGTATTCATTTATTAAAGACATTTAATTATCTACATGTTGTTTTACATGATGTTGTTTTAATAATATGTGATAAACCCATAATTTTTAGCAATGCTTTTATAATCATGATGAGATCATGCTAATAAGATCTAAATTCTTAAATAGCTTAAAAAACTAAAATGTTCCCAATCGATGGATTACTAAAAAGGGGATTAGTGAATCCGAATAGATTAATACATACGTTGCTTGCTTGCTCATTGGATGAGGATGATTGATCACATGATCATTTGTGTGGAGACACTAAAACAAGTATGTAAGTGCTTATTGGAGAATAAGTTCATTGAATGTGGCTCGCTAAGGAATACCTAATGGAGTTTTACTTGCTTGTTAATATGAATTCCTATAGTAATAGTAGTACAAGTGATCCTTAGACTTGAGATCATCATACTATCTTGTGTATAATGAATTATACTTTGACTTATTCTTTAAGACCCTTAGGGTATATCAAAGGATATGCTTGGGTGTAATAAGTTATATATGAAGATAATGAATGATCAATAAAGAAACTACCATTTCTACTAAAAGAAGAGAGATGTCCTATGTGATTCCATAAATGACAACCCATGAATCTTTGGCCAAGATGGAAAGAAATTAGAAAAGAGTTTCTAATTTGCATTAATTCGGAGTTGTGCATTTGGGAATCGGAATACATAATTAAATAAATAAGACTTGACAGTAATTTCATGTCTTATATTTAATTGGGACATTGTATGGCGGAAGGATTGAATTGTACGGTAACTATTTACTCAAAGGTTCTTTTATGATTAATGTTGAAATTTATATTACCTGAAAAGTCGTTGATTACTAAGGAGACTTATCCTTATTGTAAAATAAATATTATTTATTTAAATAAATTAATAGTTTACTTTATTTATTTAAATAAAATTAAAATTGTTCTAATTGATTTATTCACAACCGGTTTAATATAGAGAATCTAAAAGGCCACACCACAAAAAGAAGAATATTTATTTAAGAAAGTAAATGACATAATCGTAATAATAAGTTAAGTGTATTTAATTTAATTTATGGTGATAGAATACATTAAATAGCTTAATATTTATTGTTTAATATTTTGGAAATATTAAATATAAATTAATAAGTCTTATTATTATTATTACTATTATTATTAAGTTAATTCCTAAAGGGGTTTGGAAATTAATTAATATAAGTACTCTCACAAATTCCTAATATAATTAAGAGGCAAATTAATTAAAAGAGTTTACTTAATTATTCCTAATAAGATTAGGAAGCCTAATTAATTAAAAGAGTTTAATTAATTAAATCAAAACCCTATTCCTAAATAGTTTAGGAGGGTTCCTTACATCTATAAATAAGAAAGTCTTTTTATGGAGAGAGGGTGATACATGTTACGCACTTTATTCCAAGAGTAAGGAGAGTACACCTTTTCTATTTGAGATAGGAAAAACTAGGGTTTAGTTAAACATCCTTCTTCTTGAGTTTTTGTTCTTCCTTGGTGGATCACCTCTAGAGACCAAACGCTTGGGTGGCTAATGTTGATCAAAGGAAGGAATCAATCCCGCGTATTCAAGGAGAGCACGAAAGACTAAGAGTTAAACTTGTACCTGAGGAAACTCGAACTTGAATTATTTTGATTCTCCTACTCTTTTATTGATTGCTAATCAAGCACAAGAACGATCATGATTTATGGTTTGTAAGAAAATTTTAAAATTCAATTTTAGTACGCTTCCGCCTTGTTTATGTAATTTGATTGCATGTATTTCTTTCTAGCAAACCTAACAGCTTTATCCAAGTTTTCGTATGGATATGGTAAACGGAACACGTGAATTTTCTAGAACATCTTGTTTCTTCTTTAAGGTGTGATATTTTTCAACATCAGAATAAAGATGTAAATATAAGAAGAAAATAACTAACAAAAGCTTACCACACTTGTGTCAAAACGTAGTTGTTCTACAGGAAAACAAAAGAAATCAGCATCAGCACGCATTGGCCAGCCTAAACAGAAGCAATCAACAGACCTAAAATATAAAGGTGAAAATTACTAAAAAGACAATATATACAATGTTAAGGGATCGACTAAATGAAAATAAACTGTAATACCAAAAGTATTCATTTATATCATCATAGTTCCTCCACTGGGAGTGCTTTGATTTTCCTCTTTTGCTCCTCGCAGCTTCCTGTATAGCAGTCATTGAGAAGCATTGACACAATGAAGAGTCGACAGAAAATGCAAAATTGGAAATTCATGAACTGAATTGAATGCAAGCAATACCTTTGCGATCACTTCATAAATTGGAGTAACAACTTTCCTCAAGAAAGCCTCTTCTTCTCCTCTGTATGCTGGCTTGACATTCTCCCCAGTCATAGGACTAACATTGCCAGCTAGCATACCATATAGCTCAAAGGCCATCTAACAAAGATGAGAACCCAATGAATTATCATGATTATCTGAAGATGTCCCAGAAGAGCAATATAATGTCTGACTTGTCAAAAAACGATCAACATAATGTCTGATACATATAATGACTTTTGCAGAAGAAAAAGTAAGTGGTTAAGGGTATTAGAAACCAACACGTCCCCAGAAAATGCTCCTCATATAGCTGCATTACGTTTCTAAGTAATATATCAAAATAGTCAACAATGCAATAATTCCAGAAAAGCATTTTTTTAAGTCTACAAAGCCTACAGTGAACTCTAAAAGCTTAAACTAAATGAAAATGAACACAAATGGATGTCAATGCTCTTTACATTTCCCCCCATGTAAAATCAGCACTTGCATATTACAGACTTGCATATAAAGTATAAACCAAGGACCACTGTAATACACAGAAAAAAAGGTCAATAAGGACCAGTAAAGCTGTGCATAAAACTGCACGAACATATGGGTACAATGCAAGCAGCAAGACTTGAACCCAATAAATCCCAAAACAGAGTTTTCTATTACATGTGTACCTATAACTCTATAATCTAGCTGAATAGCTGTGTACATTACTGGGTCTCTACAAAATGTGTCAAATACCCATGCCAAACAATTGACACCGGGACAAGGATGTGGGTTATGTGTCCAGCACTTCTTTTCAAATATGTCATTAACAAGTGTATCCAATAAAACAAATTTATTACAAAAACTTCATACAACACTCTTTATACATATACATATATGTAAGTTGCACAATTAATATATATCTTTGAACATAAACCCCAAGGGGTTAGCTCAAGTGGTAGTTAGCCTAGTGATAAGCGCCTTTCAAGGCATACGTCAAGGGTTCACTCTGCAAAGGTAATGATTTCCTTGGGGCCGCCTGCATATAGTTTACTATGGGATTAGTCGGTGTACGTGGATGGTGGTGGGGTATTGCGTGTGTTGGAGTGTGATTATTTAGGTCTAGCCAATGTGTAACCCAATTTATTTAATGGGCTAGATTTAGTGTTGACCCATAATATATTTATTTTGACAGTGAGAGTTCTTATTAAAGTAAGATTGTGTTTCCTTATTTGGTGAGATAAGGAGGTTTAATTTGGGGAAGGAATCTATCAACCATTAATTGTTATAAGGTGATTCTACAAAGGACTCCAACTCTTAATTGGATTCAGGTGGATATGGCATCTATAAATACAACAATGACAAGAACATTTGAGATACAACACAAATACACAACTTGTACTCCCAATATTATTATAGTGGATTACTCTCTCTCCATGGTTTTCTCCCAATTGGGTTTCCACATAAATCTTCTGTTCATACTTTATATTCCTTTATTTATGCTTATGTGAGTGTATTTCGTAAGTTTGATTTCACAACAATACAATCAACCGTTAGCGCAATTTTGGATTGTTGTTTTGGTGATTTAGTCAAGCGTACAAAATTTGGAGTTAACATTTGCGCCGTCTGTGGGAAACAAGACACTTGTTCTAGTGTCGATTTAAAATCATTGATTCACCGAAGGAGATAAGTGATTCTTTTTTATTAAATAAAATATATATTTGTATGTGTGTGTATGTATTATGCCAATAGCAATTGAAGCATTATTGATACAACTTTACATATTATCTCTCTTATATTATGCATGTAGTGGTAGTATTCACATGATGCATGTAAAATCTAAACATTAACACTTTGGTCTAGGTGATGATAAATTGGTGCTGAGTCACCGCACTAGTAACGAATTCAGCCAGCGCAGAGATAAAAGTTTAAGCTTTTATATCATTTAGTGCTTTAAAAGCGGCTTCAGTTTCATCATCAACCAGACTGAAGGAAATTAAAGGATTCAATTCTTATACATGTGCCAACGTGCTCATCTGCGAGGGATTTTACCATGTGGTTCTGTCTGATTTTAAAACTATTCGGCATATTAAACAGGGACATGCCCATAAAATTGTTTTTCAATAAAAGTGGCAGCTGACAGCTATGCATGATGCACATTTTCCAATCTTCAAGTTAGCTGGGATTAAAAACGGCGAAAGCGTGGTTTGGTGGTGGACCAAGCAACAATAGCACCAAACGTCCTTCAAGAAGGCTTTGATCTCCCGAAAGATACATTCTACGGATAAAAATTCGGAGGATAAAATCCCGAAGATAAAAATCCCACGAAGACTTTTTGAATACTCTCTTATAAATAAAGACTGGGGGACAATGTGGGAGTGTGATTATGTGGGTCTAGCCAAAGTGTAACCCAATTTATTTAATGGGCTAGATTTAGTGTTGACCCATAATATATTTATTTTGACAGTGAGAGAATCTTAATAAAATAAGATTGTGTTTCCTTATTTGGTGGGATAAGGAGGTTTAATTTGTGAAGGAATTTATCAGCCATTAATTGTTGTTATAAGGTGATTCTACAAAGGACTCCTACTCTTAATTTGATTCAGGTGGATATGGCATCTATAAATACAAAAATGACAAGAACATTAGAGATACAACACAAAGACACAACTTGTACTCTCAATATTATTATAGTGGATTACTCTCTCTCCGTGGTTTTCTCCCAATTGGGTTTCCACATAAATCTTGTGTTCATACTTTATATTCCTTTATTTATGCTCATGTGAGTGTATTTCGTGAGTTTGATTTCACAACAATACAATCAACCGTTAGCGCAATTTTGGCATGCTGTTTTGGTAATTTCGTCAGGCGTACAAAATTTGGGCGTTAACAGCGTGCAACCAGTGGTTTATCCAGTGCACGCCCTACCGGGTAGTGGTGAGGGTTCCACTGTCATTAATAGTGATGAGTTTTAATATTTCCTTGGGGCCACCTACAAATAGTTTACTACCGGAATAGTAGGTGGACGTGGTTGGTGGCAGGGTATTGCGTGCTACCAGTGATTTGTCCAGTGCATGTCCAAACGGATGGTGGTTGAGGGTTCCACTGTCATCAAGAATGAAGAGTCCTTTTTTGGGCCCTCAATGTTAAATTAATCACCATCTACCTCAAGAAATAAATAAAATATGTCGATATTATTTTATGTACTGTGTCACCACAATTTGAGTTATATTTCCAACTTATGCGCTCCAGGAAACAGCGCACCGGGGGGGGTGTTCTCTTTTTAAAAAAAATTATCATTACAGCATGTTTCATATTTTGTTCTGTTAGGCAGGATCCAAAAAAATGCTTAACCTGTCCACCACAACAACAATATTTGGGAATTAGATCTTTGTGATATACTTATATAAGTAATAAGTATGCACATATAAAGTAGCAGGTGTAGTAATACAACATATCAGTACATTTTTATACTTTTTGAAAAAGAAGTAAGCATCTCATGACATACATGGTGATATATATAGCAAAGGCATTCTGGCATGAATCTTAAGTTCGCAGCTTCCCCCCATATAAGAAGATATAAACCCATGTATAATAATTTCCTTTGTTCGACTTCTTGCTGTATTGTTGGTAACCTACATTTTCAAAATAGAAAGCTAAGTGTAAAAAATTTAGAATAACTGAAATGGAAAAAAAAATCAGATCAAATTTTATTCTGTCAAAAGCTGGATATTGTCATACAAGCCACAACACGATAAAGTTTGTTATTATATCATTTGACATTTTAGTTAGCTGGCATAAATGCCGAATGGCAAAAAAGCTTCTGTAGTCCATTACTATATCTTATATTCCTTAGTCATACTCTAGTTCCCAATTTATCAAGCCGTAAAAGGTATTCACATTGGTAATTAATAGTTTGATGTAACGTGTAATGTTGGACTCCACTGCATTGACCTTTGTGAGATTAAGTCTTACACCAACTTCCCAAAAAGATAGGGTCTGGATAACAGTATATATTTATAATACTAACTTATAATTTTAATTAAAAACCATAGTATGACAAGCAATTACCACAAACTACTTTTGCGATCTAAATACTTGCACCATTTTTTGTAAGTTCTTGAACAGCTTCTTCATCACTTCATTTAGAGCACGCTCATCCAGCTAAGTAAAACACAATGTAAACTATGTCACAAGTCAAAGAAAAAGTATTGACATCACAAGTCAAAAGAAAGGGCACATCTAATATACTAACGTTGTACGCAAATGAGAATCCTATTTATTTTGTTAACTTTTTTAAAAAATATTGAGGTTTGCATTTGACGCACATAGCATAATTTTTTTCCGACAATTTATTCCTACAAATAGATTTCTTTGATGTCTAATACAGAAAGAATATTATCCCAAAAAAATAAAATGTCCTAGCGTGCCCAATGTAAACCTTAATACTTGAAAAAATTAGTCAACATAAATATTAGGACTCTCATTACCAGACGGAGGGAGTACTTCGCCTTTAAAATAAAAAATATTTTATGATGTTTCGTCAACCTTTTGTTTAAACAAAACTATCTCCCCATTAATTGACAGTTAGAACAATTCAACAAGGACTTGTCAAAAAAATGGTTCAACACGACGGGGACCAAAACCATGCTTGCTTTGGAGAATTTAAGACAGAAAGGTTGAGGATAAACACTTTTAAGATTAGTAGTTATAAAACTATAAAGTATGGTTATGGGTCCTTGGCATTAGGATTGAGGTATTTAAATAAAAGTTGTATTTTGTGTTGTCTGCATTCTGTAACAGAGCTAAAAAAGTCATAATGGCAATGAAAAGGACTACAGGCAGATTGTGACTCAGCTATGTGGTGCATCAAAGGTCTCCGATCTGCAACTCTAGAAACGGAAAAGAAGATAGTGATGGAGGTATGTTGTGCACTTGCCTAGTCAATTCAATAAACTAAAGAAACAGAAATGGCGAACTTCTTTTTTGTCATGAGAAAATTATTATTATTGCAACTAACAGATGGATAAATTACTGGAAATTAGAAAAAACAATAATAATATTAATTGTGTAGTCCCGATAGAGAGATGGGGAGACAGAATTTTACTTGAGGACAAACCTTGGGTTGTTGATCAGGCTTTGGAAACTGTCGTATGTGAACATTTGCAAGCAATAAAATAAGGTGCTCCCTTTGATTTGCAACGCTATCCTTCTGAAAATTGATTAGTATGATTTATGGTCATAAGAGTTACAAAAAACAGACTTCCTCAGATTCAAGGAAATTTTCACTTTTTCTGTTAGTAAGAGGCAGTAAACCATCATACAAAGTAAAGGCACAGAAAACTAAATTATTCACCTGAAATCCGAACATCGCTTGAAGCCAATCGAGAATATCTTCATCTTTTTTCTTCTTGTATTCCCTTGGCCACGGAAGACCCCTGGTATTACGAAGAGCATAAACAGCAGCTTGTATCTGCAAATGAAATAAGAGTAACATTTTAGTGGATAGACCTATAAAGCGCTGAAACACAAGAATAGAACCAACTACCAAGACACACCAGAACTTGGAAACAAACCTCTGGGTATCTCATAATTGCCTGATTTGCACTATCAGGATCAAGTGGAAGAATATTGTAAGGGACATAAATCTCTGTTTTTTCAGCGACTTTATCATGAGCCTCCAAAATCTGTGCAATTGTTCATCAATATAGTATTTATGTGACCAATGTTAATTCTTCTCCAAACAGTAACTTAATTTTGCATTAAAAGAACCATACAAAGAAGAGGCATATAAGTCATATAGCATTTCAGGTACAATAGTTCAGAAAAATTCTTTTTTATGTGAACCTCGCGATCAACTTCCACAGATTGGGTCTGATTAACAGCTTTCAAAACCTCAAAGAGAACATTAGCAGTTTGATATGCTTTGGTAAGCTGTGCCCTACACAATCATTGAAGTTAAATGTCAACTTTAAACTAGTAGCAAGCCAAACACATTATCTAAATGCAAAATATGTGATATATATACATACACACACATCTCAGTGAGCAAGTTATCTGCAGGTGTTATTTTACTTTAGAAAACTCACCTATCAGCTTTGTCAGCAGCATTTTGCAATGCTTGGATATACTTTTTGTAGTAATGCTGATAAAAGCTTTGCATCTCACGTGCATCACTTTTTTTTACTCTTCCCATCAATGTAGGATCATTTTCCTGGAGAAGTTCAAGTAAAAGCCTTTCAAATGTGAGGATAAAATCAATGTTCTAAAAGGTGCTAGGCAGGAGGCAGGCGGCCGAGGGGGGCCTAGGCGGGATTTTTTATTTTAAGACAATTTTAATATTTTATCTTACATTTATCCAAACAAAACAATAATATAATGCAAATCAATCTATAATAGAAATAATAAAGGCATTTACTTAAACTTCAAACACATCCATATTGCTAATATCAAAGTTCAAACACAAACATGCAATTGATCAAAGTTCAAATATATTTTTAATGTATTAGTTTTATTCATAAACAAGATTGATATTAAATAATAAAATTTAAAATTTCAAGAATTTAATTTTAATTCAATATTAAAACTTAAGAATTATATTGAATTAAACTAAATATTACAAATGTATCATCATTTATATAATTTGAAGTTGGTACAAGTTCAAAAAATTACAACTATAATAAAATTATCCATTTTGACTTGATATTGTTCACTTCTTGTTGTGATTTGATATGCTACGACCTGTATTATGAATATTGTACTCATTAGAAAAATAAATATATCAAGATCTGGTTTGGGTAGTTATTAAAAAAAACTTATCAGCCTAAACCCTGCCTAAGCCCCCCGCCTAATTTTCTGGAATGATTTTTTTACCGCCTTGGGCCTAGGTGAGGCGCCAAGGGGGGGCCTAGCGCCTAGGCGGGGAATTTTATTACACTGGATAAAATAAGATTAAATGTGGAAACATGTATCAACCCATCCAACTTTATAATTGGGATATCATATGTAAAGAAAGTTGTTACCATTCCCCACACAACTAAATACATTCCTTGAAAAGATAAGAGCAATGTTACGCGAATGACGGCTCGATACGATACGTGGAACGAAAATGGGAACGAAAAAATGTCACATGTCATCAAACAGAGTACGTTAGGGCTGTAAGGGAAGGTTTTTGGGGTCATTTTGGTATGAAATACGTCTATCCAAAACGTGGTACGTTAGAATAATTTAAGAAGATATAATTAAATCTAGTTAAGTTATTGCTCGCAACATTTTCAAGAAGCTAAACCACGTTACCCTTATTGGACGCTCAGAAGGTATTAACTTATTGATAGTAGTTGATATATTTTAGAGTTTTCTATAAATATTAGGGGTTTTTTCATAATGTGAATATGTGATAACTAAGCTTGTAGATATTCTAGATATTTTGGAGAAATGTTATACATAGCCCACTTTAGTCTTCTATTAAATTTGATCCTAGCCATTGTTTGTAAGGCCTAGTGACTATATAAAGATGTCTCTCATTTGCAAAATCATAAAACATAGTTGTAATCATTTTTGAGCAATAAAAGTTTCAGTCCCTTGTTACTAAATAGGAAAATAAGTTTTGGATTGTTAAATTTAATGTTTCTGAAGGAAAGTTTTCCGTGGTTTAGAACGTTCGTACCAAAACAAATACACGTCTTTTAATTCTATGATGAAATAAAATATACCAATGAATGGATATGTAAAGAGTCGGAGAATTACATCTGTATTTAAAACAAAACTAACCCTAAATTGTACTTGGGACCAAGAAAATAATGAAAGACAAAAATACCCTAACTAATTAAAATAAATAACAACTATCTTCTAAAATTAAAACAAGTCCATGACTAAATAAACAACGTAAATAAATCATCCACGGGTGATCATCAAGAGCAATTTTCTATTCTACTCCCTCCATCTCATATTAGATGTCCTCTTACCTCTTTTGGATGTCTCAAAATAATAACTGTTGTGTTTGAATTATCAATTGTACAACATCATCGATGAACTTAACATGTGTGGGGTCCAAAATCAATCCCAAACAAGTCGTTTCATAAACCAGTCAACATGTAAATTAGAAGACGTGGAGTATATTATTTATAACTAGCATTTCTCAACACCATAAAAATCATATATAGTTTCATTATTTTAGTAATAATTGACGGAAGGTGATATTGGCACTCCTCTAATACTTTTAGTAATAAGGCAATTTTACCCTGGCGACTTCATAACTGAAAGGCTCCTATCATAAAAGGCAAATTTTACAATTAGATTTACCAAATTTTACAATTAGATTTAACAATTAATGTACACCTATGAAATTTGCAATTAAAGAGCTCTTGTTCCTCAAAAAAAAGGGAAGAAATACAAGAATAGATACAGAGAAAGTGAAATAAAACAAAAGAAAACGCTTTTACAATAAACATGTAATATTCTTGTACACAATTCTTATTTTTCCAAGAATAAATTTATAAAAAGAAAATACAATACTGTACATAAAAAATTAATAAATTTGTTTTTTATTTGGATAAACATATACACATTTGGTATGTAATATATTAATATGTTGACTATTCATTTCAAATAAGCAGGGTATACATGTTTGTTCAATAAAATGAAATTTTAAAAAAAAAGATATTTTTTATTTTTTAATATATTAAAAAAAATGAGAGGAATGCCAAAACAAAAAGTGGAGCAATGTCACTACTACTCTAATTCAAATCTAAATGTAGCAAATCCCTCAAATGAAAAGAAAAGGAGGGAAAAGCTCAAAGTATTTACCCTTTCAAGACGTTGAAGAAGGGCAGTTTTGAATTGACGAACACCACGTCCACTTGAAGTGGGGTCCAACCTGTGAGCTTTCTCGAAAGCATAAAACCGACCTGTAACCCAAACTCTATATAATAAACTCAGGTAAAATAAAAATGATACAAGGAAAGAAATTGAAACAATTAGAGTCAAAAAGTGGAACATAAGAGGAACAAAATTGAACTATGATGGTTTCCACAAAACAAAGCCAGATGATATGTCAAATGGATGAGAAGCAATTAAAAAGATTAAAAATTAACATTTATCTTACTTCTCAAATATGAAAACAATACATATATCATTCAATAACTTCTGTTTTAAAAACCATTGAATTCCAAGATCCATAACTCAAACAAGGCTGAGAGGCACTCCAACAGCAGGGCACAGTTCCTCATTCTCTCCATTAAAGAATCAGTATACCACAATTCAAGAAAGAGCTACTAAAAGCGAGCATCTTTTTAGTTTAACATGTATTCACGTAAAACATACAAAATATTGACGGTGTTCCTTAATGTTTTGTTTTACTAAATAAAAATCGGCTTTGATCTCCTTATCATGCACGAAGTAGACATCTCAGTATCCGGATAAATTCTCATCACATTAATAATCATAGATTCCTGACAGCAAGTGCAAAGAAGAAAGGAATAGAACAAGACCTGCAGTGACTGAAGGATAATGGTACACAGCCCACTTATCAAGACACACTCACACACATAGAAAAAGACACAAACAGCCTGTAAAGTACACCTTTACTCAGATGACATATTATTGGAAATGAATGCATTAACCTACAATTCTTAAAGTATTCTACAATCTTAAACATAATGAAAATTATATACAATATCTACCTAAAACATTTATACATTGATAGATAGACACACACACACACACACACACACACAATACCAATAGTATAACTTCCAAAGAAAATTCCACGTGGAGGTCATTCAGAAAAAGCTTGACCACAAGTATTATGATTGTAATAACCCAGATATTTTTTTAATAATTAAATATTAATTGATTTTATTTTATAAAAGTGTAATTGAATTGGAAAAGGTAAGTTACTATTTTTTTTTTCTTCCTTGTTTCGTTTGCAAAGTTAAATTCTTTTAATAGATAATTAAATAATTAATTTAATTAAAATTGATGAGTCCATTAGTGATTAGATAACTCCAATATTGTTTCCTATCTATATTTAAAGAGTAGAGGTGTAACCTTAATCCTATTATAATTTGATTAGTTGAATTCCCGAAGTAGAATACTTATACGCACAGCCCTTTAGAAAAATCATAATTAATTCATCCGATATCAGAATTGAGTGAATCCAAAGCCTATTTCTTTAGTTTTTCGTCATCTAAAATTGTGAAGGAAGAAAAGTTATTTGACATCATTTTCATGCCTTACATTTTTAAAAACCGCAACATGTCTTGATTCTCAGTCACTATTTTAAACCCTAATTTTGAAAAAATTTAACTCAATCATATTAACTCCGAATCGAGTGATTCTTGAGCCTATTTCGGGTATCTTTTCAAGAGCTGTAATTTTTGTGAAGACATGAAATGATTTTGAAGAATCCAGAAGTACCAAAAATTAGATTCTTTACTTGTTGCGTATTGAAGAAAGATGAATAAGGAAGGTAAATATTATTTTATATTTTGACTTTATGTTTAGTTATGATCGTTTTTAAATTAGAGATTATTTTTAATCAAAATAGAGACGTGAAATTAGTAGTCAAGATAATCGGAAAGAGAAGATAAATTTATATAAACAAATAAAATTTGATTGAATGTAAACGTTAAAATCTGAAAATCAGTTTTATAATTTAAGGTATATTGTGTGGGTTATATCTCTTAATCTGACCGTTGGATTCGTTATGATTTTTTGATATGTTATACATATCTAAGCTAAGAATATGTTAACAAATTTTGAACCGTTAAAAGATTAACGTATGAATTTGTTATGAATTATAAAAAAGGGCCGATTTGGAATTTTTGTAGCAGAATTTTCAGCAACAAGTTCTAATATTTAAAAATGTGTAACTTGATGATTTTAAATCCGATTTGGGTGATTCTTGAGGCTAATTAGAGTATTTGAAGTCTAGTTTCTATTAAAATTAATTAATTTAATAAATAAGTTTCAATTAATGGTGATAAGATCAAAATAGTGAATTGACGTCTTAAAAATAATTTGTCATATTAGGGTTTTAAGATTTATTAAGTTTTGTTATTGACTTTTAAGTTTTGGAGTATTAATAGTGATCTAAGGTGATAATTAAAGACACCTTGAATGGATTGCGAATTATTATGGAATTATTAGTTCGGATTATATTTAATTCGAGGTGAATATGTTTAGGTGGTGAATAACATTTCGTATTTATTATCATTGGCATTTGAGGGTAAGATTTTATGGAATGTGCTATAAGTGGATTTGAGTATTATGTACTCCACTCCTTTAATTATTGTCGTATTCTATATTTCTCGTGATATCTCAGTTATCCATTACATTTTTCTTATATGTCTATTGGCACTTTTGAATAGAAGTTTGATCTTTGATATCTTGACTTTATTCAATAATTTGAACTCTTTTCTTTCTATTACAATTTGTACAGATTCCATAATTTTTCAGCAATGCTCTCATCATGTTAATTTTTTTTGTTTTGTTAATCGTTCATAATTTGGTCATCGCTTAATTATTTTGTTTCTAATCAAATTTTTATTTTGCTTTGGTTTGGTATAGATGTTCCAAACTTCATATTTTGTAATTTTTTGAATTCGTTCTTCATGCATAGAACTTAATTTGTTGATCTTTATAGAGCAGTACATGTTGTTACCTTCTTTTAGAGACATTGTGTTTATGATTTGATTTGGTTCAACATGTACGTTTAGAACCCTTTTGTTAAGATTATGTCGCATGTGTTATGCCATCATATCTTTGTAGAATAAGCGATAGGATATACCTGAGCTATAACCACCTATGGGGTACCACAAGCATTTTCTCTTGACACCGAGGCATGACACCTTCCGTGACGGTGTGATCAGTCCACGGCGTCTCCGTTTTGTGTTCCGGTGGGAGTTAGTCATATAGTGATTTTGTTGTGGGAGGCGTATAAGTTAACCCTAGTTTTTTGTTACGTTATGTTCTGCGGATTAGAGATATTTGTGTCAAACACGCCTTCTGATTTTGCATGCATCTAGATTGCGCAGTCCGATGTGTGATTGTCTGTGTGACATTATTTGAATTGCTTGTGTGGCATTATTTAACTTACCTATATGGCAAAGTATATTTTTGTTTTGCTCTGAGCTCGGTATGAAATAACATCCAACCCTTTTGATTCAACCTATTATTTTGTTGTGTTAGTCTTGTTCGTTTCAGTTCGGTTCAATTAATTTAGTTATTTCAATTCATTATTTTTGTACTCCATATCCGTGGGCATTTTGCTCATGATTTGTTTTTCTTCCGGGAGGTTTGCAAGGGCGATTTAGGATTTCGACTGAAGAGAACTACATCTGACCATCTAGGTTTAATTGATTTTAGGTTTTGATTATTCTGCCAATTATTGGAGAATTGTATTTAATTCGACATTGATGGATTATCAACTATTAAATATTTTGAAGTTATTAATACTCTGTTTACTTATTTTGAGCTTTGTTGTGCTTTGTACGTAACCTCCCTTTCATATTCGGGAAGGGGGTGTTACAGTGATCACCATGAAGCCATTAGTGTAAACTCGCATTGTAATAGTAATAGCATGTTATCAATTTAATTTGAATTTTTATAATAACTAACAAGAATATATGTTATTATAGCTAGGGTTGTAGTGTGTTTTTTCCTTTCTCAGTTTTTAAGCCGCTTTCTAAGAGAGATTCACGTCTTTTATTTTTCGCACTTTGATATAGTGATATCTTATCTTCTACCTTTCGCCCGTGGTTTTTCCTAATTTGATTTTTCACGTAAATCTTGTGTTATTGTCTTTATTTTCATCATTGATTTTGTGTTAGTCATAGTTTGTTCTACCACAACTTAAGTTTATTTATTTATATTTATACTAGCACTCAGCCACCTTTTGTTCCCACCCTTTTCAATATATTGTTTTCCCACCAGATTATTTTAATTCCAACTTCGTACATAAAATTTGTCAAGATATTGATAAATAAAAGCATTTCGTCTTTTCATTCAATCAATAACAAACCAGCCTGTCTAAAACAATCGGCACATTTCCTCCAATTATATTCAATACACCAATTAATTGATCATAATAATTTTGTTAATAATTATCGAAATATGTTAATAGATAGTTGATGATATTAAGATCAATCCTACAAAAAATTAATATCATAAAAAATATTTTCACTATTAAAAGTCAAAAGAATTTTCATCAAAATCTTGATGAAAAGTTCACATGTTCATCAAATGGTGAAAAAGTGTCGGATTACTTTCATTTTAGAAACAATTATGTTATTCAATCTAATAAATTAGTTGACCAGTATCGATTCAATTATACTATTCACAATTATAAAAATGTGGTGTATTGAATGGAATTGAAGGGAATGTGTAATGAAGGGAATCCAAATCCAAAAAATTACATAATAACTCAAAGAGACAAGATACTAACAAAACGGATTCTGAGTGATTAATTTTCATCAGCTACACTATCCATTGAGATAAATTATTTAACCATATCCACACCTGCTCGATACATTGAAATAAATTTCCCCACAAAGCACCAACTAGCTAATGTCATCACTTAACCCTGTCAAGCATTTGCTTTAACAAGCCAAAAAAAAACCTCACTTCCACCAAATTCCTTGGGAGTACATAGAAACTATTAGGTAATTGTTACACAATGATCAAAATCAATACAAGCTAACACATATGAGACAAATAAAAACTTACAGAGATAAGCAACTCTGGGATTGCTCGGTTCAACTTCATTGGCCACACGAAGAATTGGCGCAATCTCAACCAAAGACGATGGCACGACCTCACTGTCGAAAATGGATTCCCCCAAATTTCCCGCAGTCTGAGTTCGCATGATCCTCCTCGGATGAGGCTGATCAGACCCCCCTCTCGACGACATTTTTCGTAACAACTCCAGAGAAGCCCTAATCACAGAGTGCATTCCAACATTCACCAATCACTCCCAACAAACACACGAAAAAAAAGGAAAAGAAAAGAAAAGGGACTGAGGAATAATAAAACAATGGGGGTGAAACCTTATCCACACTTTTCATTACTTAAAAAAACACCATTACCAACTTACATTACATTTACAACACCAATTACTACAAGCTAAAACAAGAAACACATATATACCTATATAGACCTGTAGATATAGACATCCATATATAAATGTATGCATTAGAGAGAGAAGTTAGTGAAGTACCAGCTAATGGAAGAAGAAGCTAAGCTTGAAAATCTAACGTCTATCTATCTGCAAATAAAGAACATATCAGGTTAAAGACTAATGTGATGATGTAAATGTGAAGGGAAAAAGATAAAGATTGAGAATTTGTGCACACTGTGGATGTGGAGCTTAATTACCTCATATGGATAAATTAAACCCTATGAGAGAGAAAAAGGTACAACTTTTAGTGAGAGAAAGTGAATGTGGGAGGGTGTGTGGTGCTGCAACTTTAAGCTACTTAGCAGCAAAGGAAGCAGAAGAGAACGTGGAGACTTGGATTTTACTGTTAAGCGGTGAGTGGGGTCTGGGGGCTGATATTCCGTTAGTTTGGTTATAAATAAGGTCTTATGTTTGCTATAACTACTGGAATGCCACTATTTTTTGCTCTTTTTACAAATGTGTCTATAGTTGTGAAAAAATAATTTTGTATTTTTATATTTTTATATTTTATATTTTCTTGTTATTGCTTAAAGAATGAGACAGGTTTTTAAGTTTGAGACCTGATATTAAATGGTACACTGATTCTTACGTGAATAGTGAGTGAGTCACGCATTTATGAGATAGAGAAACTCGTATAAAAATATCAACTTCTTTTTAAATTTAAATAGTGAATGTTATTATTATTCAATGTAGCCGGCGATAGGCGCTTTATTGAATTTTTTTTCAATTTAAATGGGCAAGTTTTATTGAAGAATTACATTAGTGTTCTTTAAGTAGCTTGATGACAAAATTATTTGAGATGGTACTATTTTCATAAGAATTTACGATAGTTTATAATATTCATCATTATATTGATTAAGATTAAGATAATTTATATCAATTTTCAATTTTAAAATATCTTAAATTAATTTTAAAAAGTCAACAGTGATCAAATAATATGAAACGGATGGAGTAGTTGTTAGGTTGTATTCAATTAGTATGTATGATGATGTGAATTATTAGGTAAAATGTTGATTTCTCCCACCCCACCCCACCCCAAAAAAACTACTCCCCTTAAATGATTAATTTATCTAATTCATCCAAGTTTCTATTTTTGACTAGGTTTCAAAAATAAAATAGAATTAAAAATTATTTTTTAAACATTTCTTTCTTTTTTTGTTTTCTCAAAATTTGTATGTATATAGATTACTAAATATGTTTAACAGTATAACTTGTTAATACTTCAAGTATAAGACATATCATTTTTATTGGCAAGAATATTATTTTACTTGTATTTTTCTCTTTTTGTTACACAACAAATGGAAGTGGTTAGCATATAATTTATTTTGGGATAAGTTAGTCAATTGACTATTAGAGTATTGATACGCAGTCGAGACTTTATGTGTCAGTATTCTATTGATCAATTAACTAACTTACCAAAAAATAAAGTTGATGTTAACCGGATCCAAAATAAATATATATTACCTACTTTTAAAAAAATAAAAAACATGAAGTAGATCATTATGAAAGTGTAAATCTATGCAATATCATGGGCATTTTGGGATGTTCAGTTCAAAATTTCAAATAGAACAGATTCGTTCAGATACCTTCTGTTTTTTCCAAATTTACCCTCTAAGAAACTGTTTATTCTCTGCACCTTTAAAACGTCTTTTAATTCGAATGGATGACAATTCGGTCATTTTTGGTGCACGCTAGCCGAGGTTTTTGATGTAACTCCAGCCGGAGCCCACATAATTAATACGAGAAATAAAACAACGTTAGTTAAATTACAATTTCCTGGTTAACGCCGTAAAATGAACAAACAGTTCGGGCTCGATTCGCACTCGTTCGACTAAAAGTTCGATTCGAGCTTGATTCGAAATATAAATGAGTCAAATATAAACAAATTTTAAAATTTAATAAATTACTCGAACCTCTTCAAATTGTAATTTTCTATTAATACTTGGATCATATTCGTTCAAAAAATTCAAACTGCTCGGGCTCGATTCGAAATCGTATTCGACTCGATAGCTAAATGAGCCTCAATCAAATCTTATTTTATATTCGATAAATTTTATGAACCAAATCTGAGCAACGACTCGGTTCGTTTATCCCCTTGCTCCTAGTATTGTGGGATGAGAAAAAAAAATTAAGAAACAAAAAAGAGAGAGGCAAGTGTCGGTTTGATTTGTCCAAAGTCTACTTTCTTTCACTTTACCAAGTGGGGGGTCCTACACTTTTTATTGAGAGCGATCAAGATAAGTTAATTGTATTATCAATATACCAGTATCGATATCGATACAATAAAAAGTGATTTATCTGTGTCATATTGATCAATTAATCAATTTATTTATTATAATATAAACTTCATAATAACTCAATCCATTTTTCTCTCACATGCTTTTGTACAAAGAGTTAATTGTTCAATGTTCTCAATTATTACCTAAAGAAATAGTATTCCAAATTATTTGATAACTTAAAAATGAACATTGAATATAATAAGTGTGGAAGTTATTATATTCAATGTTACCAATACATGGCTGAAATGATACGACTTATATGCATTAACAATTTAACATTAATATTTGCATCTATCCCCTCCAATTATGGCTATAATCAAATCGGTTCAGTTCGGTTCGGTATGATTAAATTTGACTCGAGCTAGTTAATGAACCGAATTCGAATGAGACCATTTGCCCGTTTAATTAAACAATAGTGTAGTTTTCGAAAAAGAGTAGACCTGACCCATGACTGGCTCTGATTTTAGCTATTTTTTTTTGTTAAAGTTAAATAAAAAAACTTGAATTAATCATAATAATGTTTATAAATTTCAACAAATATTCATAATCCAAACAAAAAAAAGGAATTTAAAATAAAAAATATTTAGATACAATTTAAAATTTTATTTCGATTACTTGTCATAGTTCAATTTGAATAATATTAATGCTCAAAGCCTCAAACTAAATTTATTTTCTATATTCAAACAAAATCATATACAAAAGAAAAATTGGTGTCGTCATAATAAGAAAGTATAAATATTGACAAAGGAAACTGATATTTTCACACGAGTTTTTTTCACATGAGACTACTCACCATTAATGTAAAAAGAATCATGCAAAATTAATAATTTTTTTTATGTGAAAATATCCGTTCCCATTATTAAATCATTCTATCACTTTTCATGTGAAATGAAAATTGAAAGAGTTCAGTGATTTTTAATTTTGAAAAAAAGGTGTCATGAATATTCATTCTATTAAATTTAGATGGGTCCATTTTTGCCAAAATACATAATCAAATATGTTAATTTATCACATTAATATAGGGTTTGTTCCTATGTGGGTGTTTGGATATTCAAATGTTGTGTTTATAAATTAAATAAATTATTGTTAAAATAAAATATTAGATCTTCAAATAATGTGTTTATAAATTAAATAAATTATTGATATTATTAAACGAACAAAATTTTTAAATAGGTTTGAACTTCCAACTAAACAAACATAACCAAATATATTACTCCCAGATTACTGTGCGACCCGAACCAAATAGCGGCATTTTCATTTTGATATGCCAATACCCGGGTCACACAGATCCGAATAGGCCCAGGGTCATTTTGCCATGAAAATACCCGAACTACAAGAACTATCTATCTAATAAAATACAAATGATTTTGAATTTTCCGCTCACTCAATAAATCATCTGGGCCGTCCAAAATTTAGGATAAATCCCACCGTTCATACATCTATCTAATAAATCTATCTTCTATCTAATAAAATACAAATGATTTTGAATTTCCCGCTCACTCAATAAATCATCTGGGCCGTCTAAAGTTTGGGATAAATTCCACCGTTCATACATCTATCTAATAAAATACATCTATCTATCTAATAATTTAATAATCTAATAATCTATCTAATAAAATACATTTATCTAATAAAATACAAATGATTTTGAATTTTCCGCTCACTCAATAAATCATCTGGGCCGTCCAAAGTTTAGGATAAATCCCACCGTTCATACATCTATCTAATAAATATATCTTCTATCTAATAAAATACAAATAATTTTGAATTTCCCGCTCACTCAATAAATCATCTCGGCCGTATAAAATTTGGGATAAATCCCACCGTTCATACATCTATCTAATAAAATACATCTATCTATCTAATAATCTAATAATCTAATAATCTATCTAATAAAATACAAATAATTTTGAATTTTCCGCTCATTCAATAAATTATCTGGGCCGTTCAAAGTTTGGGATAAATCTCACCATTCATCTATCTAATAAAATACAATCTATCTAATTCTATTTATCTATATCTATATTATATATATCTAATTATATCTATCTATCTAATAAAATACAAATGATTTTGAATTTTTCGCTCATTCAATAAATCATCTGGGCCGTCTGAAGTTTGGGATAAATCTCACCATTCATCTATCTAATAAAATACAATCTATCTAATTCTATCTATCTATATCTATATTATATATATATCTAATTATATATAATAAAATACAAATGATTTTAAATTTTTCGCTCACTCAATAAATCATCTAGGACGTCTAAAATTTGGGATAAATTCCACCATCCATCTATCTATCTAATAAAATACAAATAATTTTGAATTTTCCGCTCATTCAATAAATCATTTGGGCCGTCCAAAGTTTGGGATAAATCTCACCATTCGTCTATCTAATAAAATACAATCTATCTAATTCTATCTATCTATATCTATATTATATATATCTAATTATATCTAATAAAATACAAATAATTTTAAATTTTTCGCTCACTCAATAAATCATCTAGGACGTCTAAAATTTGGGATAAATCCCACCATCCATCTATCTAATAAAATACAAATGATTTTGAATTTTTCGCTCACTCAATAAATTATATGAGTCGTCCAAAATTTAGAATAAATCCCAACGTCCATAGTGTCGGAGGCACGGGACTGTTGCTAGTAATTTAATAAAATACAAATAATTTTAAATTTTCCGCTCACTCAATAAATTATTTTGATCGTTCAAAGTTTGAGATAAATCATATTGTCTATACCGGAGACACGGGACCCAGCTAGTCTCCAGACGAAAGAGGAAAGACGGCAATTGCAAAGGTTTAAACAAAGAATAAATCCCTCTCTCCCTCGCCTGCAGTCTGCAAATTAGCTTCTCTCTTTGTCCTCTTTTATTTGTCTCCCTTCTTCCTCTTTGCCTTGTTGCCTATTCCAGTCTCTATCCTTTCATCCAGTTATTAATTTAAACAAAATAATTATTCCTACAAGTGACAAGGCCACAACAACAACAATGTCATTTATTTACTCACAATCTGAATCGGTCTCTTTGTTTTTAGCTCTAATATTCGTTTCCCATCTAAATCTGCTTGTTTTTTCAATACTATTATTGGAATACATAGAAACCCATCTCAGTTTTCTGGTCCATTGTCCAAAACAAGTTGTTGTTTCTTTTTGTGCTTGGTTCAGGTGCATGAAGATTTTATGAGAGTGAAGCTGAAAGGTATTTTTTGCTCCTTTTATTTCTTATGGGTTGTTTATGGGGTTGTGGGTAATGGGTATTGGTGGATAAATTTAGGGAATTTGGAATTTAGTATCAAAGTTTGTTTGACTGCCTAAGTTTAAGGTTTTTCCCCCTCCATATATTGTATGATATTGTGAATTGGGGTTCAAGGTAAATATATCTTCTTTGAGCATACATGTAAAAAATTGAAGAAATCTCATATATGATATTTTTCATATATATATATATATATATATTATCTGTTGGTGAGTTTGAGATAGCTATTGGCTCAAATTTCTTCAACTTAGCAATTGTAGAATTCTATTAATTTTGTTATTTTTTAATATCTATTATGTTTTGGGTTTGAAAACAGCTACACCAATTGTGTTTGTTTTGCAGTATACTTGTGCTTCATCTATACTTTTTTTCTATAATTTCTTATTGTTAAGTATTAATTCTAGCTATTTTCTGAATTGAGATCAAGCATTTTAAGCTTTATAATGCATAGGATTGTAATATTACAGAGGCTTCTACTAGCTAGTAGGTCAAAAGTTATTTCACTTCAGATTATAGGTTCCGGGTGGAATTTTAATTAGTGCGGCATTGATCATATAATAGACCTCAAAGATTGGATAAATAACTTTTTGAAAGTGTATTAGTGCTTAAAGACTTTGAATATTGTCCATCTATTTGTTTTTCTTATGAATTTATGGAAAAGTAGTTTTTGAACTGAAAGAATAGGTAGCCTAGAATCAGCTATATGACGAATATCTTGTATCTTTGAATTGTAGAATCATATCTGATATCTAATGTCTTGTGTTTAAAGAACAGCTTTATGCATTGCAACAGGATCTGGTGCCAAAAGTTTTTTGAAGTAAACCTGAATGGCAATGTCATTGGAGGATCTTCTTGCCAAGGAAGGTTTTAAAAGTAGGAGACCAAAGGCAATTGCTAGAGCTTCCATTTCATCAGAACCGGATGCTAGGCCAGTTTATCCATTGCGTGATCAAAATAAATCTGGTCCTTCAACTGGTGTCAGAAGAACAAATAGGACAAAATCTGATGTACCTCGGTACCAAATGCAAACAAGTGATAGAAGTAAGGGTACGATACCTAAAGATAATCTTGTTAGAAGGGAGATGCCAGATGAGAGATCTAAGAAGGAAACTAGGATGAAACTTGATAGGAGTTCTCTAGATTTTTGGGATGGCAAGAGAGTTGGCATTAGGTCCTCAAAAGATTTGCCAGATAATGAGATAGTTGATGCTGAAGAAGATCATTACGGAGTTGAAGATGACGAGAGATATAAAGATATATATTCAAATGATGTGTTTAGTCCTTCAAGAAGCACGGGTAAGCTTTCAAAAGGAACTGGAGAAAGGGTGGCAAGCAGAAATATGTCAGGGAAGAATATGCAGGTAGATAAAAGGTACAGTAACAATTCTAACAAAAGTCTACTTGGACGAATGAGCTCTACACTTAATAATCGGAAAAGCATGAAACAACCTGAGGCTTCCAACAACAGATCAAATGAAATCTCAGAGAACAACAAAAGCTTGGATGAAAGTAAAAACCGCAGGCAAGCAGAGATTGAACAGGCTCTTGCTGAACCAGCTCTCGATGAAGTTGCTGTCCAAGCCATGATATCTATCTTGACTGGGTATATAAAACGTTTTCTTAAAGACGAGGACTTTAGAACATCACTTCGTCACAGTTGTTTCGCGTCCCTTAATTTTGCTGGGTTGGAAGAAGGCTTCAATACTGAAAGTAAAGTCATTGACAATCTTGAACAGGCCATCGAAACAGTTGAAAGAGCTGCTGAAGATTCTGCAAGTGCAAAGGAGCTGAAAAAGGCTTCTTTGCAGCTTAGTGTTATTACGGGTCTAAACTCAAATGATTTAAAAGATGGGTTCACATCTGGGATTCCCAATTCTAAATTGTCAGCTTGTGCTCATCTCTATCTCTGTGTGATTTATAAGCTACAGAAGAAAGACAGAATTGCAGCGAAGCATCTTCTACAAGTGTTTTGTGATTCGCCATTCCCAGCTCGAACAACTTTACTGCCGGAATTGTGGGATGATATATTTCTTCCGCATCTGTCACATTTGAAGGCGTGGTACAATCAGGAAGCTGATTCTCTAGCAAATGCACTGAGCAAGGGAAGGAAATTAAAGCTTCTTGAGAAAGTGTACAATGAAATTATGGACTCTGGTACTTACCAGTTTGCAGCGTATTACAAGGACTGGCTCACGGAGGGGGTTGAAGCTCCTTCCATTCCTTCCATTCATATTCCTTCCATATCAGTTCAGGGAGTTAAGCAGGGAGGTTTAAACAGCCACTCTCCAGAATCGGGTAGTCCTCTTATTCCTTTCTCACCTCAGCCAATGGTCAGCAAATTATTGTATGATTCAGTATTTGATGGTTCAGTCAAGTCAGGAGCAGATCAAGTGGAAGACTTCGAAGAAGCAGATAACTATGATATTAGTAGAAGAAGCTTTGATGGTTCTGCAAATGAAGATAAAGAAACATTAACCTATTCTTCTGATGCAGTTGATATTAAGGATCTGGATATTCAAAAAGATGTAGTACCCCACCTGGTAAGTGTTTTTGTCTCTGACTTGGAACTCTGGATGCTTGCGAGGGGAAATTGTGTAACAATTTATCTATTAGTTGAACAAATTTGAATTCTTTTCTTAGATAGTGCAAAATGCTATTTATGTATGTGACCATTGAGCTATTTATTTTCATTATCAGAACTTTACTGATATTCATTATGCAGTGAAGGTAAGGGTCATTAGTTCTCCCATCAGTCCTACACAAATTGAGTTTTGTTCAATTTTCCTATAGAGAGCTACGGTGTTCTATTTAGGTTCAGTGTCCCTATATTCTGTCAGGATATTTCGTCTGCAATGCCTTTGGCATGAAATTGTTCTAGTTTCCGGTGGTATATTAAGTACAATAATTGATTATCCTAAGATGCCTGAAGGGTTTATGCTTGATGCATTTCTAGAACCAAGGCTTCTAGACTTGCCTTTAGGTTTATCCTATACTAGATGACTTAGACGTGTTCTTGACTTCGTGCTCGTGTACTGTATTGCACCTCTTTAAACAACACGTATTTGGTAATAAATTGTATTTTTTCAAACAAGCTAGTTGTTGTAAATTTTTTATTAACCTGAAGTACTTTATTCAAGGCTTCAAGCAAACATTACTTTGTAAGTAGTTGTAGTTAAAGCAATTGGCAATTAACATAGTAGTAGACCCTTGGTTTTGATTGTAGGTCTTGGGTTCAAGGCATTTGGTTCCCAAATTATGCACTTTCTTTGGTTTGTGCATTATGATTCACCATGAGTTGTCTGTCCATGTGCTAGTGTGGGTCACGCAGTGAGGGAGTGTATTAGACAAGTTATAAGTTGTTGTGTCTGTTGTCTAATAGCTTAAGCTTTTAAAGCAATTAGTAACTTCACAATTATGTAGTTTAGACAAACAAGTAAACAACCATTTATGGGTTGTTATAGAAGAACTATTTAACTTGAACAAATATGCCTGTGAAAGTAGTTGTGTTTAAAAAAGTGAGTCTTAAGGTCATATGGTGTTATTTGCTTCATCAATTAAAAAAATTCTTAATATAGTTGATTAGAGGTTTCATGTGTCTGCTAATTAGGAATTCACCCTTTATCTACTAATATGATACTCCCTCCGCCCCAAAATAATCATCCTAATTGTATTTGACACGCTGATTAAGAAATAAAATTCTTTCCCAAATTGTCCTTTATTACATTTAAAATTATCATTAATGTGAGTAGTTTCAATTTATTCTATTTCAACTTTTGAAGACTATGAAGATCACAAACATCTCTCTTTCCAATGAGGTAAAGTAGTAGAGAAGGGAAGAGAATAAATTCATAGTATTAATTCCCAGTGCACAATTACTTTTATTTTTTAGTTTTCCACTAACAGTAAACCAATACTATTGAGGGAATTAGTGGAAAGATTTGGTGAAAGTACTTACAATAATAGAAGCAGGACATTTTTTTGGGGACAACCCATAGAGGAAACTAGGACGTTTAATATGGGGGGATGGAAGAAGCATATGAGTTCTATATCTTGCTACCATTATGAGAATCTGTTGTTAATTTAGTTTGCTCGTAGTTGCAAATAATTTTAAGTTTTCCCTTCCTTTTTAGTATGGTGGGTTGTTTGGAGGAGATTTATCTAATGATTTACTGCTCAACATTACTGTCCCATTCTGAGACAACTTAGATAATCTAGATCTAATTAGCCAAGCCTAGGTGATTGAGATCTAAGTTTTGCTGATCAAGTTGGTTTTACATGTGCATGTGATACCCTAAATTAAGTTACATTTTTTTTCATGTTTATTTTGTATCATGAGATGACTTCTATTCTCAAAGCTTTCCAAAAAAAAATTTAGGAAGATGAACTAAGAGCTGAGGAAGAATGCCGTGAATCTAGTGCTCCTGGTGAGATAAATTTCAACGAAGAATCTGACAACTCTTATCAGCTGCAATCAGTTACAGAAAGCACTAATTTGTTTCATGAACTTCCATACACAAAAGTGAACGAGCTTACACTAAAGAGGCTAGCAAAATCCTTCTTTGAAATGCAACAGTCTGAGGAATGTGTTGATGACATTAATTCTACTCTTTTGCTACAGTATGAGGATGCACGATATCCCAATCTTTTGGTAATTGAACTTAATTCTTAACTACCCACTTATATTTCAATTTCAAATCATATTTATTGATGTTCCTAACAGTATCTTTTCCAAATTTGAGTTGCAGCCAACTCAATTAAGGCCTTTCTATAAAGGTGGGTGTCACAGGAGCCTTCAGAAGTTGTTCACTTTTTATTGCTTTTTGAGTGCTTTGCTCCTACTAACATTTAAGTAGTACAGGTTTTGATAGGAACTACGACTATTTTGATGGACTACCCTCTTTCTTGAGCATCCCCCAGGACTTTATATGCCCTTTGAGTGGTCAATTTTTTGAAGACCCTGTCACCCTAGAGACTGGCCAAACCTTTGAAAGTGCAGCTATCGCAGAATGGTTTAATAAAGGACATAAAACATGTCCATTAACTGGGAAGACACTGGAACATCAAACTGTGCCACTCACCAACTTCATTTTGAAACGTGTTTTTGAAAGCTGGAAATCAGAGCATTGTAGGATTCTCCTGTCTTTTGCTTCTCAGGTAGCAGGGACTGAGGGGGAGCACATTAAGTTAAAGGATGAAGCATCCATTTGCATATTAGAGCATCTACTTACTTTTTTCAGCAGAGAGGACAGAACAAAAAATGCAAAGCTCGTTATTTCTCTTGGAGGTTTGCAGTTTCTTATACGAAGGTTTGGATGCGGAAATTTGGGAGAAAAGACATGTATTGCAGCATTGTTGTCTCATTGTATTGATGCAGACTCTGGTTGCAGAAATTACATAGCTAGAAACATTGAAAGTACATGTTTTGTTGAACTACTCCACAACAAGCAGGTTAAGTCAAGAGCAAATGCTGTATCGCTGTTGACCAAACTGATTTGCTTGAATAGGTATGTTGTATTTTTCTTCTTTTAAATTCTTTTTGTTGCATTGGGTACCGTTTAGCATGTTCTGACCTGCATTCCATCAATTACTTCCAAGAGAATTACTGTATGTTTTGGGAGGTTTAGTGATAAGGGAGGGGATATTCTCTATCTGTAGCATTAAGCATATCATACTACAGTATTCATTCCCCATTCCCTTTTTATTAATTCTAAGGGAAAAGAAAAGGAGAAGTTGGACATTATCTAACACATTCCGACCTGCATTCCTGCAATATGTCTAAGAAAATACTGTATACTTTGGGAGCTTTAGTAGTGAGGGAGAGACCAATGAGCTCTAGCTCAAATGGTATCATTCCCTCTCATATATGAGAGTGGTCATGGGTTCAAACCTCAATGGAGGCATTCTTAGCTAGACTCAGTTGAGGCAGTATTCTATAGACTATAGCTGGTATGGGCTTATTTATAACCTAAAGACACTATTCTATAGCCATTATGGCATTTCCATGTATGGTTTGATGTTAGGTTCTATGTCTCCATGTAGTACCCACTATGATAATAAGTAATAACTTTTAAGCAGCGAGGGAGGGGATATTCCCCATGATGTAGCCTATCATTCTTCAGTATTCATTCCTCTTTCTGTTTCTTTCTTCTTCTTTTGTTTTTTTCTTTCTTTTTTTAAAGGAAGGGGAAAGAAAAAGAGAACATGGTTTTAGTGATATCACTTGAGGTCCACTACACATCACCTCTCGAACGCTTTTTCTTTATTTGTCACTACATGTTGGTTTGTTTTATTTATTTATAAAAATTGAAAATTTTTAGAGTCACCAGTAAATGCAGGGTGTAGAAATTCTCCCTAGCCACCTCCACCACCTTAATTAAAAAAAGGTAAAAAGACAAAAGAAGTCACTGATAAGTTATGATAGTTTAATAAGTTATCAATTTGGCTCAAGTGGTAGTGAACCTAATGATAAGTGCCTTTCTCAGCATAGTCAATACTCCGCAAAGACAATGATTTCCTTGGGGCCACCTGTGCATAATTTAATGGTATTACCCGGTATGTGTGGTTGGTGGGGTATTGCACATTCTAAAGGTGGTGGCTTGCGGGTTCCAGTCATAAAAAAAAAGTTATGACATTCTCTAGTAGAAAAGGCGTAGTGGTTTTGAATACTTTTAGGTGCTTTAGTGTCCTTTTAGATGTACAGGACCATTGAAATATATTCAGATGCAAGACTAAGTGGGGTCCTAAGTGACGTACCTTTATTTTGGTGAATGTGGTCTAGTCATATGGTTTTAACTTTTAAGTAGTTACTGATATTGACTTGCTTTGGCAACAATTAAGCATTGATATCAACTCTGTGTTTCAGGAGGAAAGATGTTCAGTTTCTTTTAAGTGGCTTGCAAAACAAAGGGATAGTGAACACAATGCATGTTTTGATCGTTTATCTCCAGAGTTGCCCCTCTGAGCAAAGGCCTTTGGTTGCTGCTCTCCTGTTAATTTAGACCTTCTGGTAAGTTCCTCAATACAATAATTTTATTCAGGGTTGATATAACTTTTAGGATTTGGTTCTCCATCTGATACAACATACAGTATTTGGTTTCTCCATTCTTGATGATGTACAAGCCATTTTCTTTTTTCTGTAAAAACATCAACGATATTTGGAACATTACAAACTGACAATGGATAATTGCCAATTAGTCTTGGAACGGATAATTTCATGCTATGACTCACCATTTTGTCCCCCTATATATTTCTTGGTTAAGTATGAGCTTAATAAGGTTGGGGTTCTTATGTTAAAATATGGCAAGAAGCCCATATTTGTTAGAAGATTTTCAAGTTATGAACTTGAGTGATACTTGATACCTCTATCTAAATTCACAGAATGTTTTCCAGTTTGACTGAACAATACAATCTCTGTTCTGTTGAGATTTTTTTAAAGACATAAATACCATTTAAGAAATTTTACTCCGTGCTTAAAAAAAACATAACTTATTGCTCTATTTTAAGCTATCCTTTTTGATTCAACTTGCAGATAGAACCTAAAAAATATAGCATATATAGAGAAGAGGCTGTTGATGCCATTACAGTGGCCCTGGAGAGCAGCTTATCTGATGAGAAGATCAGAGAAAAGTGTTGCCATACTCTCCTTGTCTTGGGTGGGCATTTCTCTTTCAGTGGGAACGTAATGACAGAGGATTGGATCCTGAAAAAAGCTGGATTTATTGATTGTAATGAATCAGAACTTCTTGACAATGAAGACATAGTACCAGTTGAAAGCATTCCGTCGGTATGTTTTGTTTTGTCCTGAAATGTTTTCTTTGTTCTCTGTGACACTATTCTTTGACACTCTTTCTCTCTCTCTCTCTCTCACTCTCTCTCACTCTCTATCTATCTATATATATATTGAGTTTGTGCAAATCTCTTTCGAGTCCATGAAATATGTTAGTTCACACATGATTTTTGGGACTTTGTAACATTATTCCTACTTTATAACTAACTGAAAGTTCAATGATGGTACAGACTTATAAAATGTCTTTGTACTTCCTTTTCCCAAGTATTTGTTCAAATCTTGACCACTAATAATTCTCAGCGTGCATTATATCTGCATGTTATTATGCGTGGACTGATCAAACAATGTTTAGAATGTCTGTAATTACAGCATAATCATAATCTTTGACATCCTATTTAACCCATATTTTCTTTTAACCATGAAGTGGTAGCTAGTCATATTTGTCCCATGAGGCCAAGACTAGGAACTTATATGCTATATTACTGCATTATTATTGATAGATGCCATCTTTGAGTTTGACCTTAGGTACTTACTTTCTGCAATTCTTTTTTCTGTACTTATTCTTTTCACTCATCCTAGTTTACTCACAAACACATTACCTTTTTTTGCCAATCTAGTTGATCTGATTTTTTAACCTTGAATTGCTTAACATGATCATAATATTTGAATTGCGGCAAAAATAATGTGTGAGACAGTATAAATATACTTCCCAAAACGAATTGCAGATATGATGCCAGATACGACTGTAAATTACAAATAATGGCTTGGAATATGAATATGTTTGGGATGACTTAAAAAATGTGATTAGTGATTTTGCTATCAGTTTTAAAAAATATAGTTTGCGTTTGGTAAAGAAAAATACTTGAGTAGTTAAAAGTGAAATTTTTTTGGTATAAAAAAAATTTGCTTCTCAGTTATTTCAGGTGTAAATTACTAAAAAGGAAGATTTTGGGAAGTAAAGATGGGTAATGTGTGAAATTCTTAAAATAAATAGGTATAGATTAGTAATATAATTGGTCAAACTTGATTATTAGATTTGGCAAATAATCAGAAGCCGTTTTAAAAGCTGATTACCGAACACTTTCTGCTTAGTAAAACTGATTATAAGCACGTTTGACTGATTATAAGCGATCCCAAACACCGTCTATGTACAATTTTTAATGACCACTTTTGTTAGCTTCGATTCTCATTCCAGTCTGAGAAAGTTGTGTTATACAGATATTTTTGGCTTGAACTTGTGGAGTGTTTTCTTGTGGCTGTAACTCTGATTTGACCATGGACTCCAAATATCTTTATACTATTCTCCTCTTTGGTGATGAAACAATATCCTGCAACTTAAATTGTTATTTTGCGGTACCTTTTATCTTGAACTTGGTTAGGGGTGGTTGTGGTATATTTTTGACTGATTGCCCTGACCAGGCAAACTGTTCCCAAGGAGTTTCTGTGCTCAAAGTTGATTTAAGATATGTCTGTGTGATTGACTAATTTAACAGAAAATATTTGGCACTTCTTAAATACTTTGCATGAATTTACCACCATTGCTTTAATGCAAATGAGAAATTAGCGTGCAATTTAAAGCTTATAAAGATTGTGTGTATGTATTGTATAATTATACACATTCCAAGTTTTATCTGAAGTTTGGGTCACCAAATATAGGATGGTGATGACGAAGAGGTAAAGGAAGTGTGGTTGAGGAACTTGTCAGCTTCACTTCTTGGCGATGGGAGGAAATCATTTTTGGAGACAGTTTCCGTGTGTTTAGGTTCTGGACACTTAGATTTGGTGAGGGTGTGTTTGACGACAGTGGCTTGGTTGAGCTCTTCACTTGCTTCATTACCCGATGCAGACTTCCAGCTATCTGCCTTCTCGGCTCTCATCTCTCGGCTGAAAGAAAGTTTGGAAAATGGTGAGAGGGTTGAGCACAAAATCCTCGCGACAATGTCTCTTCTAAATTTTAGCAAAATTCCAGGTTAGTAATTTATTTTTCCTTATGAATGTATATTTATTATTCAAAAAGTGAATATAGTATACTAGTTGATAATTTTTTGTCAGTTTAGCGTAGGGACAACGATTTCCTGCTTAAATGTATCCTGCTGATGTTTGCCTATTTGGCACCCTCCCTTGGTGCCAATTTGAATACATCTTATGTTTGACTCTCACGGGCGACAAGTTACTTGGGCTTAAACGACAATTTACTGATGAGTCTGAAATTTTCAATGTTCATTAATAAAGCAAACAAACTGGCTTAACCCAAAAAGAAAAGAGAAAAAAGGAAAGGGAATTGTTATTCCACAAGGGGATTTGATAATTCTACAAGTCTCTTATTACATGAATAATAAATAGGGGGCATACATTCATGTGTTTTAGACCTTGTGGAAATATCAATTTTTCCTCGTGGAAATAACAATTGCCAAAAGAAAAGGATTTGAGTACAATATATGCCAGAATGAAAAATCATTTAGTTGTAGGAGCTTGCTTCCAGGGTTTAGTATTAGGTTCATCTAGTTGAATAACACAAGTTTTATGTACGATGAATCTTGCGCATTAAATGCAACAGATTATCTTTATGGGATGTTTCTTCAAGTTTGATATCTGAAGCTGTCATATTTTATGGGTTTGTAGAATGCAGGGTCTTGTTACTGACAATTGCAGTGGATATAGAAATTCCTCTTCGAAGCCTTGCAGAAGTCACATGGACGGCGAAGGAGCTCTACACCAGCATATTTAGAGAAAATCTTTGATTTTGATAAGCAAAAAAGAAAGTCTGCTTTACGTCGGTACCACTTGCTGCCATTAACATTTTGTTTTGGCCAGTACATATCAGAAGATCCTTCATAGTTACTTGCTCTATTCCCTTAGTTTTCCTGCAACTGCACCAAACTTCATTGGTTTTTCTTTTTTGGAGAACAGACTTCACTGTTTAATGTACTTAATTTTACATCGACACCATGGAAATCGGAAAAGGGATAAGGCATAACTGATGTTCTTAGTTTTTATTTTCGGCTGCTTAAGATTTAACCTGTTTGATACCTGCAATCTTTTTAGAGACTTTATGTCCTATTTGTTTCACTTAGTTTTGGGAGAATGAAAGGGGACTTGTACACTTGGAAGCCACATTATACAATGAAATGAAATTTGTTTATCTTTTTTGTTCATGGTGCAAAGTTTAGATCAATGTGTGTCTGCATGGCTGTTTAGTAATATCTAACTGTTGGGAATGTGCTTTGCTACAGAAAATTCTAACTGGCTTTTGGTAATTTTTTTAATACATATTATGTACTGTATATTTGAGAAATAATATAATAAAAATAAAAAGTTTATCAATGAAGCTGAGCTTAATTATAAAATGAATTGAACAAACTCCTAATATCTCAAAAGTGCTCAACAAATATCACATGGGAAGTGGTTAGCATGAAGGTTTTTTTTTGGGTAAGTTGGTCAATTTGTCAATAGAGTGCCGACACGTAGTATTTTATTGATTAATTGACCAACTTACCAAAAATTAAACTTTATGCTAACCGGCTAACCGGATCCTATCACATGTGGTCCATGCAGAACATTTAATAAAAGCACTGGAGACATATATTCATGTTAGAAGTAAGCGAGCTATGATTTTTATTCCATCTTACATCTTAGGGGTGTGTTTGATAAAACTGAATGAAATAGTTTTAAATGTTTAAGTAATTTGAATAAGCCGATTGAAGTAGAAAAAAAGTTGTTTGATAATTGACATGTTTGAAACATCTTAATAACAACTTTTTATTATTTTATCTCTCTGAAAAATTCAAAATTGTTGTAAATTTATTTAATATTACTTAATATTATAAAAAAAATTAAATATAAAGTACTTAATTCGATCAAAAAAATTACACTTGACCATACAACCCAAAAATCTGAACGATTCAACCATTCAGACGATTTTTATTCAAAACAAATGCACTGAATAACCGACAGATTCAGTCATTCAATTCTAAACAAACACCTCTCTTAGTGTTGGCTCGCCCTCACGTCTATACAAAAGATGAGAACATAGTAGGAGACTAGGAGTAGCAATTTTTCTAGGAACAAGTGAGAATGGGGTTGTTCAAACTTCTAACTCAACCTTATGATCTCATATGCACCAATTGAAAGAAATGCTTCACAAAACTTATAGGAAGGGAAGGTAGTGAGAGAAAAAGAAATGTATTTCCTTTCCTTGTGTTGTGTTTATGACTAAAACAGTATATTACTATTTTATTCTTATAGAATTGTATTTAAGAATTATTATAATAATAATTTTTGATAATTTAATATGTTATCTAAGTCTTTAATAAACTTTGTTTAAAATCTTCCCAAATTTGGGAGGAAATTTTTAGAAAAAACCTCCTCAAAAAACTCACAAACAAGTGACTTTTAATCTCTTATCTAAATTTCTCCCCTCCTTTCTTTTCTCTCATTTTTCAGAACTCCCAAACACATGTTAGTGGTGTTTGTTTAGAGCTGAATGGAGCTGAATCTGAATGGTTGAATCGGTAAGATAGACCAGCTGAATGACTAAGTCAGATTTTTTGAGCTGAATGACTGAATGAGCAGCTGAATGAAATAAATAAAATTAAAAAAATATATTAACTATTATATTAAGTAAAATTAAATAAATTTACAACAATTTTAATTTTTTTAGACGGGATCAAATAATACAGTTTTGTCATTCAGATGTTTCAGACATGTCAATTATCAAACAACTTTTTTCATTCAGATTCAAATTTATTCAGTTTTTATCAAACACCCCCTTAGTGTCAATTTAATTTGGTCTGAATTTGAGTATTGAAAGTATTTTTTGACTTGTAGGTGCCTTTTTAACAATATAAAATAAAGACTTAAAGGGTGTTTGTGATCACTTATAATCAATTAAATCTACTTATAATCAGTTTTAACAAGCAAAAAAAGTTTGGTAAACTGATTTTAAAACCGCTTATAATCATTTTTTATGAAAATAATTAGAAACTCCAATTTGAAGCTTTAGATTATTTGTCAAATCTAATAATTAGGTTTGACTAAGTATATTAATAGTCTATCCCTATTTATTTTAATAATTCCAACCATTACCTATATTTACTTTTCAAAACATTTTTTTAAGTAATTTACACTTGAAATAAGTGATTAACAAATTTTTTTTACCAAACATTTTTCAATTATTACTAATTTAAGTGTTTTTTATTTACCAAACACAAACAACTTTTTCAAAATTGATAATAATTAAAATCACTAATCAAAATCAGTAATCACAATTTTTAAACAATCCCAAACATACTCTAATATAAAATTCACATATTTAAGCTCCACACTCAAAACTAGAATCTGTTAATTGAAATAAATAAATAAATTAAATCAGTGGAACACTTAAATTTAAGAAATATCTTATTATCAATAATGTATAATTGTTGGTTTAAAAATTGGAGATTTTAGAGCATATTTAAATGGATAAGTGAAACTCTCTAACCTTAAAATAAACATAACAAAAATTTCGAACAAAAATGTAAATATTTTTTTATTTATCAAAGAAAAGAAAAGAAAAGAGTAAGGTAGGAGTAATACCAAACTTAATAAACACCGTTTGTAAATTCTACTACCCCAAACAGCCCCTAAAATGGCAAGAATCAAAACCCCTTCTAAACCCATTTAGTTTTCTTTCCTCTCGGTTTCAGCCGCTCCCCGAACGCCGAATTCACTCATCAGTCCCCATGGCTGCAGCCAAAAGAAAAGGTTTCGGTCTTTATCTAAATTTTGTAGATTTGGGTTTCTAATTTATGCTCCTTGTTTTTTGTTCTTTACCAACTTGTGGGTTTTCACATAATCAGATCCCCAAAAGTTCTCTAATTTTTTGTTTCAGTCAAAAAATCAAAGAATGAAGATACCCATGAAGAAAAGATTGAAGATGATACAAGTATTGATGTGCCCAAGTCTCCCAAAGCAGCAAAAGAGCATGTTCAGCAATTACAAAGACTTCAAGAAAAGGTTATAGCTTTCTCTCTTACACAGAGTTTTACCTGGTGCTTTGAAGCTGGCGAATTAAGGGATTGAAGGGGTATCAGACTATACAATGTGTTTTTTTTCTGGGGCGATTGCAATTTTTTAGCTTTATATTTTGATTTCTCTTGAATATTTGTATGAGTGGTATGTTAGAAATTTTAGAATAATGTCGAGAATTAGTAAGAATGTTATGGTACCAGTACAATATTTTTATTCCCAATTTGTGTGTTTATGTTGTGAAGTTAGTTTAATGCTATACCCATGTATTTATCTCTTCACCAAGGCTTTTTTGCTTTCGGGAGGATCATTTTGAAACAAAAATTTATTATTTGTGGGCCTTTTCGATGTCTGTTGAAATGTACTGTGATAGCAATTCTACAGGATTGTGCATTGTGCTAAACAGCTAAAGTTGGATAATTCTAGAATTAGTTTATAATGTTGTGTTGTGATGTTCATAGATGCGAATTCCCTGCAATTTGCAAGTTGTGGCCTGTTAGTCGTTAATCGTTTTATGATGGGTGGAAAGTTGAACAGGAGTTGCTGAAGTGTCTTGATATTGATTGAGTTTTCATATTGTTACCTACATATTTGTGGCTATTCTAGTTTCAATCAGAAGTCTTTAAATAGATGATTTTCTGCAGGACCCAGAGTTTTATCAATTTTTGAAAGAACACGATAAGGAGCTTCTAGAATTCGATGAAGAAGAAGAAGAAGCCGATTATGTGAGTTTACATAAACTTTATACTTTTAACTAGGTTGTTCATAGATTTTTATCATTTCTGCAACCTACTTTGTACAGGAGGATATTGAAACTGATATTGATAGTGAGGAAATGCGAGAAGATGAAGAAGCTGATGTACAGTATGAGGAACACAAGGCTAGTGCTGCAGATAAGGAAGTAAAAACTTCTAAAAATGTAATAACTAGTGCAATGGTTGATACTTGGTGTAATGCAATTCAAGAAAATGCAAGCTTAGGTGCCGTGCGCTCTCTTATGAGAGCCTTCCGTACTGCTTGCCATTATGGTGATGATAGCGAGGGTGATGCTTTATCAAAGTTGAGTATCATGTCTAGCAGTGTCTTTAACAAAATAATGTTGTTTGTTTTAAGCGAAATGGATGGAATTCTTCGTGGATTGTTGAGGCTCCCAACTTCTGGAGGAAAGAAGGAAACTGTATTAGATCTGATGAGCACAAGACCATGGAAGAATCACAATCACTTGGTTAAGTCATATCTAGGAAATGCTCTGCATGTTTTGAACCAAATGACTGACACAGAAATGATATCGTTCACATTACGACGTCTAAGATATTCAACAATATTTTTGGCTGCTTTCCCAAGTCTCTTAAGGAAGTATATCAAGGTATGCTCAGATTTTTTCTAATACATTCACTACTTCAGATAGTTGATGTTGGTTTTCCAGGAAAAATGTAATGTTTCAATGCATTGAATTGACATATTCACAAGACAACTTTTGATTTTGATTGCATTTAATCTAGATCTGCATGGTTCAAGACTTCACTGCTTTTACAACTTCCTGGCCAAGGCCTAGACTACTAGTGTGTCTCATATTTGATTGGCTTTCACAGGACTCATGAACTATCAGTTTTTGTATTCTAAGTAGGTAGATTTTAGTGCTTAAATCAAGGGGTTGAACTATCTTCTATCTTGAAATCTAGAATTGTAATATTTTTTGTATTATTGACTGAATTATAGTTAGGCCTTATCACCCGAGAAAGTAGAATACATGATATGACCTTCTGAGGATAAAAAAGAATGAAAGATGATTATGTTATTTTGGTGCTTAGCTGTGTATATCAATTCTGCCTTTTCAACACTTGTAGTCATTTTCTTACAGTATTTGTAAGATTGTGGTAATAATGGCAGCCGATGTGTATACTTCTATCTAATGGTAATAGAAGATGAATATTGTGGCTTGTTTCAGGTCGGTCTTCATTTCTGGGGTACTGGGGGAGGTGCACTTCCAATTGTCTCCTTTTTGTTTCTAAGAGATATATGCGTTCGTCTTGGTTCTGATTGTGTTGATGAGTGCTTCAAAGGGATATACAAAGCATACGTTTTGAACTGCCAATTTGTGAATGCTACAAAGTTACAGCACATCCAATTTCTTGGAAATTGTGTCACTGAACTTCTTGGGGTTGACCTTCCAGCTGCATACCAACATGCCTTTGTTTTCATACGGCAATTGGCAATGATATTACGGGAGGCACTAACTATGAAAACAAAGGTATAATTTTTTTTTTCCTACTGTTATTATTCTAAATTCTACAAATTTCTATTTGAAGCCTCCTTGCCCGGAAGATTCATTAGTGATATAATTTTGCATTACGGTGTAGGTTGCATACTTTTCACCTCTTTAAGTACTTATCTTGTACCTGAATAACAAATATATCAAGTGTGGTGGCGTAACTGCGAATGCAACCTTAGATTTCGAGTTTGAAACAGAAGCCATCCACATATAGGGGTGAGCAATTCGGTTATAACCGAACCGAATAACTTATTCAGTTATAACCAAATTCCAAAATGAACGCAATTGTGCTATTCGAACTGTTAACCGAATTAGTAGCTAGCCGAATTACCGAATAACCGAATTACCAAATTTACTATTCGGTTATTCGGTTAATAACCGAAGTCAAGCAATATTGGTCTAGCTCTCCTTTTGATGACTTTCTGTATATTATTTTGATTACTTCAAGAGTCCAGATAGATGTGTGGGAATTTCATAATTCACAATAATACATTAATGATACAACAGAAAGATTAATTAGAAAACAGAAGCCCATATTAGATTAAAACACTAATAAAAGTAGACATTGTAAATTACCAGAAGAAATAGATAGATTGGAAGAAGCTCAACAATTAATTGAAAAGATACATATGAAATACCCAAATTTATAAAATTATCAGAGTTGCTTTCAGGATTATCATTACTTCACATTAATTGTTGCAGCCATATTTCTCAACCTCTGATCGATTTCTACAAATGATGGCTTCTATGCTGGATCAGAGGTCCAACAACTTTCCATCAAAGACTTCCACTCAGGATCACACCATGATTGAAGAGAGTAAAATTTCAACCCGGCCCACCTCGCAGATAACCAAAGCTTCCGCACCCACAGAAACATAAAATTCAAAGAGCAACACTGAATTATTTGAACATAAATGAGAGACAGAGAGTGAGAGATCTGAGAGATGAGAGATCAGATATCAAAGACATAGAGTGAGAGATCTGAGATGTGAGATCTGAGGGTATCGCCTAGTGAGAGATAGAGATCCAAGATCAAGACAGAGTGAGATGAGATATTTGTGTTTGTATGTTTTAACTTGGGCTTAAATTTTTTTATTTCTTATTCGGTTATTCGGTTAACCGAATAACAAAATTTTAAAAAACCAAATCCGAACCCGAAAACCGAATATTAAATCAAATATAACCGAATTTCAAAAAAACCAAATAACCGAAACAATTTGGTTAAAAAATTCGGTTCGTTTTGGTTAATCGGTTTTATCCGTTTTTTGCTCAGTCCTTTCCACATAACTAGTTTCTTCAATGCATTACACTTACCAAAATTACATAGTAGTGTCTGATCCCTTTGTTTCAGTGAGCAGATAATAGTGATGATATTTACTTGTTTATACTACCCTAACGGGTCTAACCACCCTAATCTGATTATTTTTCAGGAAGCTTTTAGAAAGGTGTATGAATGGAAGTATATGAACTGCCTTGAGCTTTGGATTGGAGCTGTCAGTGCTTATAGTTCAGAAGCTGATTTGAGTCCCTTAGCATATCCACTGACTCAAATAATTTCTGGGGTGGCTCGGTTAGTTCCAACTGCGCGATATTTCCCCCTCAGATTGCGTTGTGTTAGGATGCTCAACCGTATAGCTGCTTCCACCAGTACCTTTATTCCAGTTGCCTTGCTACTTCTAGACATGCTGGATATGAAAGAATTGAATAGGCCCCCTACAGGAGGTGTTGGCAAAGCTATTGATTTGCGGACTGTATTAAAGGTATCACTAAGAAGAATAGTCTAATACTTGTTGATTGCGTATAAAAGTTTCGTTGCTAATGTAAATTCAAAATGACATTTAACAGGTAAGCAAACCGGTATTAAAGACACGAGCATTTCAGGAGGCGTGCGTTTTTTCTGTGATTGAAGAGCTTGCTGAACATTTAGCTCAGTGGAGCTATTCTGTTGCTTTCTTTGAGCTCTCTTTTGTTCCTGCCGTGCGATTGCGCAACTTCTGCAAAACTACAAAGGTTGAGAGATTTCGGCGAGAAATGAGGCAGCTCATTCGTCAGGTATATGATCTCGACTTGATCGGCCATGCGGCCCATGATAAATTCACTTCAGCGCAGGATTTCTAAATTAGATATGTTTTAAAAAGTGAAGAGGCAAAATGAGTTTGGTCGCTATTGGACTATTTGTAGCTAAATCAATCAATTTTGACATTTAGCAAGCTCATGATGCTCTGATTTGTCTGTTTGATGTCACAGATTGAGGCCAATTCTGAATTTACAAATAAGAAGCGCGCTTCAACTTCATTTCTACCCAATGATCCTGCCGCACCGTCTTTCCTTGAGGTTTGTACATCTCTAGCTCATATTTGCTGTTCAGGTGACTTTTTGTCAGCTATTGCGTTATGTTTTGATTTGCTCTTAAATGGCAAAATCAATTTAAGTGAGCCTTAGACTGCATACTATTTAAGTATATAAAATATTGGCGGGACAGGATTGGTCCTATTGAACTTATTAATGAAAATAAGATTAGTCCTATTAAAACCAGAAACTGTAAATCTGTACCTATTGCAAGTTTGCAGCTTATTAGCACATGAGTAGTACAATGTCACTGAAGCACTCACAAGTATACAAGAATACAGGACAGCAGTTCATGATGCATGCTCCGTTTGGGCTTTCACTTCAGTAAGCCAGAGGTTGCTTTATTCTGTAGGCAAATTAGATGATTGCATATTTTAAATCCACAACAGATTTCATTGAAAAGCCTGTTCGAGTATCTCTCTTAATCTCGATTATGCCACTAATTTGTTGTATAAAAGTCTTCCTCTCATCAATCTCTTCCTAGTCAAAGTGTCATTTGGATTAACTATATTTCAACAAAGTTAGAGACTTACGGTCAATAGTAAGCCGAAGCAAGAGCGAGTATATTTCACCTTCATTACATAAGCATGACAATACTGGATAATGTTAGAGATGTAATTTAGGGATGTAGGCAGGGAAATGCCTGTCAGAGGATCAAGTTATTAGTTTATGTTACTTAGCAGGAGAAAATAAATAAAAGAAAAGAAACTAATTAGTTTCGTTGTGGCACTATAGCATGGATAAATTGTTGAAGATCTATGATCTTTCTTATTTGTTCCCAAAAAGTAAAATGAAGTCTGTCTACAATACGACTTTCCTTACCTGGATGTTGCCTACGAATATGTAATTTAGAAAATCCACGTGTAGTTGGACTACACTTTTTCTTCTGTTGAACACATGCATTAAGACTTGTAAACAATAGGTTGATTCAGCACTTGTGTTAGCTTTCCTGATACGGATATCTTTTATGTTTTGAAGTGCCCGAATGACATTGATCATGATTTACAATTTTGTGCTTAATATGATGATGGTGAAGTTGCCTTCTATATTTTGGTTGCTATTTTACTTTATTTGCATGTTTCTTCTCTGACATGCCATATATTTGATTCTAGGATGAGAAAAAGTCAGGTGCTAGCCCTCTTTCGCAGTATGCTGCCACTCTCCGCCAGCGAGCACAACAAAGAAATGACTCGTTGATGGAATCCAGGTTCATAAGATGCATTACTTATACTTGGATACTATTATGTAAAAATTATCATGTTTAAAGTTTAAGACATGCTATTTCCAGTGTAATTGTGGGTGAACACTCGTCTGTCTTCGGGGATAAGATGGCAGAAAGTGACGACGACGATGATACTAAAGATGGACAGGGTGCTGCCGTCTTTAATTCCTCTTGGTTACCTGGGGGCGATTCCAAGTATGGCTCTGGACTCTCTCTCTCGTCCTCTTTCTTATATATATACTAGTAATTGCCCGTGCCTGAAGGCACGGCGTAACAAAAAAATTAGATTAAAATTTAAAAAATACTTTATTACCTAAAGACTCTTTGCAACTTAAAATCAGACATAATAATTATCATAATTTACCACACTACCACAATAATTAATTTTCCTTTAAAAATAAATATCCAGAAAAATTAAACTTGTCTACAAAACTTACAATTATCAATAAAAATTATCATAATTCACCACACCACCACAATAATTATTATTATTGTTATTATTATTGTTATTGTTGTTGTTATTTTTATTATTACTATTATTATTATAATTTTAATTATAATTATTTATATTAATATTAATATTAATTTTATTATAATTATTATTACTTTATTACTACTATTATTATTATTACTATTATAATAATAATATTATTATATTATAATTATTATTATTTTGAATTAAAATTAGAATGAATCTGAACCGTACTTGTGCTTTCCCACTCAAATCAATTAGAATGAATCAGAATCTTTATTATATAGATTATTATTATTATTATATTTATTTTTAGTACTATTATTATTTGTTTTTGTGTGTGTGAAGAAGAGAGGAAAGAGAAAGATTTTGTGTGTGAACATGAGAGAGAGTATGGTGTATGAGTGAATTTGATTTGGGCGGGAAGAAATATGAGCCTTTAAATTAAGTTGAAAAAATTAAGTTAGAATGAATCTGAACTGTCTTTGTGCTTTGTCAAATGAAAGATTCAAAATGAGTTCTGTTTTATTATATAGATTTTTAGTACTATTATTATTTGTTTGTGTGTGTGTGTGAAGAAGAGAGGAAAGAGAAAGATTTTGTGTGTGAACATGAGAGAGAGTATGATGTATGAGTGAATTTGATTTGGGCGGGAAGAAATATGAGCCTTTAGATTAAGTTGGAAAAATTAAGTTAGAATGAATCTGAACCGTCTTTGTGCTTTGTCAAATGAAAGATTCAAAACGGGTTATGTTTTATTATATAGATTTTTAGTACTATTATTATTTGTTTGTGTGTGTGTGTGAAGAAGAGAGGAAAGAGAAAGATTTTGTGTGTGAACATGAGAGAGTATGGTGTATGAGTGAATTTAATTTGGGCGGGAAAAAATATGAGCCATTAGATTAAGTTGAAAAAAATAAGTTAGAATGAATCTGAACCGTCTTTGTGCTTTGTCAAATAAAAGATTCAAAATGGGTTCTGTTTTATTATATATATATATATATATATGTTGTCTTATTTAGCATTCATTTTGTTGTTGATTTTCCGACCTAAAGAATAAAGATTATTGCCTTGCAGAGTTAAAGCTAAACAAGTGAAAGAGGAGACGAAGAAGAAGAAAAGGAAGACGAGAGGAAAGGAGTTTCAGGAAGAGGCAGCAATTGATGAAGATATTGTGGAAGACTTGATCCTTAGTTCCGATGATGATGATGATGATGGCGCTATGAGTGACCCTCTGTCTGCAGAAGAAGATGTTGAGGCCAAGCCAGTGACTCGAAACAAGCAGAAACCAACTGCAAAGTGGTCGAAAAAGAAAGCACAATTAAATGCAAAGAATTCAAAGAAGAGGAAGAGAGCAAATTGATAAAGAAATTATTTAGCATTTATGTAAAACAATTGTAATTTCTTATTAGCCAATAGCCAGTTTTGTCTGCTTAGGGGCTTCCTGAAACTTCTGTTCTAGTGAGATTTAAAGTTTGAATATGCATTATTTCTTAGAAATCAAAGTTGGCTCAAAACTGTTTTAACTGCAAGTCTCTAGTTTCCCTCCAACATACCATTCATTCATGACTGCATCGGGAGTGCAGAATCCGATTTTGCAATAGAAACCGCACCCCTTGCCACCTCTTAAAGAAATACATTTATTTAGAATTCTAAATCCTTTAATATTTTTCATGAATTTGTGTATGTTTTAGAGTTTTTTAAGCTCTATTTAAATATATTTGTAAATTTAATTGACATGTAATTTTGCATGATGATTTAAGATTTAAGTTTGAAACAATGGTTGAATTAATTTGTGATTAGCTTTCAAGAATTTAAGTTTTTGTAGTTACGTTATTATTTATAACACCAATTTAAGATTTATTTGGAATTCAGAAAGTATATATGACCTTTTATTTGTTTGAATTGATTTTAAATCCGAAAATGCACTAATTTTAGAAAATTAATGAGGAAATAAATAAAATATGTAATATATACACACATCTCTCTATCTCTCTCACACTATATATATATATATACACTTTTTCCCTTGAATACTTGGTATTTAGTGGGAAGCTTAAAACTCAGAAAGAGAAAGAAAATGACTACAATAACCAAGCTGTTTTAGATATACTAGCTCAGAAATCAGGAAATCACCATAACTTGTGCCCACCAAATAAATATGTATCCTCTACAATCAGAAACATTAAAGCAGCAAAAATTCAAAACAAGACTAGTAAAGATCTAATGAAATCAAATGGATGGCGTCAACTCCCAAAATTACTCTTGATACTGCATCTTAACTAATCATTTGTTTCCCGAAAACATAAATAAAAACAACAAACCAACTACAGTCGCAACAGATGTCCTAACAGTTGCAGTGACCAGAGTGATTGACAGACTCATATCGCCGATTTACGCAATTCTTCAGCTCCATGTGCGAAGTGGCACCGATCCCCAAAAGTGCATGACCCTTTAGAAAAATTTTCACACAGTTTTGTCTTTAAATTGCTTGCAGGACCAGAGCCTGACATTGCACGGCTTTTAGGCGGAGGCCCAGAGGCTGATCCAATGTTCACAATAAGCTCACGAACCATTTGACTGGCTTGTTTGATCTGATCAAACGTACCCTCAAGCTCAATGTTCCTCAGGTTTGGATCTGACTCGTGGTCTCTTATTGAAAGTTTGGCTCCGGTCAGGCGACAGATTTGCTTCGAGTTGACACCACTTTTACCAATGATGGCTCCAGCAAGCGATGCGTCAACACTGATCTTTGCAGTGGCAGAGGCCCCAAAGCTGGCTGCAGCACCATGACTTGGCGGGGTTGGCTCCATGTGGCCACCGAACCTGCTGCCTTGCCTTGGTCCCATAGCACGAGGGTCTTCATGGGACGGAGCTGTTGGCCTGCCAAGTTCCCATTCACCATGGGCAAAATGACATTTATCACCAAACTTGCAACCTTCAGCGGAGTTGTATTTATTGCACAGGCGGCTTTTGACAGCTGGAGGAGATGAACCGTCTGGAAATGAAGGTGGGAGTACAGAATTTCTGGGAGGTGCTGCATGAGCTGGGTTGTTGCCAGTCATCTGGGCGATGGCTTTGATGCCACCAGGAACATAATGCAAGAAATGGCATCCCTCACCAAATGGACACCCAGAAGTGCTGAAAACCATTCAGAAACATGTGAGATCAGTCACAAGTATGATACATATAAAATGAAAAAGATGCAGCAATTACATTAGATGCAAGCTGTTTCTAGTAACAAATAACAGATAGATAACAAGGTCAGGATTATCATCATACCATCCTTAATTCCATTTAACATAATTTTAACCAGAATTCTGAGGGAAATCTGCAGTTCCTATTTAACAACAGCATTCAAATACCAACAAACATACCAACCACAGGATGTCTACAATGTTTCATGCTCTAAAATAACTCAACACAGACCATGTGTAGTACCAATGATAAAGGATTTTCAGCTGATCTAGGCCAAGCTCAGACCAACAAGATGGACAGCCCTAGCCTCTTCAACTTCACATGTTAAAATATGACATAAAGAAGAAGCTCCCTGGTTCCAAAATAGTATTAACTGTTAAATGCTGATGTGGTGTTAAAGAATGTTTTTAGTTCATTCAAAGTTGAATGTACCAGACTCAATGTAAATTCAAAACATTTAAGAAAATGTCTAGGTTAATTTTCACTAATTTAAAATTTTGTACACCTACAAGTCAGACTAAAGTTAGCTTTAACTGCCTCATTAGAAACAAACTAAAGGAGGTAGAGTTCCATTTGAAACTCTCTTGCGGTAAAATAGATGTGAAAGAATAATAGACCAAATGAGCTACAGAGGTAACAAAGCAAGGGGATTGTATGAGACCCAACGACCAGTAAACAAGAGCAAAACATACATCAGCATAACATTCACCATATTGATATGAAGGAGCCCCTAATACCCCAATGATGCACCAGTAATAGGGGGAAATAATAGATTGTTGGATAGCTTACCACGACCAGTAATGATGCACCAGTAATATGGGAAATTTATCCTCTCAAGTGCCAAACAAATAATATTCAAAACGATAGGCTACCAGCCTACCACAACCAATTTGCTCAAAACTAAGCTCTTCTTCATTTATTAAAATAAAAACAAATAATATACCAAACTAAATGACCATTAATATATTGCGGGAAACAATTGCACTTCGAACACCTGTTAAAAATAATAAAGCAACAGGTTTATAAAACTGCACCCTAAATCAACCAGGTCCGCCATTTTAATAATAGAACTGTTATTGAATGGCCTGTACCACAACTTTTGTTGTCAATTGATTAGGCCCAATCCACAGCCGTTACTTGTGAAAGATTAAATGATGCATGTATTATCTGTCTTTTTTTTGCCTGAGTTTACATCAAACATAACTGCTTGAGTTACATATAGCCCAACACAAGTAATTCATCAGCACTTTCACGAATCAACCATTTTTCTGTTCAATAGTCCTTGTTATCTTGTGATTAAAGAACAGTATTACCTGTATCACAACCTTAGATGTTCAATTCATTAGTCCAAATCATACTGCTTATACTTGCAACCATTGTATAAATGAATTACTCTTACAGCTTATAAGCACTAAAAAATAGATAAATTGTACTTACAGGATTGATTTTTTAGATAGGTTAGAATTAGAACCTGAAAAACTTTGTGCATGGCTTCGATTTGCTTCCTATACCAGTTGTAAAGGACTCCATTTCTGTTACAGAACATTAATTTATTTATCATAGTTAAAATTTCAGTGAATTTTTAATCTTGGAACTTTAAAATTCATTCACCATATCTTATCAAAATTCAAGAGGAGTTCTGTGTTATATAAAAAATAAACAATATAGAAAGTACAATAATTTAATTAAAATAGAAAGCAACGTTCTAAAATTTCTTATTATTGTAAAACTTTTTTCAGGGAGCCATTTGAAGGGTATTTTAATAAATATTTTCCTTTGACTCAACGACAGGAAAACTTTTTACTTTTTACTGACAATTTTAATATGAAATGTTAAAACAACTCTCCCTGCATAAAGTCTTCCTACAATAAAGAGAATTCAAATATAAGAAGAAAATAACATATAGAGCTCAAACGTCTAATATGTCTTCAGCTGAATTTTTCTCCATATTATTAATGCTCCTCGACTTCTATATATTTATTTTTTAATAAAACAGACCATGCAGAATTAGAATTTCCTACTACACATGATTATAGGAGAAAAAGTGGTATTTCATGAACTCATGATGAATTTCCTATACCCCCCCCCCTTAACCAGCTTTCTCAGCCATAAGATCTCGGAGTGCATAAACTCATTCCATATAATATCATCTTCTAATATTAACATATTCATCACTAATTTGGATTTAAAAAGCAAAGAGAAACTAATGAAACTAAAACACCAATGCAAAGGAAACCCCAATAAATAATCAAAGAACCATAATGGGTAAATGAAGCAACCAACAGTTCTCAATGAACATAATCTTCTTATGAGAAGCTTTAGCTTATCAGAGACCTATAAAAACAGATGTACCCAATTCATTTATTTTTTCGGAAGTCACATGACCCCAATCAAAATAAAACAATTAATCCTTGATACTACATGCATCAAACAAACAGAAATATATGCTAAAAAAGGAACTTATACTCATCAGAAAATCAAATTACTATTAGTAAAAAAACAATTTTTTATATGGGAAAAATAAAAAACCCAAAACAAATCCAACTAAAAACGAAGCAGTCAACCAACGAAATTGAACAATTAACTTCACAAAGTAACCACAGAAGATACTTCACAAATCATAAAAAGTAAATACACAGCGTAAAGTATAGACAAAATGTAGTACAACATGAAAGCCATAGATTCAACAAAGTAAACCAAAGATTTGAGCAGAAAAACCTTGTTTCGACTTCTTGAAGCCGCCATTGCCGTTCAAAGCAGCTTCTGGCCTCCCTCTCTTCCGAGCAGCTCCGAACTCCATTGCAATAACAAAACTAACAATTGAAATAGAAAAACTGGGTAAATCTAGTAGAGTAATTAAGAAAAAAGAATGAAACAAAAGCCAAAAGCGGAGCAAAAACCCTAGGCAAAGAGGAACGAGAGTGGCTAGGGTTTGGAGGAAGTAAACGGACTGGAGAGAGAGAGCGCGAAAGGAGGAGAGAGAAAGAGGTTGGGGAGATAGAAATAAGGGCGGATATGAAAATTAGGTTTAAATATGGCTAATAGTAAATCTTTTCACGTGCTCTTGTAAGCTGATGAGAGCCAGCCCGAGATCTAGCGTTGTACGGCCCTATATTTAATGGGCCTTTTGACGATAGCCCATGTTGCCTTTTAGTGTAAATTTTAATTTTTTTTCTTCTTTTGAATAAATAAAAAAAATGTTGGATTTCTATTTTCTAATAATATACTCCGAATTAGGATTCTCTTCGTTACATCTATTCTATAATTTCTTCCATCGCATATTTAACGATATAAATATTATTTTCAACTACAATATAAACGACAAAATAATTTACTACAAATTTTATTATACCGCTAAATACAATATTTTTGTAAATTAATGTTTATTGAGAAATTAGATGATAAGTATAATAGAGGCCCTCACACTTTAAAACCGCACCGCACCAATCACAAGCGGTTTCGGGTGCGGTTTTGAATTTTTCAAACCGCACCTAAGCGGTTTCGGATGCGGTTTGGACTTCAAACCGCACCAAACCGCACCATGCTCACCCCTAATAGAGGGGATCTTAATATCTTATTAACTATTTAAATTTGGCTATAAATCACTAAATAAATAATGTTTCTAAATATTATTATGAAGTTAGGCCCTTGATCTATGTATTAAAATTTTAATTTTTTCAAAACTCTGACTTAAATATTTTTCATAAGGCAATTGATATTTTTGATAACCATCCTATATATATTCTACCAAAAAAGATTGAATTTTACAGCATCCAATATTATTATATTCTAATAAAAACTCAAGTCATTTTTTTGGTGGTTCATCTAATTAAATCCCATATGAAAATTTAATGCAATACGCAATTGATGAAAGAACTTGAGTTTTGGGATGAAGATTTCCAAACAATTAATTAAGTGCAGTCCACAAAACATCCTGCACTTGATTAATTGTTTTGAATATTCGACTCATATATGGGATCTGAAATTACATCTTCACCCAATTCATCTATAGTGACATCAAATTCCCCCCTTTAACTTTAAACCATACTCTTTTTGAGTATTAACCCATACGAGCCACCCTCTTCATTAATCTCTTGTTTGATTCACCAGAATCTTCTAGTCAGACAAATCTCTTAATATTTCTTGTTTGATCCACCAAGACCCTTGCCAAGAAGAGTACACCACATCTCTTATCAAGAGTCATGGTTCGGAATATCCGGTCATGGGCATCTGAAACCACATCTTGACCCAAAATGTTAATTTATCAGATTTATGGTCTATTAGAGAGCATATATGTGTTTAATTTTTCTCCTTGTGTTTCGATGTGAGATTTTATTTTCATGCGTTATCTCAACATTAATTTACTCAGATTATTTTTGTGTGCAGAATTCATTAAGACCCATCTACTTATCATAATATCACTTCTCTTTTGATAAATATATTTATTAGTGATACAAATTTATTAATTTTCATAGGGTGTTAAATTTTATTTGAGAATTAAATAAATTTTATTTGAAATAAGTTGTTCATAAACAATGTGTTATTTTTATAGTATCATTATAAAAATTGGAAGATTTTTTGAAACAAAAAATCAATAAATAAGACATTTTTGGTGTAATATGGTTGAGGGGGTGTGAATTGCAATACATTGGTGCATCATTTAAACTTCAGATATTGAAACTGACACATTTTTTATAATTAAAAAAAATTAAAAAAAGAAGATTTATTTTGTGAAATTAAGCATATATAATCCAACATGAACCATGGTTAATTGGTACCCATAAAATTGCCTCAACTTATTTTAAACTAACTTGATGGAATCCTTAAACCCTAGCAAGTATTTCTTCCTCCTTGCTGGTTTCCTCCAAGTTAATGCACTTATACCACTTGGCACAATACACATAAACCACAAAATCAAGCGCAGTCAAACCCGCAACAAGGAAATAAAACCTGTCCATATGCCCAGTATTCAAATCCTCCGGAATCCACCCGGGTTTATCCCCTTTGGCCGTAATCCCCATCACCATATTAACAAGCATACTACTCGTATAATTCCCAAGCGAAATCGACGCCATGCAAAGCGAGCTCCCAAAGCTCTTTATCCCATCTGGAGCTTCTCCATTGAAAAACTCCAGCTGCCCTACGTACATAAAGACCTCAGAAGCCCCCACAAGCGCATACTGTGGAATTTGACAAAACACACTTAACGAGCTCGACTCTTTTCCGGGTTTCACTCGTTTCAGCCGCTCCAGCTCAGTTATACCCGCTGCAATCATGGCTAGCATTCCGATGATTAGGCCGATTCCCATTCTTTGGAGCTCCGTCAGGCCTTTCGGGTTTCTGGTTAATTTCCCGGCCACCGGAACTAGGATTTGGCGGTAGATTCCGGTGGAGATGAGGACGCTGCAGATGTCGAAGGCGGACATGCTGGCGGCAGGGAGACGGAATTTATTGACGGTTAAGTTCATGACTTCGCCTTGTTCCACAAAGAGTGAGGCCATTTGGGTGAATACAACTGAGTATATGATGGTGCAGAGCCAAATTGGTAGCATTCTAATTACACATTTGGCTTCTTCAACCTGAGTAATAGTGCATAATCTCCATGGATTAGTAGTAGTAGTTTGGCCACTTCTATCTTCTTCTGTTATTACTGCTGCCTTATCCAAACATCTGTGAGAATTAGGGTAAATTGAAAATTGAATTGAATGAATTAAATCCATATATCAGCTACCAATTTATTATTCTTAATTTTTAAAGAAAATATTGTTGAATTCGTATTCAAATCCATTCATAGCAAAGAATTAATGACGGTTACTCACTCACATGAACTCATTACTGTGAAGAATTTTCCTACTTCCTTTAATTGCAGACTCAGATCCCTCAACTTCATACAACTCACTAAACATCACCAAATTTGAGTCTCCGTTTTCGAGCTGCAGCAACAAATACTTGGGCGACACGAGGCAAGGGGTTTCCACAGGGTTTAATAAATCGGTAGCCATTGTATCCCATCAGAAATGATACCAATGCTATGACAGCAGAACCTGTAGAAACCCAAAACCCTAATGTCCACATGCCATTATCTTCATAATAAACAAGAACTGTGTTGGAAAAAAGCGAGCCTACATTGAGTGCAAAATAGAACCAGCAAAAGAAAGCCGCTCTGGAGTTTTGTTGTTTAGGGTTTGTTTCGTCGAATTGATCCGCGCCAAAGGTGGCTAGGCTAGGCTGATGGCCACCGTATCCAAAGGCCACTAAGTATATTGCTACGTAGAATATGCCTACTCCGATTGAAGAAGCTGGCATGCAACTCTTTTCTCTGTCACCACAACCACTAGGCTTTATCAAGAAAAGCCAAGAAGATAGTGATACTAGCACCAAACCCTATTATAATATATATGGATGAACAAGAAAAACTAAGTAAGAAATTAGCTAGGAATATTGAATGATCAAGATAATGACTAATATTGTATAGAGTTAACTGTTACTATTTGAGTTCTTTCTTTACACCCTTTTATCACATGTATTTACACACAAAGATATTAAATATCAACATATATTAAAAAAATTAATGCACTAATAATTATAAGGTTATTTCTTTGATATAATATATGAGAAAAAGAAAAAAAGAAGAAGATTAATTACCAGTACGAAAATGAGTTGAAAGATTGCACAGGTCAAGAATCGTCCCAAATAGGAATCACTAAGAAATGCTCCAATCAATGAGCATAAATAAACCGTTCCTGTCCACTTACTGACATTATTGGCTGCAGAAGCATTGTCCTGGCCAAGAACCCTAGTCAAGAACAAAACCATGTTCACACCAACTCCAAAAAAGGCTAGTGTTGCAAGGCCCTGGTTAGCTGCATGCATGCATCAAAAAGTTAAATTTTAATCAACTTAATTAGGTCAAATAATTAATCTCACCCCTTCAAATCTATTTAGGGAAATTTTAGTGTGAATTTTCACATTTGCCCTTATATGTACGTACGTATGCATCTCTCTTTTGTTATGTATATTAATTATAGCGGTAAAATCTCATAAAATATGTATTAAAAAAAATATAGCCAATTTTAGATATGAATATATTACAGGCAATACAAATATTTATGTTATTTAGCTGGTGTCTAGGACGCACCTAGAAGGAGAAATGCTAGGGCCCAGCCTCCTGATCTCTTTGTCTTTACTTCAAAATTGCTGCTGGGTTTATTTATGGCATTGATCTGTTCATCCTCGTGATTTTCACTAACTGCTTCGAGGCTATTAGTTTCCTCTCTCACGGCCTGTGTGGAGCAAAAGGGGATAGATGGATTATATATATATATATATATATATATATATGATTTTTAAATTATTTATATGGTCATACTAATATATGATCTTAATGCATCTTAACAAACCATTTCTGAATGTATTTTTAAGAGCCTACATTTTTATATTAAGAGGTCTCGCATTTAATACAAATATGTAGGATGTTGATATACATGGAGAGATTAATCATTAAGATGCAATTAAAAACCAACTTTTATATGTTTCGCCCATATATCAAAACATTTAATAGGTGCATGCATGGTATATACGTACTCTTGGTGGAAAATTAAATGCCAGATTAACCACGCATGAGAAAACCCTAATTTTGAACAATTCTTTACCATGCACACTCATTGAATTCAACATTATTTTATGTTTGACAAGAATAAATTTTGAATCACTGAAAAAATTAATCCATCTTTCTCAATAAGTGTCGGTCGGTCATACAAAAGCCAATCCCTAACGGGGTGTAAAGCAAGCAAGCTATGTACAAAAATATTTCCTTACATTTGAGGGGATCTCCTTGATGATGCTATTTGAGTCCATTGCAAGTGATTAAGGTTTCCTCTGCAAATTACACATCAAACTATTAGCAATTACATGGATATATAAACAGACATATATATATATATATATAGAGAGAGAGAGAGAGAGACGTTATTATGAAATACTTGCAAAAAAATTATAATAATGTCAATTAAAAATTATATATAGAGTATAATCTTTGTCAAAAAAAATTCCAGTCACTTAGAAGTGTTAAAGTATCTGAGTGTCGTTAAAATAATTATAATAATTTCACTAACATGCATAGATAACCAACATTCATTAATGCTCTCCATTATCAACATTCATTAATGTATAACTAACAATGTCCCTTGGAAGTAGTTAAATGTATGTGTTCAGCCAAATTATTTTGTTCTGCATGCCAATATATATATATATATAGTCTCTTCAACAAAACGGTTTGTTAATGAACCGGCTATAGTGACGATTATACGAACCATATATACAATCTGTCATAGACGATTCGTTAACAAACTGCTTCGTTTATGAGATTTTTTGTATATATATATGTCTATATGCATATACACAGCTGTGTAGTTATGACGACGGTTTTTTTAATTGGACTATAGTGACGGTTCAACCGTTGCCATATACCAGAATATAGCGACGGTTGAACCGTTGCCATAACAAAAAATAATAATTGTGTATATACATTTTTCATATATATATATATATATATATATCCTCAAATTATCTCCCAAAAAAATAATAATCCAAAAAACTAATTAATAATGTCACCAACCAGCTGCATTATATGACTCTGACCGATTTATGCATACCTTTTTCGGAACTTGACAACAAAATATCGTCGTGGGAGATCGTCGTACGACTCCGGGGACGGAGAAGAAGAACCTTTATGAACAACACCACTCACCGGAAAACTATGATGATCAGCTGTAAACCCTATTGTCATTTACGTCGGAAAATAAAATAAATAGATCAAATATGCACAATATAATCCAATGCTCTTATATATATATATTATTAATTAATTAATTAAGAAGCCTAATTTAGAGATCGAGCTAGAAGAACTTTATCAAAAGAGCTAGCAAGAAGACAGAGAGCTTAGGAAATTAAGAGGAGAAGAGAGAGATGTGTATATTTATAGGAGTTAGGAGGGAGGTTTGTTGTAATTTACTAACAAACTCTCCTAATAAAACTCCTAATAAGTCTGCCTTCAGTTTGACTACCCTTAGTTCTTTCTTCAAGAAATGGGACCCACGAATTCACATGCATTAAAGTTAACGTTAACGTATAGCTAAGTTCACGTTAGGTTACAATTCCATCACACGCGCATACGACAACAAAAAAATTAACATAAAGATTTATGTGGTTCTTCAATTTGGATACGTACACGGGAGCGATATTATATTTTTATTAACCTGAGTACATATAATTTTACAATAGAGAATCTCTATATATAACTGCTACTTTTATTTCAACCTTAATTCACATTACAACCTAAATACCAATAATATCCTTGTAACACCGTACTATAACGGCAACACCCCCAACCTATGGTTCAAAATCTGATGGGTAAGTGCTTCGCTCTACACTCGGTATTTTTCATGAACTTTTCAGTTATGAGCCAGTACAATTAACTCGTTAGCATTGTGAATTTTCTAGTACTTTCCACACTATTAATTTGTGATGTATTCAAGTGAGAGATATATGAAGGGTAAATATGTCATTTAATGAGATTTATTAGTATAAAATAATATATTCATCACTTTATATAATTTTGTAGTGTCACTAAAGATAAATTTGGAATTTTTTCTTTCTATTTTTATTTTTTTTAATGTGTGTGCAAATTATAATTTATTTATTCCTTCGAGGATAAGGGAGTACTTTTTATGTTTAAAATTAAATACACATTTTTAATTTTTATTTATTAATTTGTAAAAAAATTTAACTTTTAAATTAATATAGAGTTGTTAGGTTTTAGTTCAAATCAGTATAATTACTATATCATATAAATTAGGAGATTTGTTGTAATTTAATTAACAAAACTCCTAATAAGCCTGCCTCAATAGTTTGACTAATTTAGTGAACGTTTGAAGCTATCTTCAAGAACAAGGCCCCACATACCATGTGATTATTAATTTTGATTATTGCTTTTATTTATAATTAGTTTTAAAAAAGTCAATTGTGTTTGGTAAATAAAAATCACTTAAAATACTAAAAAGTGAAGTGTTTAACAAAAATATATTTACCAATTACTTATTTTTAGTGTAAATTACTAAAATGAATGTTTTGAGAATTGAGTGGTTAGTGTTGGGTCATGATATTTCTCCTATTGGGCCGAATGGAGTGGGTCTATTTATTTAATTAGTCCATTGGGTCTCCACTATTGGGTCCTAAAGTTATTGGGCCTAATCCTTACATTATCTTTATTATATCTCCATGATATTAGACCGAGTCAATGGGTTGATCCATTAGATCTTTTAATATCTAAGCTTTTGACTTGTAATGATGAAAAAATAAGGTTGTTGACCAAAAGTTTGCAGATCATTAATGTGGATGAGATTATATCCGACCGGCGGTATGTACAGTGGAGAAAAAAGGTGACAACCTGCATGCATCCGGCTGAGATCAGGGAGAAGTAGGGAGCTGTGTCAGACAAAAGTTGGTGGCACGGTAAACCAGGCAAGAGAGTATAACCTAGCAAGGAAGTCTCCAAGAAAAGGTACGCATACACACAACTGATAATTTTATCTCTCTAAGAACACTAGATATTTTATCCTCCATTGTTAACCCTTGTAACGGCCTGTACTGACTCTCACACCAGAGCTATCCCCCGACGGTCGAAGCCGTCAAGCTTTTGGTGTTGACTGTGTTTAGTGTCCAGGATCAGGGCGTCTTACGTGATTGGGACGTTGGAGAAGATCTTGGCGTTAACATTGGCGCTAGAAGGAGGGCTGAGTTCTAGTGTCCTAAGTATTTTTCAATCACAAGTTGTGGCCGTTCTACGTCAGTGTTCATGGGAAAGAGTAGAACATCTACACCTGAAGGGCAGCCGATGACCGTCAGTGAATCAGCACCACGAGTGTCTGTCAAGGATCGTTTGGGACCTGCACTAAGTGTTCATGCCAGCACAGCGTCCAAACGATGGCATGAAGATTCTCGACAGAAGGTCGTGAGCAAAGCTAAGAGAAAGATAGTTTTCACGACAGAGAAAGGGTCTGGTCATGGTCGGAAACGAGTAGAAGGCACCTTCGCCTAGAACTCGATACTGAGATGACCAAGACTGAAAAGGCCTCCCAACTGGCTAAGATGGCAGACGAAACAGATAGGGTCATGGAGGCACTTATGAAGTAGCGACAAGATATAACTGAGTAGATGAATCGAATGACAGAGTTGAGGGAATGAAGCGTCCAGTTATGTTCAGTCCGAAGAGCGTGGGCATTGGAGTGGGAAGGAACCTGCTCATTTAGGACATGAGTCTCGGGGTCAACATCGAGAAAGAAGAAGATCAAGAAGCCCTACTCCTCAAAGATCGAAGAGGGCGCATCACCCTGTCGGTTCTAAGGAGCAAGGTCGAAGCAAACGAAGAGGTCGATCCAGGGAATGCACTCCGGAGAATACAAAAAAGGCGCTCGTTGTTGCGCATTCTCATCACAGCCACATAACCCAGAGACTGAAGCAGATCTAGGGGCCGTACACCAGAAAGTCCACCGAGAACACTTCGCTCTGTGGATCGTCATCATCGTAAAAGTCCCTCGAGAGTTGGGGGTTCTATGGTAAAAGACTGATCTACTCGAAAGAAGAAGGAGTCGCTAGAGAAAGAAGCGTCATCTCAACCGGAAGGAGTGGAGTATTTGGTGAAGGAATTAAAGGAGCTCCAGAAACAATTAGCTGAGGTTCAACAGGTAAAGGATACTCCGGGAAAAAAGACGTCCCCCTTTTCCTCGGATATTCTTAAGGAGAAGGCAGACACCACCAAGAAGTTGCCTCACATGAAGAGTTACGATGGGTCTGGAGACCCTTATGACCATAGCCAAGCATTTGACCGGCTGATGGATTATTACTGATTTTACCGATGCTGCCAAGTGCCATACGTTCGTCACAACGCTAAGGAAAGATGCGAGGCAGTGGATGGGAACTTTGCCGGCAGATTCAGTATCCTCATGGTCTGAGCTATGTGATAAATTCCATACCCAGTTTGGGAGCAACCGAAGAAGAGGGAAGCCCACAAGTTCTTTAACATAGGTCAGACAACTCACCAATGAGTCTTTGGGCCAGTACGTGAAGAGATTCAGGGAAGCAGTTGGCTAGGTGGCGGACCTCAATGATATGCAGGCTGTAGGTTTGTTTCAGAATGGGCTGGATCTGGTAAAGTCTGAAAAGTTGGTGAAGAAGCTGATGTTTCACCATCCGAAGAGTTTGGCAGAAGCCTTTGATAAAGCAGAAGGTTATATTGTGGTGGAGGAAGCCATGAATAGTCTGAAACGACCTTCTTCGGATCAAATAAAGGAGGCAGATACTCATAAAACCGAAGGCGATCAGAAGAGGGTGGGGGGGATATAACGATCGATCTGATGGAAGCTCAAAGAAGTACAGTAACATATGGCGACAAGGAAATAATCGCCCACCGGCTTCTACCCCAAAGGTGAATAAGGTCTACACCAAACTGAATACGGAAAGGTCGGTAATTCTGGATCAGATCAGGGGTCAGCCGTTCTTCGAACCACCTCGTGATAACTTCAAGTCAGGACAAGGCAATACTCGAAAATATTGTGGCTATCATCAAGTCACAGGTCACGACACTAATGAATGTTGCAATTTGAAAGATTTTGTGGAGAGGAAAATTCAAAGTGGTTTATTGGTTTAATATGTGGCAGGGAGGGACCAACCAGAGCAGCAGAATGTCGATCGTACCGTTCAGACAGTTCAACCGACTCCCCCTGTGCAGCCTGCCCCAAATAAGTCACCAAGGCACTTTGTTGATGTAATAACCGGTGGGACATCAGGGAAGTTGGTAGGAAAGAAGAGGAGATGATATCTGGACTTGGTCATGTCCGTGGCGGGTGCTCCCCCGAAGATCGACAGACTATTTCCCAGGACTGTCATATCCTTCACCGATGCAGATTATCCTTCGGAGCCCATCGAACCCCATGAAGGAGCACTGGTGATAACTGCACAAGTAGGCTCTGTAGATGTGAAGCGCATGCATGATGATAGACAACGGGTCTTCGGTGGATATTCTGTATGCCCATGCTTATCAGAGGATGTATCTTGATGGGAGAAAGATGGAGGTCAGACATGAGGCTCCTCTATATGGCTTCAGCAATGATCCGGTCAAAGTGGCAAGAACCATTGAGCTACCAGTCATCTTCGGTACTGCCCCCACAACAGGTAGAAATAACAAGTAAATTTTATGTTGTGCATGTAGATCCGGCCTATAACGCCATACTAGGAAGACCTACCTTAACTGCTCTCCAAGCAGTGACTTTCATCCCTCATTTTAAAATTAAGTTCCTTACGACACGGAGTGGGAGAGGTAGCAGGGGATTTGGATCTGGCTCGACGCTGTTATCGAAATGCTGTTATTTCCTCTGGAGTAGGGGTCAGCAAGCAGAAGTAAACCATGGTAATCGAGATCGAGCCCTTTACTGAAAGCAGTTCGGAGCCATTGGTTATTCCTACAGGAGAGATAAAAGAGATCGAACTGGTCCTGGGAAAGAAAGACAAGACTGTGAAGATTGGTTTGGGTTTGCCGGAACCTCTCCAGACAAATTTTATGAAACTTTTTCGCTGTTATGCGAATATCTTTGCATGGGAGCCACAGGACATGCCTGAGATTAGTCAAAATATTGCCGAGCATCGGCTGGATGTGGATCCATCAAAGAAGCCAGTTCTGCAAAAAAGGAAGATCTTTGCACCTGAACGTCAAAGAATTATTGATGAGGAGATCGTGAAGCTGATAGCTGCTGATTTCATCTTCGAGATCGACTATCCGGACTGGATGACAAATGTGGTGTTGGTGCAGAAACAGAATGGGAAGTGGAGAGTCTGCATCGACTACACAGATCTGAATAAAGCATGCCCAAAGGACTTCTATTCTCTATCCCATATTGACCAACTTATTGATGCGACTTCGGGGTATGCACTACTAAGCTTTATAGATGCTTTTTTAGGTTATCATCAAATTTCTATGTGCAAGGAGGACATTCCGAAGACAACATTCATCACACACCGTTCGGTGTACGCCTATAAGAAGATGACCTTCGGCCTGATAAATGCTGGAGCCACTTACTAGAGAATGATGAACTTTGTCTTCCAGAAGCAGCTGGGAAAGAACATGGAGGTGTACGTGGATGATATGATTGTGAAGAGCACGATGGTTCAGAAATATTTGGATGATCTGGAGGAGTGTTTTTAGACAGTCTGCCATCATAAATTGAGGCTCAATCCTACAAAGTGTACTTTTGGACTCGGTACAGGGAAGTTCTTGGGTTATCTGGTCAGTTAAAGGGGCATCGAGGCCAATCTGAAAAAGATCCAGGCCATTTTAGACATGAAGACTCCTCAGTCATTCAAAGACGTGCAACGTCTGACTGGTAGGATTACAGCTTTAAGGAGGTTCATGTCCAAATTCGCAGAAAGATGCTTACCATTCTTCGACACACTGAAGGGACCGAAGAATGCAAAGACATTCCAATGGACTTTGGAGTGTGAAGACGCCTTCCAATGCATAAAGACATATCTATCTTCGGCTCCTTTATTGATGAAACCTGCCCCAGTTGAGACTTTATATTTATATCTGACAGCTAGTTCGTTGGTAGTTGGAGCAGTGTTGGTTTGGGAGGTCAGTGGGAAGCAGCATCCAGTTTATTATGTCAGTCATGTCCTAAGAGATGCTGAAACCAGGTATCCAAATATTGAAAAATTGCCTTTGCTTTAATAATTGCTAGTCGAAAGCTTCGACAATATTTTCAAGGTCGACTCCTAGTTGTTTATACGGATCAACCACTGAAGAAAGTGATGAACAAACCAGAAGTTTCAGGGAGATTAGCAGCATGGACTATGGAATTATCCCAATTTTTTTATTGAATATCATCCCCGAACTGCTATCAAAGGTCAAGCCTTGGCCGATTTCATGGTGGAATGTTCGTTTTCCGAAGCAGATGCTGAGCTGCCAGAAGTTGAGACGTCCGATCGAGTGGTTACAATTCTTAGCATGGTCAGAATTCTTGGACGTTGTATGCAGATGGCTCTTCTACTGCGGATGTCAGCGGGGCAGGGATTATTTTGACAGGTCCGAAAGGATTCAAAGTACAGCAAGCCATCCGATTTGGGTTCAGAGCAACGAATAACGAGGCCGAGTATGAAGCAGTGTTGGCAGGATTCCGATTGGCAAAGAGTCTGGAAGTACAGAAGCTGATCATATACAGTGATTCTCAACTGGTCGTCAAATAACTATCGGGAGATTATGAAGCTCGTGGAACGAGGATGATCAAGTATTTGGCAGAGTTAAAGGACCAGGCTTCAGTACTTCGTCTCTTATGAGTTTCAGGGCATAGAACGTAATGACAATTCCATTGCATATGCCTTATCGAAACTGGCCACTACGGATGCTGTCATTTTTAATGGGTCAGTTTATTTGGAGGTTTTGCAGCAGCCGAGTATCCAGCACGAAGCGGTAATGTGTATTGAACGATCCGACTGTTGGATGACCCCTTACATTGTGTATTTGGCAGATGGCGTCCTTCCTTCAGATCATATGCTGGCAAAGAATATCAAGTACAAAAGTGCCAATTTCGTTCTCATTGATGGGGATCTTTATCGAATGGCATTTTCATCACCATTGTTAAAGTGTCTGGTTCCATCCGAGGCTGAGTATGCTCTTCGGGAGGTTCACTAGGGTATTTGCGATGATCATATGGTCGTTAAGTCTTTGGCTTATAAAATACTTCGGCAGGGGTACTACTGGCCTACAATCTTAAGGAAGCGACATAGTATGTGAAGAAGTGTGAGAAATGCCAGCTTAACAGTCCGATCCCTCATCAACCACCAGAAGAGCTATACTCGATTTTATCTCATATACCCTTTACTGTTTGGGGGGTAGATATATTGGGTCCGTTGCCTAAAGCTAAAGGTCAGGTCAGCTTTGTCATAGTTGCTATTGATTACATGAACAAATGGGTAGAGGCGAAGCCACTTCGGTTGATAATGGAACAAGAGTGTTTGAAGTTCATGAAAGAGTCTGTAGTGTTGGGATTCCTAAAGTGGTGATATCGGACAACGGACGCCAGACCGTGGGATCAAAATTTGAAGGATATCTGAAAAAATTGGGGGTTCAGCACAGGAAGACTTTAGTGGCTCACTCACAGTCAAATGGGCAGGTTGAAGTGACCAACAGAACGCTTCTGAATGGGATCAAACGTAGACTAGACGAAGCTAAAGGAAGATGGCCGGAGGAGATACTCAGTGTATTGTGGGCTTATCGGACTACACCGAGGACCATAACAGGGGATTCACCTTTCAGATTGGCCTATGGTACTGACGCTTTAGTCCCAGTCGAGATTGGATCCCTAAGTCTTCGGGTTAGTCAGTTCAAAGAGTTTTATAAAGAAGATGGACTGAAGGTCAACTTGGATCTGTTAGAAGAAGTCAGAGAAGTAGCTTTGATCAAGTTAGCAGCCTACCAGAGAAGAGTTCCCAAGCATTACCAAAAAGGGGTAAAGCTTCGTAGATTCGAAGTGGGAGACTTCGTCCTCAGAGAAGTCGAAGCATCTACGCCACAGAACATGGGAAAACTGATGCAAAACGTATGAAGTAATTGAAGTACCCAAGCCCAGGACTTTTCAATTAAAGGCATTAGACAGATCCGAGATTAAGAACACTTGACACTCTGGCAGGCTTCAGAAATATTTCCAATAGATATCGAGTCAGTTTATCAGAAGTCTGTACATAGTTGTTCATCATCAATAAAAGATTCACTTTTTCACAATTGATCTTCGTCCTATTTTGTCCTCAGTTCACAAGGGAGTAAGGAGGACGGGGGGACTCGCTGACCATTCGATGGTAGCCTTTTCGGCAGGTGGTCCTTATGAATTTGTCAAGCCCTTCGGGGTAGGCAAACTTCATCGGTGTAAGTAGGACGGGGTGGACTCGCTGACCATTTGATGGTAGCCTTTTTGGCAGGAGTGTCCTTATGAATTTGTTCTACCGCGAGGGGTAAACTAATTACATGGTCCTTTTAATATTGCTTTTATCGCGAGCGGTAAATCGATATGCACCGAAGTAAGGAGGTATGGTCGGACTTGCTGGTCATTCAATGGTAGCCTTTTTGTCATGAGTGTCCTTATAAATTTGTTCCACCGCGAGTGGTTAACAAATTCCATGGTCCTTATAAAATCGTTCTACCCCGAGTGGTAAACAAATATCCTTATATACTTGTTCTACCCCGAGTGGTAAATAAGATCTTGATGGTGCAAGGAGGATCAGCCGAATTCACTTTGTACATGACCTGCATCATGCTTCGGAAACGATAAGTATACAATACTTTATTTTGTTCAAGTGTTGAGTTCGGTTCATTCAGTTCAATTCATTAAATTCCGTTCATTATGTTCCTCAACTTAACTGTAATAGGCCGTATCTAACTCACAATTTAAGAGATTGTACATTTTTCAAATTGATTGATATTGAAACACTGATAAAAAGTAATTGCACAGAAGTCATAAGGGACAAAATTAACTATTCATTAATACTTAACCGTTTACAGAAAAAGATGGAAATTTTTATATAAAATTATAAAGATAAAAAACAACAAAATCCCGTTCACACATTATTTTCATCTTCAGAGTCGAACAAAGCCGGATCCAATTGAGCTGCAACTAGATTTTCTTTGCCTCGACTTCGACAAAATTCATATCCACCTGAATACATCCGAATTATTTCTGCACTTAACTCCTCGGATGCCCGGTATTCAGTCTGAATTTGCTTGCGCAGATCTTCAGTTAAGGGAGGACTTCCTCCCCTGAAGGCCTTCAGTTTATGACGAAGCTTTCGACGTTTAGATGAGTGTTTTTCTTTTTCTTCGCAGACCTTCACCTGAAGACTGTTGACTTGTATTGTCAAGTTGTGATTGGATGCAGCAAGCCCCTCATTGGTATTCTTTAAAGCTTCGGTCTCTGCAACAAAATTGGCATTCATATCAGCCAATTTTTGTTCGCTGGCTTTTATCGTCTTCAGTTCTTCTTTGACCGAGCTCACCACATCATTGGATTCCCTCAGATCCTCTTTGTTCTGGGCTAGTTCCCTCTGAAGACCTTCATTGGCATGAAGAATGGTTTCATGTTCACTTCTCTCCCGAGCCAACGATGCCATCAGCATATTGTTCTCCCTTCTCATAGCCTCTTCGTCGGACTCAACATTTATATGTCTGGGACGTAAGCGCCCGAATACTGCATTTGCCTGCATATATTTAAACAATATCCAATCAATTTCAGACACTTAAACAAGAAAAGAAATGCATAACCAAGAAAACTGTCACTTACCTTTGCCAGATAGCTCATGCCTTCATCAAGAAAATTCCTGTTCGAATGGCTATCGAAGCAGTGATCGTCGGTTTCCTGAACGAGGCATCAAAGAGCCGAAAGGGAAAATTGGCATTGAACCGAGGCCACAAGGTCGGTGCTCCAATTGCCTCATTATGGAATTCGTGTGACGAAGGTCTTGGGGGGGGGGGATGGCATAAGTTGGTCACGAGTGGGAGAAGGATCCATGTATATATTTTCAGGGGAGGGAGATCGAGCTGGAGTAGGGTCGCGAACTGGTGAAAGTACAAGTGTTAAGCTTGGGTGGCTGTCAGATGGTTGTTTTCTCTTTCGAGATGGTGCTGCAGCAGATTCAATTTGTTCTTCTTCATTAAAAGTTCGAGTCTCCACTAGGGCTATTGGGGGATGAATACTCGAAGAAGGTACTCTAAGCTCCTCGGGGGTCAAAGGAATGATTTTGGTTCTTAACTTCTTCATCCGAAGAAGTTGATTCCGTGCATCTACGGGTAGATCTAAGTAAACTTTTTCGAGCTGGTGTTGGATTGACAATTGGTGGTGTTGGGTGGACAATTGGGGGTATTGGGTTGACAGTTGATTCAGATTTAGAAGGGAGTTCAGAATCTGATGGTATGGAGATCGGGCTGGGCTTTCGAACGACCCTCTTCTTTCGACGTGTTCGGAGGGTTACTTCTGGTAAAATGGGCTCTTCAACTTCTGGCTCGATGGGCTGGGATTCAACGTTGCCTTGAGGTGCTTCGGTAGTAGGTGTTTCAAAGGGTGGGTTGTCTTCAGGAGAATTTTCTATCAATGAGGCCTCACTATCTTCGGTAGATTTCTCGGATAAGAAATCTTCAAGGTTCTTTTCTTCCTCAGGGCTAGGATTGATTAAAGACACTGTGAAAGGAATGATAACCCATTTCTAAGTATATATATTGTCATCAGAAATTCCAAGTAAACAAAAATGAGGTTACAAACTTACATTTATGGTTATATAACCACGCTTTCTTAGAAAGAAGTTCGTATTTCAATTCTTCCTTCAGGAAGTTGTCAAAAAGCTCTATCATCTCGCCTATACGCTCTTTAGAGATGTCCCCGAAGTTAGCAGAAACTTTTTCGTCAGTAGCCCAGTTCGGTATAGTGGCAATCTCAGGTCCCTTAACGAAAAACCACTCTTTGTTCCATCCTTTGTTGCGAGATGGGGTAGCTACCAGCGAACGTCTTTCGAATTTTTTGCCTGTTTTCGATGCCTACTTGCCTATAATTTTAAATCCCTTTTCACGAGACTGACTAACCTTGTAAACAGTAAAAAAGAAATCGAGAGTAGGTTCGACTCCAACTTCATGACAGAACGCAATAAAGGCTAGGATATGTATATAAGAGTTAGGCACCAATTGGGCGAACCCAACACCGATGAACCTAGAATGGTCATCAGAAATGGGTGAAGAGGAAACCTGACTCCTTTCTCAAGAATAGTCGCAGCGACTGCCGTCCATCCTTCAGGTCGTTGATACATCTTTTCCTCAGCCCTATGAGTTCTCACTAAATGGGTATCTGGAATGTGGCATCGATCTCGAATCTTTCGTAATTCCTTTTTAGTGATAATTGACGGAGTATTGGCATGGGTAAAAAATTTCTTGTGACAACCCCAAAATAGGTCCATTCCATCCAACCCATTCTGAGTCGCTAAATACATGGTACAAAAAACAACTACTACTTTATTACAACAATTGTCGTGCAAAATACAACAACACATATGTTGTGAGTTTTGATACTAAAGCACCTCACAATGGTACCTATCAGTTTGTCACCGCAGAATGGCGTCCCCTACGGAGAGTCTGGCTTTGGTGCATCTCCCATCAACAGGAAGTCACCAGCAAGAGGCTCGGGGCTCTTTACTTATAGCTCTGATACCAACTGTGACTCTGGACAACAACTTGGATAGCACGTCACCATGACACCTTACATAAAGGTACAGTCAAAAACTGTTTTAGAAATTAAAACCCTTGGGAAGTGCTCAAGGAAACCTTCGTACATGGGAGGCCATGCTTCTAAGTTATTATAGATATCATATGCCCACAAAATTATCCTTGGTTGACCCAATAGACCCCAAAGAAAAATGAGAATATTACTATCATATTCTTCCCAATGGTGTGTCTTATCTTGACATATCATTATCTCCACCATCTCTACTTGAGAATTATACTTCAACCAAACTCCAAGATTATATAGGTAGTGCTCGTATATATACTCAGCAAGTGGATGAGCACATCTCTGTCTTATGATGACTCGAGGTTGTATGTCATTAGACATTTTGTATGTTAGTGACAAAATACCCTGCCAAAGTTGGGTTCGCCTCACCTATTTAGGGAGAAACTCAACAGCTATAGACCACCGTTCTATTCCCCTGTTATTCCCCACTTGTCCCAGCTACACTTTTATTACCTGAAAGGAATTGTGAAGCAAAAGGGTGAGCACAACTAGCTCAGTAAAGAATATTATGACTAAAGAAAAATAAATTAGCAATAGCCTTCAACAGTAATAAATCAGAGATTTAGAACATATGGTAGATGATAAAACTTTTCAACCATAGTTTCAGCGGAACGAGCAATCCATTAGAAGAGTTAAATAGACCATAAAATCTATTATCTTCTCCATGTTAAAAGTCCATCAACAATGTTTTATCCATGTAACATTAATCAACAATTCCTGTCCACAATCACATGTATAACTCATAATCGTAATTGTTGTTGTAAATTCCTTTTCTCATCCAGGACAAAGATAATTTTCATCACCTGAAACATCAAAGATCATGGTTATACCAAATCACAGTTCATATTCATAATCATACTAATAAATTCATCTTTGCACTACGGCCCAGAGATATTCATCAACAGACCATCTTTGCACTAAATGCGAAAGATATTCATCAATAAGTCATCTTTGCACTACGGACCAAAAATATTCATCAATAAGTCATCTTTGCACTACAGGCCAAAGATAGTCATCAGTTGGTCATGTTCATCTAAACACCCGTTCATCTTTGCACTACGGCCAAAGATATTCATCAGAAATCATTCATCTTTGCACTAAAAGCCAAAGATATTCAGTTATATCATTATTTAGGACTGAGGATGATGAAAAATATTTTAAAGAAAACGAATTCAGTGAAACAAAAGAACAATTTTTAAGGATTCGTACTTTAAACAATCCAAGTTCAAAAATACTTCATAAATAACGAGAATGGAGTAAAATTCAAGAATGAAAACCAAAACATAGATCCAATCAAAGATAGGAACTATAACAGACAATCTTAGACATAGAAAAGAAAATTTAATTTTTCTGTGAATAGTGTCGTATTCATGAATAGTGTCGTATACGTGAATAGTGCCGTATACGTTAATAGTAACTCCGACACTAAAAGATAGAAATTTCACAAAAAATATCATCATGCTTCGTGAATAGTACTCGTGAATAGTAACTCGTGAATAGTAACCCCGACATGAAAAAGTTCCAAATTTGATAAAAAGTTTCAACCAATATTTCGACATAATGATATTGAAGAAATAATATCATTTAAAAAAAATATCCCTTACTATCTCATACCTCAAAAGAGCAGTACTTTCGACTGGAATAACGATGAACGAACTTGCACCGTATAGCAACACTCAAGATATCAAAATACTCACAAAAATACACTCGATAATATAGAGAGAGAAATAGAGAGAAAACTTCAGTTTCTGGTGTGATTTTCAATTCTAACCTAAGCACCTATTTATAGGAAATTGCTTAGAACACCAAAGTAGAAAATTTAATAAAATATTATATTTATATAACAAATTTCCTACGCCTCTTTGAATCCAGATTTCAACATGTTTAACAACCCACTAATCATTAAAAAAACGTTTTTCTTGAATAAAACAATTAAAACTTCCAAAAATTAATTATTCTAGAATTTCAGAACTTCAATAATTCATAATAAATAGCTCTTTTATCAGAAAATTCAAATCTCACTATTTTGTATAGGAAATTCAATTCTCTACAACTTTGCAGAAGAAAGTTTTTCTAAATTCCAAACAGAAATTGACCGAAATCCATAAACGGGCGATTTTACAGGCTATAATCAAATTTCGGTCAAGAAATGGGCCCACAGAAATGTTTAACATGTTTTATACAACTTTTGCAACAAAAATACTCTTCCTCCTCATATACTCATATATCCCACATTCATTGTAAAAAATATCATTATTATTATATAATATAATAAAATATTATTTTATCAGAAAAGATAAAATATTAATTTTTAACAATTGTCACTTTAAAAATTTTCACCATCTATAACCACATAAAATCAATATTTTCCTCATCATATAAATCAATAATTAATTATTCACAAATAATATTACAGAATCACAGTACTGGCAACCAGGCCGTTTCCAAGAAAGAGGGGGCTTTCCAATAAGAATTTCTCCATACTGGCTCGCAATTAAGTGACCAAACCTCTCTCTGGACAGAACTTTCTAGACATTGCCAATAATATTTTCGAATAATATTATTCAAATAATATGAATTATTACTTCGATAATGGAAAATACTGTGTAGTGACAATTATTGAAACAACAGTAATATAAAATATTAACGCAACAATTATTGAATCAATAAAATAAAATACTAAACAGTAACTACTAAAACAATTATTGAGTAGTGCCTTCTTACGTAAGAATCAATAATTGGTGCAATACCGTGTGCTACTGTGCAACGACGCGTATTACTGTGTTTTAACTACCGGATATTCCAACAGTGTTAACGGTAACAACTACGCCGTTATTTATAAAAACTTCCTTTTGTCGTTTTCTTCATCCGACAGTTATTCTGTTATGGGGCCCACCAATGGTTGCGCCGTCATACGAATATTCTCCGACAGAAAGAATATTCCACGACCAAACGAATATTCCTCGACATAAAGAATATTTTATAACCACTTGCATAATTTGAATTTTTTTCATATATTACCCTTAACTTTAACTTTTATCAATTTAACCATTTACTGAATAGTAATTATAAGAAAAATTGAATACTTTTATTTCATAAAATTCGGGGTCTTACATTCCTTACTCCTAAAAAATTTAGAAGGAGTAATTCGAGGCTTAGGAGGCATTTTCTTTTTATTTGGAGTAGCAGCTTGAGGATTAGAACTCGAAGCTTCTTTGCAGGGGCTTGGGTTAGGTGGAACGGTCATAATGGGAGTCGCCTGAATTGGAGAACTTTGATTGATGTTAGGGGTTGCCATTGATCCTATTTTGCAGGTAAGGTAAGAAAAGCTATGGAAGGAAGGAGAGAACTCAGAAGTCTGAAATTCAAATTGGTAGGTAAAACTGTCAAATTTGGTAAAGTTTATCTTTTATAGTGACGGTTACACAGTACTCGAGGGCGGCACATTTAATTGATAGTCATGATTACGAATTTGAAAGAGTTACGTCCGGATTGAGTTTTAAACATTTAGCAGATTGGGCCCTCTAATTGGATTTTCGATTTTAATCCATCCTTTCAGTTTCCTTTTTATATCTGTCTTTCATCGATTGGGCTTTGGTAAGTCTCATTTTAGGACCTGTTTCAACCTTATCAAATCTTATAATATCATGGACTATTTATAGTTTTCTATTAAATATCCTATTTAATAAAAAACTAGGGGGCAATTAATGTTGGGTCATGATATTTCTCCAATTGAGCCGAATAGAGTGGGCCTATTTATTTAATTAGTCCATTGGGTCTCCACTATTGAGTCCTAAAGTTATTGGGTCAAATCCTTACATTATCTTTATTATATCTCCATGATATTGGACCGGGTCAATGGGTTGATCCATTAGATCTTTTAATATCTAAGCTTTTGACTTGTAATGATGAAAAAGGAAGGTTGTTGACCAAAAATCTGCAGATCATTAATGTGGATGGGATTATATCCGGCCGGCGGTATGTACAGTGGAGAAAAAGGTGACAACCTGCATGCATCCGGCTGAGATCAGGGAGAAGTAGGGAGTTGTGTCAGACAAGAGTTGGTGGCACGGTAAACCAGACAAGAGAGTATAACCTAGCAAGGAAGTCTCCAAGAAAAGACACGCATACACACAACTGATAATTTTATCTCTAAGAACACTAGACATTTTATCCTCTATTGTTAACCCTTGTAACGACCTGTACTGACTCTCACGCTGAGCTATCCTCCGACGGTCGAAGCCGTCAAGATTTTGGTGTTGACTGTGTTTAGTGTGCAGGATCAGGGCGTCTTACGTGATTGGGACGTTGGAGAAGATCTTGGCGTTAACAGTTAGTATGAAATTAACTTTGGTCAATTGACCAATACAATATCAATGCGCAGGTCGGAAGGTAATCTCTCTGCATGTATTAGTCAATTAATCAACTTATCATAAAATTAACTTCATGACAACGAGATCCTTTTGAGAAATACTCTTTCACTCCCTTAACATACATAGTTTTAGAGTTGTGCACAAGTATTAAGAAATAATAGTATAACATTAAATATAATATCAATTGTTTATATTGCCCTTGTACTGAAAAAATAGTGTTATTTATTGGATAAAAAATAGTGAGAGAACCAAAATTATATTAATTTATTACTTGGGGTAATATTAGAAAATAAATAATTAATATTTATTTAAAATTTTTAAACAATTTATATTAAGGCACAAAAATATTTTTCTAAAACGATTTATATTAAAGTGAAATTATTAAAACAAATGGGGATATATTAGTCATATTATAGAGGTGAAGAAGCTTGCTCGCTAAGCCGTTGTTATTACAAATACAAATATGAATGGACACCTCGGGATTTGGTGTTAAAGTACAAATTGAAACCATGTTTTTGAAATCTGAAGTTCAAAAGATTATCTCTCATTCTCTCTCTCTCTCAAAGCAAAACCCTAACTCAGACAAAAGTTCAGTAGTATCTCTCTTCTCAACTATAGAATCAATGGCTGCTTCTAATGTGATTTCGGGCTACAGACTCTGTTTTGACGAGTTCAAAACCGCTCCACCTAAGTTTCACAAGATCTTAGCCTTACTGAAGAAGGCAGGTCTCGAAGAGGTGCTCAACACCGATACGTTCATCTATCCTAAACTGGTGAAGGAGTTCTACAAAAATGGAGTGTACGAAAACAACACCATCACCACACGAGTTAGAGGAGTTGAAATAAAACTAGGGGAAGAAGACGTCAATCTGGCCCTAGGTTTCAAGAATGTAGGACACTCATTTCTAGACAGCATAAGATTTCAAGAGGGACCGAAGAAGATGCATCACAAGAAGAACCCCTCTGTGAAAGGCTACAAAAAGAAGGAGTTCCCTCAGAGGTATGAATTTTTGGCTGACATTATTGGGAAATGCATCTGCTGCAAGAGCTCAGGTCATGACTCGGTAAATGAGGCTCAGCTTAAGCTCATGACGGCTATAGTGTATGGTACTCAACTCAACTATGGGGCTGTATTGCTCTAGTGGATCGGCAAGTGGATCGTAAGCTCGAAGAAATCAAAGAGTACTCCGAAGATGCTGTATGGGAGATTCATTAGCATTATTCTGCAATCTGCATTGGGTGACAAAATTGGGGATGATGAAGGAAAAGCCATCAACCAAAACCGAAGAATGACACAATAGTTGTTTAAAAACTGGGAAAAGAACCCTGCTGAGTATATGAGAATGATGACAGAGTCCAGTGGGAGAATTGGGGAACAAAAGGAAGCAGACTTTCAAGGAGGAATGTCTATTGTCAAAGAAGTTGAAGAAGAATGAGAAGCAGATAAGGGAGAACCCTCTGCGCATGTCAGAAAAAGCAAGGGCAAGAGAAAGCTAAGGGCAAGATAAGTCGAAGAGCCTCAAGGATCTACAACTAACATTCTTGTAGAGTCCTCTGACATAGAGACTCTAAGGAGGCTAAGGAAGATGCAACAGCAAGAAGAGGCTGAAGATGATCAAGCCACCATTTACAAATCTTAAAGAAGAACAAGACTGGTCATAAGTCCAAAAGACCAACAGTGTCTTCAATCGTAGAGACTCTGCTGTTCTCTGAAACCAGGCCAAGTGTGGCAGAAATGGAGGAAGCTGCTTCAAGGATAGTGGCTGATCAACGTGGCAAAACAAAGACTCAAGAGATTCCAGAAGTGGTGACTAAAACCAGCAAAGCAAAGAGAAAGCTGGTCAACAAGTATATTCTTGAGAATGAAAAAGTACTGAAGAAGGAAGCCAAGAGTATGACTACAAAAGTAGAACTGCCCCAAGCAACCGAAGAGGAAAATGCTCCAGCTGAGGGGGAAAACCCTGAAATTCTCATGATTGAGTATACACCAGCTGAGGGGGAGAAGCCTACTACTCAAGAAGAGGTTCCAACTGAAAGGGACTTTCTGAACTTAGAAGAAGATTTACCAGCTGAGGGGGAGTTTCTAAACCTCCAAGAAGATGATCATATTGAGGGGGAGCCTTATAATATCCCAATGGCTGAAGAAGAAGTCCTTGCTCAAGATGAAGATGAACCAATGCCAAACCTCCCAAAGGCCATTGAGATAATAGATTCTTCAGAAGAAAACAAAGAAGTGAAAGAGGATGATGATGATGAGCTTGAAATAACGGGTGTAGGAAAAGATGGATACAGAAGCTATTTGTACAACCAAATGTTTTCTTACCTACCCATGATGGCATACTATCAAGCTCAAATTCTGAAATCATGGGATCACATGTTTTGGAGCTTCAAGGAATATCCAGCAATCAAAGTTCTGGCTCATGGATTTCCAGGGGAAGTCATCTTCGCCAAAAAGCTGATTACCAACCATTCCTCATCAAAAGCCAAACCTGAGGTATTGACTATCCCTACAAGCTTTAGAGTTAATCACCTGCCATCATCTTCATTTAGCCATTTCTATGAATTTCCTAAATGGCTGGAAGTGATTCTCAACCCATTAAATCAGTTTCCAGTTGCAGAATCCCAAAATTCTGTAACTGAAGAACCAGAAGAAATCAACCTTACCCTGCTCCCTCAAATCACCAACTTTATGATTCCAGGCTCAAGCCACATCGTAGAGTCAAACATTGAAATCGTAGAGTCACATATCCCAGATGTCCAAACCCAAACCCCTCCAGCTGATATACCATCCTCCTCATCACATGACTATTTCAGTCTTGATCTTGCGTTGTACAATTTGCAAGATCAATCTCCACCCAGAACCCCTCAAATGGATAATCCCCAATCAAATGATACATTCCCAAGCATGCCCACCAAGGATGACTTAAAAGAAGCTTCTGAGCAGATGATCAAGTCTATCGAAGCAATCCTGGAATCTCACTCTGATCTTCTTAACATCCGACTGAACCAAATGATACAAGCTGCAAACAAATTTCCTAGTACTATGAATACTGAGCTTACTACGAGGCTAAGGGAAATTATCAAAGAAATTCTGAAGAGTATATCAGACAGAGATGAGATACATTTTCAGTTGCTGCCAAACAAAGAGAGGCCGTGCTTGAAGTACAGAAACACCAAGATCTTCAACATCAAATTATGCTAGACAATATTCTCAACTTGAAAGCTTCTGTTTATGACTTCCAGAAATCTTATACTAATCAGGAGAAGCATAAAGATATAAACAAGCTAGAGCTGAAAAACAGATCAAGGAGAATAGGGAAGACATTGCTCAAACTCAAAGCCAACTGAATGAGCTTGTCCAAGGGGTTAACAGGCTGTCTGCAGATATTCGAACCCTTGATGCTGACATAAATGGGGAGAAAAATAAAGGGAAAGGAGATCAAGACGATCAAGGAAGCCAAGGGAGAGGCAGAGGAAGAGGAGGTCATGCAACTCAAGAAAGGGGGAGAAGTCAATTTCATGCTCAGACATCACGAAGCCCATCCTGCAAGACATCATCAGACCCAACGATCTGGTCAGCAGGAAATTGTAACAGCTATTCCTCTGAGTCATAAGGAGCTAACTCCTAGCTCACAAGACGTGTCTACGGTACGCATAAGAATGTCAATTGGAGATCCTGCATTCATGCGCAGACATGAAGAAAATCCAGTTCTAAGTCTAAGTGAGCGGGAAGAGTTAGCAAGGAATGAAGAAGCTCAAAGGAACAGAAGGGCTGAGGAATATGCCAATCCTCCTCCACACAAGAGACCAAGAAAACAGAGATAAGTTAAGAGTTTAATGTTTTATTGATGTAATGCTATATTGTAATATCTTTTGACCATCAATAATTCATGCTTATTCTCTAGAAATTTCAGCTGCTCACTGAAATACTAAGTCATGTTTAAATTCCTGCAAATGCATTTAGTCACTAATAATCATGACAACAAATCTCCTTGGTTATGTCAACATCAAATAGGGGGAGATTGTTGGGAGAATGCATATTATGATTTGATGTTTTAATGCATGTGTTCATGATTATTTGTAAGGTCCTTAAATGAATATGTGTACAAGGACTTAGTGATAGATCAAAGTTGTTAGGTTGATCTAAGCTTTCAACGTGTATCATTCTGTTAAAGAATGTATAGATAGAAAGATCAAAACTGTTAGGTTGATCTTAAGATGTAATAGATTAGTCTTGAAGAAATCATAGTGCATTAATTTGATCAACATTGCAGAAGTCAAGGCAGAAAATGTAGAGCCTGAAGATCGTAGTGTGCCTGCCTTAAAGGATACTCTTCGGATTTCGTAGATTGGTCCCAACGATTGCTAAGTTAACTCCACGATCGTAGTGTGCTGAAGGAAACATGAAGTTTACAAGTCAACGATCGTAGTGAGCTCTCGGGAACGTAGAGTCAACAACATGAGCAAGAGAAGATCGTAGTGTGCGAAGGATAAAGGGAAATCGTAGTGCTCTCAACTAATAGCATCGTAGTGTGCAAGGATGTAAAAGACACTACGATCTAAATCGTAGAACACCACGATCCAAATCGTAGAGCATCATCTGTCTCATGTCAGAAAACGTCGAACCTCATAATCTGAGTTTTCAACAAGTGAGAAATGGATCCCAGATGCTGCAGTACTCATCAGTCCTAGATTGTATGAAATATCCGTAGTATGCAACAAAGAAGCGTATTGAAGAAGCTAAGGATAGTACTATGGGTAAGAGAGACAAAACACCTTTTCAGGTGGTAAGTGAGAAAGCAGCCTGCAGTGTCAGTGGGCCAGAATGCAGAATTCAGAAGATGTGCAAAAATGTCTCCATCACAGTACATAAAGTTCAGATGCATTTAATGTCACAATGGATAGATCCAACGGATGGTTTTTAACATCACATATATACAGATCAGACAGATGAGAGAACTAAAGAAGAAAGCATTAATCAAACAACGTGACAATCTCTCTCAAGCTCAACTCTACGATCTGAGATATTGCAAAGCTTGCTCAGCTACTCAGTTCTTAACGAACCAGTGCTTACACAGCAACTGAGTAGCAACCATCAAGAACTCAACAACTATCAATCAACTGAAGAAGTATACCAAGTCTGCTGGACTTGAAGAGTTCGTAGTGAACTGTAAGAAAGTCAAGTCTGCTGGACTTGAAGAGTTCAAGAGTAAACTAGAGAAGTTCCTAGACTGCTGGTCTAGAAAGAATCTGTGTGATTCAGAAGATTGTAAAAGACATCCTTAGTGGATATCCTACTCGTTGAGCAAAGAGTGGACTAAGAGCTTTGAGTGCTCTGAACCACTTAAAAACAACTGTGTCGTTTACATTCATGCTATAATTGTTATAATTGTTATATCTGCTATAACTGCCTTACTCGCTCATAGCTCTATTGCTTGGTAAAGAAGATTAAAACAAATACTAATTCCGCATAGTTTTAATCATTATCTAAGAACAAGTTAAAACGAAAAGATTTTCAAATATCTATTCAATCCCCTCCTTCTAGATAACTTGTGCCTACTAGGAACTAACACTATAGTTATTGGAAATCATAGAGACAGAATCTTGTGTTTAGCAGCCTCTATGATTGGCAGAACTTGTAAATCGGCAGCTGCCAATCTATAGTTACTGCTTAATAAATTTGGTTTATGGACCAACCTAAGTTTCCTTGTTGCATGTTGCTTGAAAGGGCAGACATAATTATATTCTTGTAGTGGCACATTTAGGCATGCATCCCTGCTCTTGGTTGAATATGTGATGGTGTGTTATTATTTCCGCTAGTCGTCGGTGTAGATAATATTATTGTTAAGTGTTAACTAGCTTGCAATTATTACGTAATAATATTTCAGTAATAGGTATTGCTTGAAATCTGGTTGGTGGATATTCAGTAAGGTATTCTTTTCTCCTGGGATTTTCAGCCTTATGGTCTTATTTAAATTTCTATTGCACCAGGTTCATGCTATTGCTGCTGCTGAAGAGAATGTAGATACTGACAAGATCATGGGAACCATGTTTGAGATCTTAAGGGGAAAGAGAACTATTAAACTCGAAAGTCTGTTGTTAAACAGAAAGTCTTTTGCACAGACGGTGGAGAACTTATTTGCTTTGTCTTTCTTGGTGAAAGACGGACGTGTTGTAATACATATGGACGCAAATGGCTTTCACCTTGTTTGTAAGATACAATTCAGAGAATATTGCATAGTCTCTTCTTTAATATCTTTATAGTTATGAAGATTAATTTTTGCAGCACCGAGGAATTCCCCTTATTCCAGAGCAGTAATGTCAGGCGAAGTTTCTTATAAACAATTCATCTTCCGATTAGATTTCAAAGATTAGACGGTACAAAACACAAGACATTTGAGTTTAAATGGTCACTTGTATTTTCATACAAGTCTCTACATGTATTTTAAGGAAACTGTTTACATGAAAAAAATGATCCTTCCACATTCTCTCTCTCACATGGATGGTGAGTAGGTCCCACATCTATATGTGAGAGACTTGTGTAGAAATATCAGTTCTCTTACTTTCAGTAATCTTAGATCATCAGACTAGTTCAGCTTTCTATATATGCTCACTCATTGCCTTTCTCCAACATAATGCTTGTTGATCTTGTGGCCTACAACTAATGAAAGATTCAGTACCGAAAGGATTTGAGCTGATGCCATGCAGGAATGGGAAGAGCATTGAAGGAGATTCTCAAACACAAACCCCGGAAAATGATTCTAAAGAAGCATTGCAGAGGACACTGGTGAAAACTCGTTCAATGAAACGCCGCCTTGTCGAACAGGAATAACCAGTGGTAGGATCAAGCATAAACTTTTTGAGCCTATGACACTTGTAGATTGAATTAAGATGTGCATAGTTTATTTCCTATTTGTTCACTGGCTGCTTTGAAGCTAAATTAGGCTGACTTATGATGTAAAGGGTTGGGTAGACGTAGAACTAGATATCTAGCTCTCCCAGTTAGATTATACTATGCACTTCTGCTAGTCAAACTTAGAATTGAGAGGGCTCTTTTGGGGGGGTTTGTACTCGTTACAAGAACCCATTTTGCTGAACTTGATATCGACCTTGTTTATTATCAAATTAAGATTATGCTAAGTACGTGATTACCTCATGTATTATATAGGTTTCTAAATTTCCATTAATTTCAGGTATATCTTTCTTATAGAGTACAAGTTCTTATGGATGTTGAAAATAAAGAACTGGTTAGAACAAAATGTACCGCAAGCAGCAGCTAAGCTAAGCAGCTGAAATGATGGAAGTTGGTGGGAGGAGCAGGTAGAGCTCAATCTCCAAGCAGGTGGATAAAGTGGTATTGTTGTCCAAGTTGTCTAGTTAAGCAGCTGGAGACAGCTTTCTAAGGCACTTTTAGTATTTTGGGTCATCTAATTAAGCACTTTTTCTTCTTTTTTTTGCCACTTAATAGTGAAGACAGAGTTAAAGAGCTGCCTCTTAATAGTTTATTTAAAATTTATGGACAAAAATAGACTCAATAAATATTGTACTACTTCAATTTCAAATTTTAAGATCATTCAAAATAAAAAATTTAAATAACTCAGAGGGTTAAAATGATAAAATAATGTCATTCAGATGTTTTACACTTTTTAATTATCAAACCGTTTTTTAGATTCAAACGTTATTTCCTTTATCAAACACCACATGTTATACTTCAACCAAAAAGGTTGGTATAGGGTTCCGGGCTTTTAAAACATATTATTAAAAGGGTGGTATAGCAAAACATACCAACTATGTTATAACATTATTCAGTATTTATTATTCATTTATTTTTTGAATCGACTAAAACATATTAGAGATAATCGTTTCCTGTTATTCATTATTTCTGCATTTATTGGATATTTCTGGTGTAAAATAGTTTAAGGTGTGATTTGAATCAATTATGGGTGCTTTATCCAGAAAAGAGAAAAAGATATTACAAATATTATGCTAACTTCCCCCCCCCCCTATAGAGGAAGAGGAAGAGGTTTTGCATCATTATATGAAGACACACAACTCCTTTTTATTAGGTGCCTCAATTTGTATAGGAGAAGAAAATTACTGAAGAGGAGGAAATTATAGAAGAGTAAGTTGAAGAAAAGTCTTTGCCATGGTTATAAGAATATGATAACATGGTAACAAGTTTTATATTAGCATGAATATTTCAAAATTTTGTTCCAAAATATTAAATTTGGTGATCCAAAACTTTTTTTTTCTCCTATTTACCTAAACTTCTATTCACAAGCATTGGTTACAATTTTATTTTGTGATTTACAAAATGAGGAATATCTTTTTATGCTACGTTTGGATTAAAAGAATGAAATGAAGAGCGGAATAATTCATTCCATTCTAGTTGGAATCAATATACAATGCTCAATACAGGTCATAATCTTGGTCCATTTGCCTTATTTTGTCAAGAAAATGACATCGTCACTCAATATACAATGTCTGATACACCGCAGTAAAATGGTGTAGCTGAGAGGCGAAATCGTACCCTTATGCTACGTTTGGATTGAAGTAAATGTAGATGAGAATGGAATGACTCATTCTTATGAAATGAAAAAAAATTATATTTGGTTGCAATTGGAATAGATTGAATCATTCTTATTCCTCCCAAGTTTAAGGAGAGTTTGGAATAATACATTCCAACTAGAACGGAATGAATCATTCCACTCTTCATTTCATTCCTTCAATCCAAACATAACATTATAGAGTTCAGGTCGTTTAAAACATATATGTTATATATTATATGTTATTAAAAGTGAATCGAGTAAAACACATTAGAGATAATCTTTTTTGAATATTCTTATTTCTATCATTCATTGGATATTTTTGGTGTAAAATAGTTTAAGGAAAATACACATCTTTTCTTTATAGTTGTGATTTGTGTTCCACCCACCCACCCAATACCAATACTGAAAGAGGGTTTTGCATAAATATCAAAATATATTATAATTTTGTTTCAAATATCAAATTTGGTGATCTAAAACTTGTTTTCTCCTATTTACCTAAATTTCTATTCACAAGCATGCTTACAATTTTGTTTTGTGATTTACAAAATGAGAAATATTTTTTATATAACCCTTAGGTCATACAATTAAAGATTAAGATCAAATCTAATGGAACATTAGAATCTACTATATAGAATCATCGTATAAAATATTTGATATTTACAAGTATAATAAACTTGAACAATTAAAAGTTTGAACCAATTTTAGGTGTTTTACTCTTTCTAGCGCTCCTTCCTTCGCCATCTCTCATTTTTAAGGGTGTAAACGAACCGAGTCGATCCGAGTATTGAGTTGCTCACAAAATTTATCGAGTATAAAATAAGGTTTGTGTTAACGCCAAGATCTTCTCCAACGTCCCAATCACGTAAGACGCCCTGATCCTGCACAGTAAACACGATAAACACCACAAGCTTGACGGCCGGATCACCGGGGGATAGCTCAGGTGTGAGAGTCAATATACAGTGTTCACAAGGTTAACAATGGAGGATGTAATGTCTAGTGTATTGAGAGAGATGATAATTCTCAGTGTGTGTGTGTGTGTGTAATTATGAAGACGTACCTTTTTGTGAAGACTTCCTTCCTAGGTTATACTCTCTTTGTCCCGGATTACTGTGCCACTCACTGCTATCTGACACAGCCCCCTGATCTGATGGGTTCTGTCGACTGTATGTAGTCTATCTACTACTTTCGATCATTGTTTCTATCGCCGACCGGCTATGATCCCATAATGTTAACGTCAAGATCTTCTTCAACGTCCCAATCACGTAAGACGCCCTGATCCTGCACAGTAAACACGATAAACACCACAAGCTTGACGGCCGGACAGCCGGGGGATAGCTCAGGCGTGAGAGTCAATATACGTGTTCACAAGGTTAACAATGGAGGATGTAATGTCTAGTGTATTGAGAGAGATGATAATTCTCAGTGTGTCTGTGTAATTATGAAGACGTACCCTTTTGTGAAGACTTCCTTGCTAGGTTATACTCTCTTTGCCAGGATTACTGTGTCATCCACTGCTATCTGACACAGCCCCCCTAATCTGATGGGTTTTGCCGACTGCATGTAGTCTATCTACTACTTTCGATCACTGTTTCTATCGCCGACCGGTTATGATCCCATCCACATTAATGCATGACAGGTGTTTTAGTCAACCGTCATACTTTTTCATCATTACAAGTCAAAGATAAATATATTAAAATATCTAATGGATCGATCCACTGATTAACCCGATTTTAAAAGGATCCAACAAGGATAATATAATGGGTCCTTTACATAAGTATACAACAAATAGAAAATAATTACAAGAAAAGTGCATCAACTAAATAATTACAAAAAGAGTGTAATTAAGACTCATATTACAAAAATAGTACAATTCACATTAATAAAAGAAACCTAAAATCAAGGATAACTAATAATTCAAATCTTGTCTCTAACAACAATTTCAAATCCATATTTCAAAATTCAAATCAAAATGAGAAAATTAAAAATAAAAAATTATGAATGAGCTAATGTTCAACATCCTCATCTCTCGCCGCCACCGCTGCCGCCGCCACATCGCCGCCGCCGCCACAAAAATTGACTAGTAACTGCATAACATTTAAAATAAAATTGGTAATCAAATACAACTGAATTGGTTACCTTGGTCTAAAAGTTTGACAACCAATTTCATGTTGGTAAATAAAAAATAGAACACTGTATATTTATACCAAGGTAACCAAAACTTTATACCAAGGTAACCAAACTTTTATACCACGGTAATCAAACTTTTATACCAAGATAATCAATCTACCTTCACACCTGCAGTATGAATTAGTTACCTTGATCTGAAAGTTTGGCAACCAACTGCACGAAGGTTTGGCTACCAACTGTATTACATGCAAAATAAATTAGAAACTTAATAAAACAGAATTAGTTACCTTGATATAAAGGTTTGGCTACCAACTGCATTATAAAAAACTGCAAAACAGAGCTGTGATGACAGAGGGAGGGGGTGGGGCGTGGGCAGTGGGAGGAGGAGGAGGAGGAGGAGGAGGAGGAGGGGGTGGCGGAGGGAGGGGGAGGATGAGGGGGTGGCGGAGGGAGGAGGGAGGAGGAGGAGGGAGGAGGAGGGAGGCGGAGGAGGGAGGGGGGAAGAGGAGGGGGTGGCGGAGGGAGGGAGGAGGGAGGAGGGAGGGGGAGGAAGGAGGGGGGAAGAGGAGGGGGTGGAGGAGGAGGAGGAGGAGGAGGGGGGAAGAGGAGGGGGTGACGGAGGGAGGGGGTGGGGGTAGCGGAGGGAGGGGGAGGGGGAGGGGGAGGAGGAGGAGAGGGGCGGAGGGAGGGGAGGAGGGGGTGGCGGAGTGAGGGGGTGGGGCGTGGGCGGGGGGTAGAGAAGGGAGGCGGATGAAGAGGAAGGAGAAGAAGAGGGAGACGGAGACGGAGAGGGAGAGGGAGAGGGAGAGGGAGAGGGAGTGGGGCGGGGGGCAGGAGGAAGTAGCGGTGGGAGCGGCGGTGGACGACTGCTGGAGGAGCATTGGCGGGGGCGGAGGAGGAAGAAGGTTGCAGAAGAGGAGGAAGTTACTCCATTAATTTGTTAGATAAAAATATGGAGGTTGATGAGAGAGATAATATTTAAATCCCTACAATCATGGACCATTATCAATAACTCATTAAATCAGTCAACTAAATAAAAGGGATAAGATTGCACTCTTTTTTGTAATTAAAATTGCATATGCACTCTTTTTATAATTATTTTGTTTGTACACTTTTTATGTAATTATTTTTTAAAATGCACTATAAAATGTAATTGTTCCTAATATAATGACTAGGCCCAATAACTTTAAGACACAATAATAAGGACCCAATGAACAAATCAAATAAGCAAGCCCAATCTACTCGGCCCAAAGAGTGGAAATATCATGACCCAACAGTTTGATTGAAGGCTCATTTAGCTACCGAGTCGAACACGATTCCGAATCGAGCCCGAACAGTTTCAATTTTTCGAACGAATATGATCCGAGTATCAATATAAAATTACAATTTGAGGAGGTTCGAGTAATTTATCGAACTTTAAATTTTTTTAATATTTGACTCATTTATATTTTGTGTCGAGCCCGAGATGTTTGCTTATTTCACACACTTGGTCATTGCACCTTCTTTATTAAAATCAATTATGAGAAAATCGGATTAACATGGTTAACCCCTTCTTTGCTTAACATGGTTGTCCAAATTTACCTTACATTTGTTCTAAACCTTCTCAAATTTCAACCCCCCATTTTATCAGCTTGTCAAAATATTTATTATAAGTTCAAATATTATGACAATGATAATATGCATAATTTGTTGAAAAATTAGTTTTAAATTTGTTGATTAATACTGAAGAAAATCTCATTGCCGAACTGGCCTTCCAAACTTAACCGCACAAACCCACCCGAGTCTCGTGAATTATAACAGCAGCGTTTCTTAGATCGGAGATGGGGTGGGGAAGCCTTATTCATGGGGTTGCTTCAACTTTCAACTCCAAAAAATTACCAAAGATTATAGCAGTTAATCAATTTCTGCTTATTCAATCCATTTTTCTTAGTCCGGAATAATTATTATGCTCCATTTCATACATCTACGTAACAAACCCTAACCCCAAGCCCAAGCGTAGAGGCATAGATTCTCTGCACCAATTACTGCCAGAGAAATGTAAATCCGGGCTCGATAATTTCGATGATGCTCTTCTTTTATTCGATCGTATGCTTCAAATGCGACCTCTCCCGTCTGTAATCGATTTCTCTCAACTATTAGCCGCTATTGCCAGAATGAAACACTACTCCGTTGTTGTCTCTCTGTTCAGAGATATTTGTGCTTTGACAAATCCGGTGGTTCCGGTAAATATTCCGGTAAATATAGTTACCATTACCACCGTTATAAACTGTTGTTGTCACTGTAATCGAGTCGATTACGGGTTTTCTCTGTTGGGTGGGATCTACAAACGTGGTTTCGTGCCGGATGCTTTTACCTTCAACACTCTGATAAGGTGGCTTCTTTCAGAAAACAAGTTTTTGGAGGCTGAGGAATTGTTTTAAGAAGTTGGTAAGGACAAAAGAAACTGAACCTGATGTAGTTACTTATGGCACCATTATAAATGGGCTTTGCAAAACAGGGAATACTTCCGTGGCCATTCGGTTGCTCAGAATCATGGAAAAAGGAAGTTGTGAACCAAATATTGTAGTTTATAGCACCATCATTGATAGTTTGTGTAAGGATAAACTAGTGGATGATGCTTTGGATCTTTTCTCAGAAATGATTGGAAAAGGTATATCGCCAGATGTTTACAGCTGTAGTTCATTAATTCAGGGTCGTATGCAACTTGGGTCGATGGATGGAGACTGAACAAATGCTAAGAGAGATGGCCAGCATGAAAATCTCTCCAGACATGCTTACTTTCAGTATACTGGTGGATGCGCTGTGCAAGGAAGGCAAGGTAAAAGAAGCACAACATGCGGTTGAACAAATGATTAAAAGAGGTGAGACTCCTGATGTAGTCACCTACAATGCGCTCATGGATGGGTATTGTTTGCGAGGCGAAATGGATGGAGCATTTGCAGTGTTGAATACCATGATGAATGAGGGGATAGTGCCCAATAATCGTAGCTATAACACTTTGATAAATGGATACTGCAAGAATTTGAGAGTAGATAAAGCTATGGATCTCTTTTGAAAAATGCCGAGTGAAGGTTTGAAACCCACAATTGTAGCTTACAGCACTATTTTGCATGGGCTATTTAAGATGGGTAGATATGGTGACGCACAAAATTTATTTAATGAGATGCATTCTCAAGGCCATAAACCAGATATTTTGACATGCAACATCTTGTTAGACGGCCTTTGCAAGAACCATTGTGTGGATGAAGCATTGTCCTTGTTTCATGTGATGGAATCTAATGGTTTAATTCCTGATATTGTTACTTATAGTGTCCTCAGTTGATGGATTTTGCTAAGATGGAAAGCTTGATATGGCAAGAAATATTTTGATAGTCTTCCTTCAAAAGGTTTGCGACCAGATATTAGGACATACACAATGATGATCCGAGGACTTTGTGAAGAGGACTACTGAAAGAAGCAAATGAGCTACTTGTGGAAATGGAAGCTAATGATTGCTTGCCAAATGATGTCACTTACAACACTATTATCCGGGGATGTTTTCGAAATAAGAAGTATAATGAAGCAGGTTTACTCATTGAACAAATGGTTGGCAAGGGCTTCTCAGCAGATGCATCTACCACCTTCCTGGTACTAGACCTACTCTCAAGTAAAGAACAGGATCCGAATCTACTTGCTATGCGTAAGAAGTTCTTGCCTACAGGTAGATGACTTACATCATTTGATCTTTCGATGACAGTGCAAGCTCCAGGACATATGTCAATTTATATGGTTTCCATTCTCTTCTTTGTAAGTAAAGCTTTTAGACTACACAATCAAATAAGAGATTCTAGCCTTGTTGGTAGTTCTCTGTAGATATTTGGAAAGGTATTCAAGTGTTATCATAGTATTGTGTGTTGAACTTCCTTTTCTCTCTACTCAAAAGAACATACCTAGATATTGCAAGTAGCTCTCGTTGTCCTAGCATTACCACGGTAGCATTAGCGCTTCTCTTTATTTAGAATATTCTAGTTTTGTGTGATGCTTCACATGTTTCTTTATATAATTGTGAAGAATGTAGAAAATCTCAGGCTTAGATTTTCTGTAATCTAATAATTTCTGTTTCGTTTTGTTTTTCTTATTGTCGGTACACAATTTTAGTTCCATTGCAACTAATAGTTAAAGAATATTTATAAGCCTCTATACTTTGTTTTATCATTCACTGATATTTAACATTGTGCCATCTTATTACTTTAATCTATTAGCCTACTACTGAATTATAACGTTGTGACAAAAGCACAATTTCTTGAGTTCAAAAGTAAACTACCATGTTGGGCTCAAAATATGACACATGATTGTTTTTTCAGTCAGGTAAATTTATTGATGTTGTTTGGTAGATTCAGGGGTTGAGCCACTTGTATGTGCTGAGGTTTGCAATTAGCCAATAAAGTTTTCAGTTGATGGATATTGTAAGAAGCTAAAAGTAAACCTAGGCCTTGACCCAATTGTTATCCCCACCCCACGTGTAGTAAGAGGGTGGGAGTTCAAACCATTGCAGTGACAAAGTAGTGTGTGAGTTTAAATTATGTCTTAAATTAGCCACAAAAAGAAGAAGCTGAAAGTAGACAAGTTATGCATCTCTATTGACAAGTGTCCCATGATGGTTTGAAACCCACAATAGAAATTTACAGCACCAGGGGTTATTTCAGATGGGTTCAAGTGTTGCATTGGATTTTTCTTTTATATATTTTTATTTATGAGATGCAAGCTCAAGGCTATGCACCAGATCCTTGGACGTGTATCTTGTTAGGCAAGAAATCATTTTGTTGCAGTTGATTTTTCTTTTATTTATTGCTGGATTGTGCTATAATAGAAATCTTGATTTGACAAGAAATCAGTTTGATAGGCTTCCTGCCAAAGTATTGCAACCAGATATTAAGGCATACACAATGATGATCCGAAGGCTTTGTGAAATCAGTTTGTGTCGGGCTTTTTTAAATCTTCAATCAATTACGAATAAAGCTTATATGAAACAACTGCACTGAGTGACAAATGATTATTTTGAAGCCAACCACAGAGTTAGAGAATTTGGACTCGAGAAATAGGTAGGAAAGAGTGAGGGGGAGAGGTATAAAGAGAGGAGTTAGATGTAATTTATGAAAAAGATGAAGGTCAAACATGCACCTAAAGTCTTATAGTTTATGGTCCTAATCAGAGATGGGTCTGCCCTCAAAAAGAGTGACAGATGGATAGACCAACCTGTGACCAAAGCAAAGGGCTGCACCAAGAAACAAACAATTGCCTTAGACTCCACCAAGGGATTGTGTTGTGTTGGGATTTTTTTTATTTTATGCAAGGACCGGTTGCAATGTAAGATGATAACAGTTGTGCCTTAAACTAAACAGGTTAATCATTAATGTTCCTCTTTATATGTTATGCAGTACATGTGATGAGGTATATCAATCCATGGCGATCGGTTGCCCACATCACTATTCCAGCAACCAACATGTCAATTAAATGAAAGACTAAGATTGAAAAAATATTTCCCCAGCCGCTACATATTGTAGCAGCCCAAACAACACTTTGAAGCGGCTTATATTTTAAAAATGGTCAAATTAACTTACTAACGTGGATCCACTTTGTCAGATAGAAAGATAAAAAATAAATTTTTTTTATATACCAACCGTTGCAAGCTGTAGCAGCTTGGTCTTATAGTCTTGTCAATGCAGTTTTATCCCATCATTTTGTCTTCTAAATTATAGCTTAAATCCAGAGGATGCCATTAATCACATCAGAACTTTTGAGCTCTACAAGATCTTATGATCTATTTGATATAGGTCAATGTCCAAAGATTTGTTTGTTTCTTTCTAGTTTTGGGTTTGTTATCAATTCACAATTTGCTAGCTCATGAACTTTGGTAGGGAAAGCTTTAAATCCATGGTGTATCTGTGCAGTCGGTGACTTGTTGAAGGGTTGATCATTTTTCATCAACCCAAAATGGTTAATTATGTATGTGTATGGTGGTAATTAAATGAAAAAGTTACTGATCTCATGTGCTATGCCTATGCCTATACTTCCCCAGAAGTCATTCCTATATATCAAAAAGTTTACATGAACTTTGCATCTCCTGCAGGATAGATAGATCATTAAGCTAAGTGTCAAAAGTACATTGTTCCACCTACCTTACCTTGTAGGAAAAATAATTTGCACGTGTGTTCTAAATATAAATAAATATAAATATATATATATATATATATATATATATTATGAGGTTCCATTTGGCCTGTGAAATTTCGGCTGGAGAAAAAAAAATCACAAGCCAAAAAAGAGGTTGCTGCACAGCAACCGGTTGCTGGATGGAACCCCTATATATATATATATAGAGAGAGAGAGAGAGGGAGAGAGAGAGAGAGAGAGAGGGAGAGCTCATATATAATACACAGAATGGAATGCAACTAAATCTTTATTCAGATCCAACATTTATTCATGAAGTAGTGTATAAGCATGGAAAGAAAGATAAGGATCTATTCACAATTTCACATGTTCTGCCTTCTATGTCCTGCATGCAGCTGGACAGTCCTGCTTGCGACCACCTGGAGTACACCCGGTTGTTCTGCCAATAACAAAAGTTATTTGGATCAGTAAATCTAGAAATTTTCTGATTATAGATATAATCTTACATAACACCTAACAAGAATAATATAATATACTCATACATAACCGGACCTGTTTAACATCTACCGAGAATAGTATACTGATACATTACAGGACCAATCATACATAATAAATAATATTTGATTAGAACATGGATAAAAAAGGAAACAGAACAGAATAGACAACACCCATAAGAGGAACAAGTATAAATCATACTATTAGTATATATATTTTTTAAGATCTGAAAGGGGCAGCAAGATATACACTTTAAGATCAATTAGCTTCTAAAAGAAGTGAAATACTAAAATGAAAAGGAAGAAGATTACGCAAGTAAAAAACCCTCAAAATTACCCAGAACCATAACTTAATTAGAGTATAGAGGATAGAACCCACATTGTTGGGAAAAATCGTCTCCCAAATAATGTCGTCTTTGATAAATTATATGGCCAAAATATCAAATATTAAATTTGCAAGTTCCACCAAAATAATAACTACTGCAGGAAATAATGAGATGAAAATAAACAAGCACAAGACACTAAGATTTTTACGTGAAAAGTGTTGGGTCCTCACCCATTACTGAGGAGACAAAGTTAGTGGAGCTTTGGGTCCTCACCCATTACTGAGGAGACAAAGTTAGTGGGAGCTTTGGAAAAATGATGACTTTGCACACGATTTTGTGTGCTAGTGGCTTGGTTTTCTTTAATAAATGTCTCATCATGCTTGTCTCCATGACCATTAAATGGAGACTAACTCCTTCCGCATATACTAGCATAGAGAGATATCAATCCGATGAGTGTAAGATAAAACGAGAAGGTGGCAAGTGAGTTAATGGGTTAGGTAGGAAGGAAAAGAAAACATAGTACATGTTTTCTATAAAATGTTTCCCCACCCATAAATCAAGAAAGAAAAATAGGAGAAGGAAAGGATAGGTACTATTCCATCATCTCCCGGATGAGATTTCTATCTCTTCCATCATCTTTCGGATGGGATTTCTCTCTCTTCCATCCTTCTCCCAAATGTGATTACTCTCAGATGGAATCTAACTTATTCCATACTTTGCTTTAGCAATCATGGAGATTAAATAGGCAGAGTAACTATCCTTTTCTTCTCCCATTTTTCTTCCTTGATTTATGGGTGAAGAAACACTTTACAGAAAACATAACCGTGTTTTCTTTTCCTTCTTACCTAACCCACTAACTCACTTGTCACCTTCACCTTTTATCTTACTATCATCGGATTGATACATCTCTCCCTAACAAATAATGCTAGTATATATGCAGAAGGAGTTGGTCTTCATTTAATGGTCAAGGTGACAAACATGATGGGACGCTTATCATTGGTTAAAGATAATCAGTCACTAGCACACAAAATCGTGTAAATTCTTCATCTTCCCGAGGCTCCCACTAACTTTATCTCCTCAATAATGGGTGAGGACCCAACAATCTCCCCCTCCGAAACAATGAGAGTAATTGTTTGTGTCAAACCCAACTTTTGGAGAAATTGTTTCAACCATAACATTTCATTTCCAACTCAGTAGTAGACAAAGCAACTCCCTTCTGCAACTTGGACTGTTATAACACATCTCCCCCCTGCAAAAGTAAACAAATACTTTGAAGTAGACTAATCTTCAGAATCTATTATATCTGCTTCTGTATAACATTTCAAGACTGAATTTGCACACCAAACCATGATTCTTGGAATTTTCAACTTTTTTCATGTCCGACTTTATCTTATCGGCATGGTTCATCTTGATGGGAAGATCCAACTCAAACTTGACAGATTTTTGCTTTCCAAATTCTTTCACAACCGCTTTGTACCATGGCTGCGAACTATCACTTTCTTTCTTCACTATTAATACCCATTTAAAGCGGATAACTTTCTTTTTGTAGTTCTCATGCAAGACTTTTCTCCCATCTTGCATGGCTTTGTACCACATCTTTTTCCATCTAATTCCCCCATATTTAACACATTCCACATTGTGTAAAAATGTCTACCTTCTTTCCTCTATTCACCACTAGAGACCCTTTGGTGAACTTCTATTTCCTGCGAAACATGGTGAAACACATTTTAATCAATACACTGCTGGATGTGATCAATACTCTTCCTGCCCATCTTTTTCCAATCAGCCTCAGACTTATCCATGAACTTCTTTCCCTCGAGCTCCAACGGATCATAAAAATCATTACATTAAAGGAATCCTCCATTCTGGGCTTCCAAATTGAATTTTATTTTGAAGATGTCAATTTAATCAATGGCTACAACTGATTCCTCCATAAAATTTATCAAAAACAACTGAGCAAATAACCTTACCTTTGATACCAATTGTTGGAAAAATCACCTCCCAAATATTGTCGTCTTTGATAAATTAAATGGCCATAATATCAGTACATGTCAAACAGAATAAATTTGCAGTTCTATCAAAATAATAACCATGCACAAGTCACCAAGATTTTTACGTGGAAAATCCTTTAAAACTAAGAGGTAAAAACTACGAGATAATCTCTGGAAAAATCCACTATAATAAACTGAGAGGATACAAAGATATCTTAATTGAGTGTCTTGTGTTTGGTTATTTTCATCTCATTATTTCTGTAGTGGTTATTATTTTGGTGGAACTGCAAATTTAATCTGTTTGGCATGTACTGATATTGTTGTCATTTAATTTATCAAAACAATAGTATTTGGGAGGTGATTTTTCCCAACAGAAAACCCTCTAAAACCAAAAGTTAAAAACACGGGACGATATCCAAAAAAATTCATTATAATAAATTTAGAGAATACAAAGATATCTTAATTTGAGTACACTCAAATTACCTCACCACAATTGACGAGTGAGTTTTATACCCATGAATTGAATGCATTTGAGCTTAATCTTTTGGTAGTTTTTAAGTGTTTGTGTCTATTCATGAGTGTTTTACTTTGTTTTGTAAGAATTGGGACAAAAGTTACTTAGGATCAACTTTTGGGGTTGCTAGATTTGTATTTTCGGCTTGACATTTACATAGCAGTCACTTTCAGGGGCAATTTCGGCATTACTCAAAGAATGAAAGTTGTAGATCTACTTCTCTTTCCGGAACATCTTGAATCATCTAAATCGAAGTTTAGACAAAGAAGTTATGGTCATTTTCCAAAAGGACGCCAGAGTAAAAAATTCCAAAAAAGTGCCCAATGTCAGGGCGCCCAATCCTAGGCTATTTCCAGCGTCAGAGTGCCCAGAGTCAGATTACCAGCGCTGTGAGTAGCACCGATGCACTGGGTCGGGCCAGACCAAGTTTGGACGTGTTTTCAGACGAATTTTGATATTTTTTTATTCCAAATTGGATTGGGTTTCCTCCTAATTTAAGGAATTTTACTTGTAACCTATAAATACATAATGAGAGGCATATAATAAGATATTCATTAGATTAGAGAGTAGATTAGTTTGGAGACTACTTCATTAGATTCTTATCTTTTATTCACAAACCCTAGTTTAGATTGGATTGGAGATTGAAGTAACTTGGAGAGCATTGAGGATTCAAAGCAGGAGCAAAAAGAAGCATAATTGTTTAAGATTGCAACGGATCTTATTGCGTAGCTTATTTAAGGACACTTCTTTATTAATTATTGTGATTTATTATAGGGATTGTCTATTATGATTTGTGCATAAGTGATTAATTGTCTAATTAACAATTATTGTGATAATTTATATGAATTCGGGATATGAAATATAAATTTAGATATGAACATAATAGCATGTGATTGTGTTTTCTGCATAGTGATGGAATTCATGATTTGTGTTTAGGATAGGGATATACCTTTACGCCGCATGTAATCTGATAGGGAACATGTGCTTTAAATCCTTTTTAATTGTAATTCACATAAGAATATAATGAATTAATTAATTAGGGTGTTTGATTCAATTCTATCAACTATGGATTTGGATTTATACGTTTGTGATGCATCGAAGGTGGTTATAAATACTAATAAGGTCTTGATTAACAATCCAAAATAGTGAGCATAATTAATAAGAAGTGTATTGATATAAGTGAGCAATAAGTGAAGTTGTGATCTTAATTCTCCATAACCTGATTTTAAGCTAGTAGTATTTAATAGTAGTTTTATTAATTATTTTAATTCACTATCCTCAATCATTTGTTTAAATAAAACTAATTTGGTTACGAGTTAGTATTTGATACTTTTTATTAAATAATTACTGATGGGAACGATAATTTTCTTATCACTTATTACTGTTGACTGTGTATACTTGCACGTATTCATTGATTGCAAAAATTGATGAACAAGTTTTTGACGTCGTTGCCAGAGAATTAGTTTAATAATTTTTGCGAATATTAATTTCAATCAAATTAGTCTTAATTTAGACGTTTTTATTTTTTTAATTCTCTTCCTATTTTACTCTCTTTTCAGACACCATAGCTGAATTTAACTATCAATGGCCGTATATGAGAATGACTCGGCCAACGGAAACAAGGATTGATGGACTCGATGCACTTTTTGCATTGTCAGCACTGCTCGAGACACTTTCGAGAAGGTTTGACGCTTTAGCAACACAACCTATTCAAAGTGTAGCGGAGATTTGTGATTATTGTGCTGGAAACCATTCGAGTCATCAATGCACCATCAGTTTCGAGTCGGTACAGTATGGCGGTGAATAACTACTATCAAGATTGGGGGTATCACCCGGATTTTTTGTTGAGCCATAATAATCAAGTCCAAACCTTTGCTCCAAGTCAATCATACATTCCAGAATTTCATGATCCAGTCCCTCCACACAAAGAAGAAGGAAACCGAGTTTAGAAGAGGTCTTGGCGAAATTCATTATAGCATTCGGAAAAAAGAATAAACGATCAAGATAAGTTGTTGAACTAAGTAGATTTGAATGTGAAAACTGAGACAGAGTCAATTAAAAACCTTAGAGAACCAGATATGACAACTTTTAACTGTTATCAACAATCGTCCTCAAAGTGAATTGTCATACATGATTTCCGAGACTGATGGATTACCCAAACCAAAGCTGCAATCGGATGAGCCAAAAGATGTCTATATTGAAAGAGAGGAGACAAGTGGGGATCAGGAAAAGAAGGTCGAAGAAGATCTAGCTTTAAGTTCCAACGAAAATGAGCCGAATTTGTTAGTGCCCATGTCCCTTCTCTAATGAAGCTTGAGGATTCCGGACCGTTTTGCAATATTGCCCCCAATTGGTAGTCATGTCATCGACAAAGCTTTATGTGACATAAGAGCTAGTCTAACTTTAGAGCCATGGTGGGATGAGAAAGGGAAGAGAGATGAAGAGCCAATTGTGTTTGAAACGTATCAATGCCAAAATTCATTCACAGACACAATTGGGTAAAAGCCCTAGTTGCTTGAAGTTCTTAAGAGGGATTCTATCTAAAAAGAGCGTGCTAGGTGACTTTTTATCAATGGCCCTTTCAGTTAGAAATCTCTCAAAATATACATTGATCAATTTTCGAATGGGAATTGGATTGATAATTGGAGAAGTTATGTTGAGACTATAAAACAAGCGCTTATTGGGAGGTAACCCACGTTTAATTTTTGCTTATTACATTTATTTAGGACTTAATAAAATTGCTTCTATTGTGGGTTTACAGGTTATTCAAGTCAAACTGTTTTATCTTTTTTCTCTCTATTCTTCCCTCTTGGTTCTCTCTTGTTTTTCTCTCTTCTTGCTCTCTTCCACCCTTCTCTTGGATGGGATTGCTCTCTCTTCCACTCTTCTCCCAGATGGAATTACTCTCTCTTCCATCCTTCTTCCGAATGGGATTACTCTCTCTTCCACCCTCTCCAGGACGGGATTTCTCTCTCTTCCATCCTTCTCATGGATGGGATTTCTCTCCCTTCCATCCTCTCGCGGATGGGATTTCTCTCACCCTCTCTCTTTCTCTCTCGGATGATTATGGCTTCACCAATGAGTTAATCTCCCCTTTTTAAAGTCCAAGCATGAGGGACAAACATCCTTGATTTAAGGACATGGTGAGAGACAAAGTTCCTTGAAACAAGCTTGCCCAATTTGAGGAAGTATTCATGGGTGAGAACCACTTCATCCAACACACATGTGGCAAAATGTTACTCCCTCCGTCCCAGGATAAAAGTCCTGATGGACTTTTCACGCATATTAAGAAGATGAATAAAATGACAAAATTGCCCATAATAATGTCATTAAATATGGAGAGATAATTAGAATAAGAAAAGTATGAGATATTTAATGCTACGGAAATAATAGAAAAAAATGTGTCAAAGTTTGGTTATTAAAAGAAAGAGGACATTTAACATGGGACAACCCAAAATAGTAATAAGGACTTTTATCCTGGGACGGGGATGGAGTATAATTCAAGACCTTGAAAAGAAAACTCAAAGTGCCTCAATACTTGAGCTTTTTATTTTCATGTTATTTTATCCGAGTATTTGGTTCTTGTGTTTTAAATCTTATCAAACAAGTACAGATGTGATTAATCATTTGTAAATTGTTTAAAAAAAACATTTTATATAATTTTAATGACAAATTTTAAAATTAAAAAAAAAAAAAAACTAATTCATCTATATCACAAGTGTCCTACAGAATTTGATCGAGTTTTCATGTTTTGAGATCATTTTGCACCTATTAATTTTAGTTCCACTCTGTAAAATTACCTTGACAGAGTAATCTGATAAGGGAGTTATTTCAGATTAGTTACTTCCTGAAAACTAAACACAAAGACTATTTGATTGATTGAATCCACTCTATTGAACTGGAGTTGGTAGTCTAGTTGATTCTCTGAATTGGGGAAAAGCAGAAAGAAAAGTGGGGAAAAAATTTATCCAAATTTCTTCATTCCCCAATAAATGGAAATAAATAAATTATAAAAAAAAGTTCAAATAGGCTATACAAACATACCCCTTAAAAGAAACATATTTTAGGTATAATTACAAAAGTCAATTGAATAAAAAATTGAGGTAAAAGGAGAAAAGTCCCTTACCTGAGATTCGAGAGACCTGATCAGAAGTTAATTTGGCTGAGAACCCACTTGCAGCATTCTTGTAGCTATAAATTAATGCCTCTTTTGCAGCATCCTCACTATAAAAATTGAGAATTTCAAAAACCCGGAATACAAAATTATACATAATAAGAAACCCACAATTCATATAATAAAAACATATATGTAGATAGGGAAAGAAACCTGCCAAGGACGGAAGCTAGGGTTCTGATATGATAGGCTTCAGGTTCTTCGTCCTGAGGCTTCTCAGTATAAACAATGTGAACTGCAGCAGCTGAAGATGATTGTGTAGGAGTTGATTCTGCCATTGATATGGATGCTATCGAGGAAAGGGAAATTATGAAGAAGTAGAAGAAAAACGATCTACTCATTTGGGTTTTCTTCCGAATTTATAAAACGCCTTTTTGGGATATTAAACGCGTTTGATTGAGTAGTAGTAGTATCTTTAAGCTTAATGACGAAGTTTGGTATATTAGATATCCAAAGGATAAACAATTTTTTTTTGGATAAAAGACAAAAGTAGGGACCTTTTGGAAAAGTATTACGGTGTAAACAATGTTCTCGAGCACAATCAAATGTTATGAATTTATAATAAAATAACTTAAATAAATACATAATTATATTTATAATATTAATTTTGAAAAAATTATATACTCCCTCCCCATAATAAAAGTCCTGGTGGACTTTTTACGAAGATGAATAAAATAACAAATTTATCCATAATAATGTCATTAAATATGGAGAGAGAATTAAAATAAGAAAAGTATGAGATATTTAATGATACGGTTATAAAAGAAAAATATGTGTAAAAATTTGGTTATTAAAAAAAAAAAACATTTAACATGAAACTACCCAAAATAGTAATAAAGACTTTTATCATAGGACTAAAATAGTATATACATATAATTGAGTCGGGTGCAAGGCGAGAAACCCTTTCCCTAGAGTTTAAAATTTTGTAAACCTAATCACCTTCATATTTTTCTTTTGAGATAACCTCCTCATTTGTCTTTAAATTATGATTGTTTTTTTATATAAGCTTTCCTAAATACACAAAATTAAGAAGGATTTAACTACATAATATCAAGTTTAACAAAAGTGCTCTCTTCAAATACACATTCAAGCAGCCAAAAGGAAGGAGCCATAGAGGATCAAGAATACACAATGGAGAGTTGCTAGCCTAGGAGACCTCCAACATCAGTAATCTGCCTATCTATATATAGACATCTAATAATAACCCTGGTACAAAAGTAATTTTAAATGCCAAACTCCTAAACAACATGGACCATCAGATTAATTATCCCAAGACATTCCATTAATTTACAAACTCGAGCTTGCGCTTGCATTCCTTAATCATGGCAGAGCCTTCACCAATTTCAGGAGATCCTTCGAAAAAAGAGTGTTTTTGTATAACCAGGCCACGGTTTCTTGAATATGTCTTTATCGGTATTGCCATGGGTATTGTGGACAATGCAGCTTGAGAACAAGTTGCAACAGGTTCTGATTGAGAACAAATTGTAACTGGTTCAGGTTGAGTACAAGCAGAAATGTGTGAATTGACCCTATTAGGAATGAGTTCCTCTCCCTCTGGCACTTGATCCACCATCAACTGTGCCACAAATCAGTACAATTTTTTCAGATACAAAGAGTTAAAGAATATGATCCCAGGATTTATAAAATGATAAATAATTTCTATGTAGCACAACAATCAAATTATATAAAGATAACACAGTATTTTCACCCTATGCGAGCCAGAACAAACATAAATTCAAATTACGGGGGGGAAAAATTATATATAAACATAAATTCAAATTACATCCTTCTTTTTTTCTGGATAAAAAACTCGCCCAAATTTGGATATAGGGAGTATTGTTTACCTTCCAATCTTTGAAATCAAATCTGAAGATGAAGGCATTGTACCTAACTTCACCCGAGCTAACTGAACTAGCTGCTGCGGCATTCCTTGGAGCTGCAAAATGAAGCTCCATTTGTTAAACTAAACAAACATCCAAACACCCGTGTACAAAAAGATGAATCAATAGCTTGAATGATAGTTTTGAGGTAGTTTCTTACAAACTATGTGAGAGCCATTCTCATCCATTACAATTTCAACTCGTCCATCTTTCACTAAGAAAGACAAAGTAAATAAGTTCTCCACTGTCTGCGCAAAGGACTTTCTATTCAACAGTAGATTTTCAAGTTTGACACTTTTCTTCTTCCTTAAGATCTCAAATATTGTTAACATATTCTTGTCGGTCTCGGTTTTCTCTTCTGCAGTGGTATCATCAAGCTGTTACACAAGGCATTCGAGTTAGTGAAAACAATGTACAGAAAATAATAACAGACCGAATTTTCATGTGTATAGTATATTGGTCTGTCATTAACCTATAGTTATAGGGGATTCAATTCCTTGAAAAAGAACAAATAAATACAAAAATAGAGCGAAGGTGAAGCACTTCTGAATAGCAATCCTACCTCTTCTGGACGAGCACTCCTACAGTTTGGTTTTGCATACTGTCTACGGACTACAACCTTGCGTTGCTTAAGTTCATTTTTCATGGGCCCAAGTCTTAAAAGTAAAGCAGAAAGTAAGAGCATATAAACAGAAACACTAAGTAAAGGCACAGCATATTGCATTATAGTTAACTTCCAGATTAACAGTTGTCAATAAAAACTCACATAGTGCTGCACCCATTAGCATTTTTGAAAATGGGTGAAACAGAAAGCCCGATATCTCTCCAAAGAACCGAATTCTGGGAACTCTCAGAGGTTCCTCTTCTCCCATGTTGGCCAAAGTGTTTCAAAAGACAAGATACGAATTCGGAAGGGGTAACACCTCCACTGGTGTGCAATTTAACTGAGGCCACCAAGGTGCTAGTAAGATCCAAAAGGGCTTCTGCATCTGCAACCTGTTCCCTTGGCTTCTTGACTAGAAAACAATATTAGGGTAAATAATATCAATCAAAAAATGATAAATATTAGGCTACTGAAACAGACTAAGACTATTGCTTTGTTGTTACTCAGATTCTAACTTCATAAAGAGCTTAGTACATGCAACATAAAACTTTTTGCAAATAGCATTTTTTCATATCAAAGAAAAAGCTAAAACATAACAAATCAAATTTTACTTTTTGCCAAGAAAATTTGCCTTGTTTCTTCCAACTAGTGTTTTACTTTACTTTTTGAGGATGTGCACCTCACTTCGATGAGGAACACTATCACACCCCCAAATCCGGGTCTCCTTGCTGATGATACAACTTCATCTATCAAATCTACCAAAAATTCTATTGGTTTAACTAATCTATTACAGACATTACATCAATTTTTTATCTCCATCCCAGGATTGCAACATCTTTCCTTAATATTCACTAATATTATACTCAGTAAAAACTCATTTAATTAAAAACTTAACATCATACTCTTTATTCCAGAATCGTAAACTTTACAATTTTCGTTTACATCTCAAAGTCATAAAAATTACAACTTGTTCAGTATTCCATAACTTCAACTTCAACACTAAACACTTCTTCTCAACTTCATCACCATTTATCTATCCTAAACTTTTAATATTAGTAACCAGTAAGTTCCCAGGAAAGAAGAGGTTTTCCGTTAAAACGGCACTCAATTAGACAACCCCTTTTTTCGACAAAACTTTCTATACATTGTCAATACTGCTAATCTAATACAGTTAAATGACTCCTACATCTACTAGCTTAAATATACAGTACACAAACAATACATTCTTATAATAATTCCTAACTCATTTAATCATATCTCCAAAGTTATTACAACTTTAAATTCTATTACATAAAAAGAAGACAACAATAATAATCTCTTGACTTGACTACTCTTCTTTCACTTTCTCTTTACTGCCAGATTCTGCTGGTAATTCTTACTTAACTGCAAATAAGATTTTATTCGCAAGAATGAGCACAAATGTTCAGCAAGTCTAACAGATAAACACATTTCACACTTCTCAAGTTTATACAGATAATAAAATTCACACTACTCAAGTTATAGGGTTCACACTGCCCAAGTTATAGGGCTCACACTACCCGAGTTATAGAGTTCACAATCCTCAAATTATAGAGTTCACAATACTCAAGTTATACAAGTAATTCACATATCACAGCTATCTTCACACAACAACTAAATTTCAAATCAGTTTTATAGTCCTCAAAAACAGCTAGAAACTTGCACATAGTCCAAAAAACTTGCCTAAAAACAAATAATATGTTTACACTGAATTTCGTCCTTCTTACGGCCTCCTGAAGTTGCAAGTTTTTTAAACTCCTTCCTTCAATTAGCAATTGATCTTACTATAGTTCTCTCTTATAATTCTTGTGAATTGGTGAAGGAAAATAACATTGCATAAGGATTCTATTTATAGGCAAGCAAGACCTAGGGCATAAGGGTCATCTAAACGCAACCAACCAAAGTGGCCAACACCACAAGCAAGAAATAAGGCCACATCTCACCTCTTAAAACAAGCCAACACCACAAGCAAATTAATAAGTCACATCTCACCATCCTAGACTTGACAACACATTAAAGCAAGCAAAAGCCAAATTGATGACTAACTCTTCAAAACAAGTAACAATACTTACAAGTTTGTAAATATTACATACTTCCATAATGGCCAAAAAGCCCTCACTTTCTCTACACCCTAACCAAATTCCACCTAGTTTGGTTAATCCAACTTAGTTTACTTTCTAGTTAGTATTCTAATTACTCATTAGTTAGCTTTCCTAACTAATCCGATTAGCCAAAAAAGTTGACTTTTCTAAAGTGACTTTAGCGTTTTATGAATAGTGATTTAGCGTTTTTATGAATAGTGATTTCCTAGTTAAGTTTTACAAAAAAATTATATACTTATAATGAAACCACACACATTCAAACACATAATTTCAATCACCAAAACATCTTTTATTAATCATATAAAATTACATTTGCAAGCCTTATAAGGATTTCGGAATATTACAAACACGCCTTACCTTGCTCCTAGGCTTAGGGAAACCTTTGCACATTGTTGCGCCTTTTGCCTCTATCTCTCTCTCTCTCTCTTTTTGAATGGTAAGGTATCCTTGGGCCAACTTAAGAGCTCTCTTGCCTTTAATAACTATATATAATGCATTATCCTCCATTTACATTTCTTTTTCATCATCATTTTTAACTTTTCTAGATTTAATCCATTTTAGATTTTTAGTAGTAACTTTTTAAAATAAGAGGGTGATTGTTAACTTTTGGATTGCAAGTTGAAATACTTTTATCCTTGTAATTATAATATAAATATACACATTAAAATATTAATATATCAACTTCTTAAAATAATGCATTCCATTTACAAACAGCCCAAAAGTTAGGAATAAATTGATGCAAATGATGCAATGTAAGTATTAAGTTTGCAAGTCAATATCATAGAAAATTGGAAAATTCTAGCTAATCAAACTACTTGTACATATACCACTTTACATTTACTAAAAAATGCCTTGCATCAAATTTAATCTGAAACTCAAAGGCAAAGTATTGGTATCTTTAATTTTAATTCTTTCTTTAATCAAGCAACAATCCCATTAAACACATACACAGACACCCATCAATTTTGAAACCCCTCTGTATGACTTATTCATTGTTTATTGATATTCTTTTTTAGTGCAAAAGGAATATTTACAGAGACAGAACCTATAACTATTGAAAGCCTTTCCATATTGGGATACTTTTTTATTTCAGAAAAAGGTAAAAGTATTTAATTTCAAAGAAAAATCAGCTTGACATTTTACTAGAACATGAAATATGTACATTAAATATATATATATAGAGAGAGAGATAAAAAGAAAGAAAGGGAGAGATAGAGAGATACAGAAAGAAGTGAGAAAATACCCTGCAAATGCAAGTCCTCAACTTCTTTGATGATGGAATCAAACTTATTTGAATCAACCCCTGCTATATCATCTCTGTTTTCTACAACCCCATCAATGAAAAACAAATTAGCTAATTAACAAATACTACTACATCCCCATTTAAAAAAAACCCAATAATCGTAGCACTTGAAAATAGAGAAATAAAAAGAGATCGGAGGGTTTTACCACTAATGAGATTTTGAATTTTGATATAACCAGAACGAAGAACTCTGCGCTCTTCAGTTTCTTGCTGATTCAACTCGCCCAACTCAGCCCTGTTTGGATTTGTGGACGACATTTCTTCTTTTTTAGAGAGATAAATTGTTTGTGTTTAATTTGCTTGGGACGAAGCGAAAAGCGCAGAGCTTCTTATGGAAGTTTCAAATTCAATTTCTCTCTTTCAAAGAATTTGGGAATTTTCCCGCGCGGTAAAAAACAAGACGAATGTAACTCCCGCGCTATTTTTTTACTGCTATTATTAGGCTTAAAATAAATATATTTTATTATCCTAAACTATTACCTGTTTTTCACTTTAATGATTCACCTTTTAATTTTTTCAATTAAATGAGTAAATTATTAATTTTTTTCACTTTAGTCCAAATTCAATTGACACGTCAAAAATTGATGACGTGCGTCCTGAGTGGGACCATGCCCAACTAATGTGTATTTAAAAAACAATATGTCCACCATTTTGTTAATCATGTTTTATTTTACATTAAAGCAAAACAAAATATATTTCTGACATTTCTTAGACAATTGATCGATCAACTACTTGAAAAAAATCCTCAAACTTCAATCGATAAAACCCTAATTTCTCAACTATAACAATGAAGGAATGTGATCATTCATTATGTGTTGAATCGGTTTGAGTGTGGTCTTGGAAGGCTCCCAAACCGCTCTTATATTATTATATATTTTTTAGAAGTCGGGCAAATTCCTAAAAATATAATAGACAATTTTAATTATGTTATGCACTTTTAAACTTTTTGTTTGTGACTAAATATTTCTAATTGAATTGTAATGGTTTGAAGAATGTTAAAGCAATCATGAGTAACATACTTCAAACCTAAAACTTATTGCTCGATGTTATTTTATTAATGACATGTATGATTTCTTATACATAAAGATGAATTTGATTTATTAAATATTATTGTTAATTATGCCATAAAACTGAAACCGAACCAAATAAAACTGCACTACAGGCTTTAAAACCACACACCACACCCAGGGACGAAGCCAGGATTTGTTCTTCAGGGAGGCCAAAAAAAAATTTAACAGCATAAAATATATTTATCACTAAAAAGTAAAATTTCACTATTACAAAATATATTTTTACTAAAACAAAAATAATATAGTAATAGAATTTGCTTTAACAAAGATAATAAAACATAGCAAAAAAAAGTCTTTTAAAACATATCAAAGCTTCATCAGAACTTGAGGGAGCCGTAGCCTTACAAAATTTTCAAACCAAACCAAATGTACAAGTGAGTTTTATAAAATTTTCAAACTTTGGGATGAGTCTTACAAAAATTTCAAACCTTGGGGCGCCGTGGCTCCGTCCCTGACCACACCACACCAATCACAAGCAATGTCCTGCGATTTTAGAATTATCAAACTGCAGGTTGGACTTCTAGCTCTACCATACTGAATAGTTCTGCTAATACTTGTTCATATTGCTATAGCAGGATAATTTTGGTACCATAGGAAATCAGATTGCTGTCCCATAGAGTCAGCTTCAAGATAGAGGGGAGACAACTTAAAATTTTGAAAAAGAAAAGGAAAAAAAAGGAACAATAAGAAGAGACAAGTTATAAATATATCACTACCAAAATAATCTTTACAATTTACATGGTTAAAGTACATATCATTCATTACATGAATTTGTACTAGTTTTCCCAACCTTCCAGAAATATGTTAAGATACAAAGGAAAAGAGTGCAGACAGCTACAACTACTGCAAGCTATCAAGCTAGTCATTAAATAAGTTATGGCACATTACAAGCAAAGAATCGACGTTTCGTTAGCTCTAAAAAACCTACTACTGTCACATGCCGCCACGAGCCTGCTGATCAGATCCCGTTCTTGCTTCTCTAGCCACTTTGGTGCCATCTGAACCTTCGAGTATTCTACTGTCTTCGCCAGCCATTTCGTCATAATGTCGTCTCTCCCGTCCCCTTTCTTGGTCCATTGATTGCCCTTGTGAGAATTGATGCTCTCGCCTATCTGCTTCAAAGTTGTTCAGAGGGAAAATACATTGTAGGTATATGGTACTCATTACCAGTAGAGAATAAAATCAGAAAGTTGTGATCACCAACCCAATATCGGTTCAAAAGAAAAAGAATTGCAAATACATTCCATTAGGCATCTATGTTACATGGACTCAGATAGGACTGTTCGGTTGAACACAATATTTTGAAAAGTCTGACACAAGGTACTCCTCAAATTTGCCATTTTTTACACTAAAGAAGTGTTCAGTACCTATTACCCTTTTCCCAGTATGAGTGTCGCAAACAGGTACATAGGGCAAAGTAAAGAGTCCGTGTAAAATAGTTAGGCATTACAGTCGTTCATGAATACCTGATTTTGTATGTTCAAAACGAGCATTAATGATATTATCACTCTAAACAAGCCAAGTCTAACTATTTGGTAACGTTCAAGATATATGGATGATAGGCTAAAAACTAATACCATCTTGTCAATGATGGCAAGCACATTAAGATATTCTAAAGCTGTGCACTACAAAATATGATAATTGAGAAAACGTGGGAATCGAAACAAGAACCAATTCAAGCCTTTACTCCAATTCCACAAGTTAACCAAAGTCAAAATTTCACAGTAATTAAAGGTCATAGCAAATATCAAATACGAAAGAAGGGATTATATGATACAACAAAGATGCTCATCTTCGTTTGAATTTTTTCGTTGTTGTATAACATGGTTATATTTAGTCGGTTATTACCACTTTCACCATCTGATGCATCTTCTAGTCTTGCAATTGCATCAATGAGTGCTTGTTCATGCTCCTGCATTTTCAAATACATTATTAGCCTTTCTCTAACAAAAAGATGTGATTCATGATATTTTATGTCAAGTGATGGGCTTGTTCTTACTATAAGTACTTTCTTTGCTTTTTCAATCTCCGTAGGATCAGGATGGCTTGCACTGAAAACTTTCTCCACCTGTTAAAATGGATCAGCGGAGGGAAATATCTAACATCGTTTTTTAGTAAGATGCACAAAATTCAAATTGCAGATGTACCTCTTTAACCAATGTGTCGGTGTGAAGAATTTCAATGTCACCCAGTGCCTTCTTTCTGATGCCATTTAGTGATGGAGGGAAATCTCTCTTGGCCTGGGTCCTCACTATTCCTCTACCTCTTCCACCAGCAAAAGAACCTCCACGGGACATAGAGTTTTTAAAACCACGGCCTGATCCACTACGGCCACCTCTACGACTAATTCCAGGATCCTCACCTTCCCATCGGATGTCTTCAGGAGATATCTATCAAATATTGAACGGTAAATATATATATCAGGAACAATTGACATATAGGCTATTTGCTAAATCAGGCACATGCAGAATAAATGCTATCGACAGAAAACAATCGACGATCTATTTTTGTCCAACAGCTTTAAAACTTCAATGAATGTAGTCTATTTAGAGAAGAGTTTCAATTTTGAGAACAACTACAAAAGACTAGAATAGGAAAACTATAATTTGTTTTGATTACAACATAGTTTTTGCACCAGTTTGATTTTATTGATGCAGCCAATTTCTCATGGGCAATAACTGGTATAGTTTCAGTGTTTCTTCTCTAGGATAATGCTCCATGGCAGTGTAATAGAAACTAGTTTATATGAAGGTACTTTAACAAAAGGCAAAAAGGAAAAAAGACAAAAAAGGAAAAATAGAAAGAAAAAAAATCTATAACATGCACAAAATGAGAAAACAAGAGGTGTGGGAGGGGTGCGGGTGACAGGAAGAACCAACTCCGTGCATCATCTAAAAAGTTCTCTTTCGAATCTCATATCTATATTCCTAAATAACTAAATAACCAAGAATCGGAAAGTAAGGAAATGAAATCTTCAAACAAGATAGTAAAACTATAGTCCAATAGACTCTAGTAATGAAAGTATGTTACCTTTATTTGTTGTGTATGACAGTCCTATAATAGGAGAGAGTGGAGACAACAAAATTGGGAGCAATCAAAAATAGATTTTATTGGATTGTCATTCTTATCTAACAATTAACAAGTACATTAACAAACACGCCTTTGCTAACATTTTAAAATGAAAACCTAACAGAAACATGTTTCGTGAATTCTTTTCTTAAGAGGCACATTGAGTATAAGGGTAGAACTAATATTTTGGTTTCTTTTTTCAGGCATAACATCAAGTTCTTTATCATACAGTTCAATTAGTACTTAATTCTTAGTTGACACCAACAAATTTTCGGCACTTAAAGTTCAGCAGCTTAAAGGATTTAGCTGATTCAGAACTGTGATATTACATAGCTTATATTGAATTTAAATGGTTTGATTTGCTCTCTCTACACTATCTCCTTTTCTATCTCTTCTATATGATTTTGTCTCTAATTTTACACCTACTACTCCAACTGTCCTCTTTTATTATCTTCCATCGTACTTATATTGCATTAATTTACACATTTCAGTGCATGAGATTCAAGAAGGTTCTAAGAAAAGCATTTTGGAACCTTTACCCATGCATCAAAAGAAAGCCCCCCTGAAACACACTATCAGCCAAGATCACCTAACATTGCCTAAAGAAATCAGTCGTTATTGTATTCAAACATAAAGGGAATAATCCAAGGGAGGAACCCCAGTCAAAGGTCAAAGTGTTAATTCCAACACTTACTGAAGAAAAACAATAAAAGAATGAAGCACACGCCTAAGTAGAATAAGTAATTTAATGTTACTCCTCTAAACTCTCAAACAGAACTTCAGCATGTGAAAAGCATGTCAAGCAAGAAGGTAAATACATATCTAAAAGGTAAATAAAGAAAAATGAAAAAGAAAATAAAATCAAAGCTCACTGAAAAACATGCCAACAAAATAGATAAACAATACAAAGGGCATCCACCTAAAAGATCAAAATGAGAAATTAATCAAAAGATGTAAATGGGCTAGTAGAGTAGTAGACAAAGATAAAGGCATTCCTAAATCAAAACCCCATGGCCATGTTTGTTTGCAAGGATTATATATAATCCCAAGACTATTAATCCTAAGATTAAATAGTCCTAGTCACGTGTTTGTCTTTTATGGGATTATTCATGGGTTATGTTTGTTTTTTCCAGGATTAATTAAAGTATTTGATTAAAAAATATCGTTTAGACTATTATACCATTACCAATAATAACATATTTTAAACTTATTTATTCATCCAAAAAAAAAATTACAAATTATATACACCCCCTCCAAAAAAATGATATTTACTTATTATGTATACACCCAACCCCCAACCCCCAACCCCCACCAAAAAAAATAATATTTACTGATTATGTATACACCCCACTCGTCCATCCCCCACCCCTCTCAAAAAAATAATATTCAGTGATTATATATACACCTCACCCACCACCCTGTCCACCCCCCACCCCCTCCCCCTCCCCCAAAAAAAAATATTTAGTCTTTGTACTAGTAAATTTTAAGTTGCTAGTAATAATAACAGAAATGCAGAATATTATGGTCATTTTAGAAAAAGATTGAGGTTAATTTTGTCTAACAATTTTTAATCCATAATACCAAGTAGAACATGGGTTTTAAATAATCCCACATCTTAAGCTATTTTATAATCTCAGGGCAAATAGTCACAAGCTCAAATTTAAAAACAAACAAGACACTTGGGATTAATAGTCCTATCTCAAGTGTAATCCTTGCAAACAAACATAGCTCATATGTTTAGCATTCCTGTATTATCGAATATGTCAAATATTTCTAGAACAACTGAATCATTTACCTCTTTGACATTGACCCATTCCCACGTTTCATCAGCTGTATTGATATCATAAACCAGAGCATGACGACCCTGGAAATGTTTGAAATACCAAATTAAATCGAGGCCGAACCGACACTTGAATATTGTGTAGTAAACAGTGAGACATACCTCAACAGGATTATAGTCGGTTATTACAGCCTCATAGAAACTATTGTCTTCAGGCCATCTGGTCCAAACTTTCCTCCCAACTAATGGATCAAAGTTTGCTACTTCAGCAGAGTCATTTACACCAAAGGCACCTCCAGAACCCCGACCAGGAACAGGACCCCTGCCAGGGAAACCTGTAGAATACTGCATGGACCATGGAGTTCATTGAGAATGAGGAGTACAATATAAGACTTTTAATGGAGAACTAATGAAAACAAAAGGGATATCACTTCATTATCTTGTATATAAAATAACTGTACTTGAAAAAAAATCAGCTTACTGATTTGGGTTTCTTTCCCCTCACTCCCGAGACAGAACCATGTTTCAAAGTCGATGAAGATGGCTGCATTGATGGATGCAGTGCTTGAGATGGTGCTCTAATAGATAAGGAAGCAACAGACTGTGATGTCTTCTGTTTCTTGCGTGATGCTGAAACAGTAGGACTAGGCAAAGCGTCATGAACAGGCCCACTATTGCGCATACTAGGTTGGCTACCACTTGCCCTCCACTCCCTGTTGACAATCCATTTCTAATGAACAACTGAACAAAGATGAGGTATAACCTCGTGAATCAGTCTCAGTAAAAAGGACAAAAAATAAATCATCAGACCTAATCCTTCCTGATGATATCATCAGCATTAACCCTGGATAAAAGCTCTCTGTGTTCCTCATCTGATACTCTCAGCTCTTTTCTGAGTTCCGTAATTAAACTTTCTTTCTCCTACAGCATTGCATGACATATTTAAAATCAAATTTCATAAGCGTTGAATATTAGACAATAAGAAATGCATACAGAAATCTCATCCAAATTGATCTAGTTATGATTTTTGGTGCTTTGTTTTCAAAGTTATTGGATCCAAAGAAGTTATACCTTTTATGTGTTAAAATTGTGTAGATAAATTCTTTTTTATAAAGTACTACACCATTTGATATACGAATACAGAAAATAACAAACCACGAACCCAAGTAATGGCATCATGACTGAGCTTTGAATGCCCGAAGAACTGAAGTATATGCTTCTTGTTCAATGTGGTGGATCTGGGTCTCCATATCACTCTGAATAGGAGGGAATGGAGCAGTTCCTACAGCTGCGGATCCTACCATTAGCAGAAGCTCGGCCAACACTAGCAAATCTATTTTGGTGTGAAGGAGGAAGATCATCATCTGTTCCTGCATTATTCCATTATTCAGAAAATCATAATATAAAACTAAAATAAAATTAATTTCTTGAATAGTATTAAGAAATTGTGAATTTTGCAGTGGGATTAAATTCCATGCTGCCAGGAGTCAGTGCATGAACATGTCAAACAGTAGTTTGTTAACTAAGAAGTTCAAGGGCTTGCTTATTTAAGTAGTGCCTACACAGATGGAGAGAGGCTCGTTGCATTGATCACTTATATCCATTAATCCCCTGCCTTAAGTTTTGCGAATAAAATCAAATGTGATAGATGTGGGAACAACAAAAAATTCCTTTAACTATAGAAGGTAATACTACCCATTCTAATTATAACTATATTGTTCCAAATATGGAAAACATTTTGGATTTAAGTTATTCATATGCATCTCAAACAATCTAGAGACATGAGACATCATAACTTCAGGCCTTTCCAGAGACAAAATAATTCTTGATCAGGAAATAAAGTGTGTAGAAGACACGGAGGAAGACTGACATGTTGACTCAAGTGCTTGCAAAAAATTAAGTGCGGCAACTCTTGCAGGTATCAATCAGCCTGAGATTAAAGGAAACATCCTTATCATATATCCTAAACAAATTGCAGATATTATTTTGAGAATAAAACAAATATACTTGCCACAAATTCAAACCTAATGGCCAGGTTCACTAGAAAATTAATCATTTCAAAATTCAAAGGGAAATCGAGGGCAACATACCCTGAATACTTTCAATTTACAGTATACTATCACATTGTAAAGTTGCCAGAAGGTATTAAAAATATAGGTCCCAAGTTCTGACATTAAAAAATCTAAATAATTCATCCTCAAAGAGATGGGAGATTTTAATGAAAATTTTATATCAAAAAAACCATGATAACAACTTTTTTCCTAAATGAATACCATTAATATATAAAATTCATAAAACTAATTTCTGTCATGAAGAAGCAAGCTTTCACACCAATAATACAACATATTAAAGGTCGAATGTCAAGAAATAGCGAAGAGTGATTAGATGACACAAAGATAAACATTTTGGCTGAAGTCTTCAAACACATGGGAAAAAATCAGCGGGGAAAAACACAAAGGCGTGGATAAGAAAGGTGGATAGACAGAGATTACGGTAGCCAAGAAGACGAAGATAGATGGTAAAAGTCAAACCGAACAAAAGGCTACTAAAGATGGCAGGGATATTTGGATTTTACATACAGGAAGATATTTTTATTAGAAGAGAGGATGTGAGAAAGGGGGATGAAAAGACCTACTAAGAAAATAGAAGTGGCAATAGAAAACTGAGAAGGCTCCAATCCCTGTGCAATTCTGAAATAGAAATCATCAAAACCTCCCGTAGCAGAAGTCCGCAAAGAAGCAAGAAAAAGATGAAATGGCAGCAAGCAAGGACCATAGAAGATATAAACATTCTTTCCTTCCAAACACCGCATAGAACTGTGAATCTCGCACAGCGCCAAAAACTCGTCACTCCTACAACCCCTAATGCCCTGGAATTTAATAGGGTGGACTATGGAGATCTTTCAACTCCAAAGGACAAACCCAGTCCCACCAACTGGGATATTAACTCTTTATCATAGCAAAAAAGAATCTACATTGAAGAAATAGGGAAATGGATAAGTTCCTCAAGTGTTATGTTGCAACAGCATTAAGGGAAAATGAGGAAAGATATCCACACCAGTTTGACTTTGTAAATAAATTTTTTACTTCTAAGAAAACACAAGAATGAGGTCCATATCACGTTTGTGTCGGTACTGGTTCTGAGAGTACCAAGCAAAGACAATGATGAGTACAATTAAGTTGAACTGCTTTATTTACTAGCACTTGCTTTCTATCTTAGATCAAGTGCCATATGGACATGGCCTTTCTGCCTCTTGGGCCACTGAATTGCCATCAAAAAGTACAACAAAAATAAGTGGGAGAATGCAATTTCAATACTTGCACATTTGACAAATTAGCAGCAATTCCATAGCTTTGAGTTATATCTTTTCCAACTGTTCTAAAATAAAATCCTTTTTTGTGAAACCAATAAAATGATAATCTTAAGTTACTGCATTCTGGTAATTGCCAAAGACAATTCCAAACACACCTGGCAGGACTACCAGCAGAAAGAGAATTTGACAGCCCAAGCGCACTTAAACTTCTATAGTTGTGGTCCCACCTTTTGTCGTGAATTTAACTTCCTCGGTGGCTATCTTGTGAACCAACGACAACAAACATATGAACAAGAATCACACCCTTACGCAACACGTAGCTGTATTATTACTTACTAACAACCTGCACTACATATGGTAAAACTAATTACAGTTAAAGAAAGTTCTGACAGGCACCTCCTTTAATTCCACTAATAAAGTAGAAATTTATACTTCGATTACGCAATAAACAATAGAACTCAGTTACACAATTCGTCAATCAAACGACACATCAGGTTATGCACACTTGACACGTATAGTGAACTGAATTCAGGTTCTTGCATTACGTCATATAAATTTACTTTTAATAAGTGAATAATTTCAAACACCAGAGAACAATTAGGGATCTTAGGCTTCATCTCTAGATTCACCTAAAAATGAGGAAAAGGCAAAAAAAGAACCACTGCAAATCCATTTTCAAAAAATCAAAAACTTACAACTAGTTTAACTTAGAGTAAAACCTAAACCCTGAAAGTAAATTTTCCATAGAACCCGACAAAAATCTCAAAAATTCTTTCACTATATCAAACAATAACAAAAACAATAAACTACCAATTAAACAAAAATTCATGGAAGGCCCCCAAAACAACCCAGAAGTGATTGCATAAGTAGTTTTATAACATAAATAACAAATAGGTACAAAAAGATACGATCTTTAAGAAACTTACCACTGCTATCGGGAAGCTCGTAGTTCATGTTTGTTAATTCATGAAAAAAAATGCGATTTTGAGCCAATAAAAATTAGACTAATTTCTGCAAACTTGTACCAAAGAGAAAAACAAAATTAGGCTTCCAGTAAATTTCCTAAAAAACAAACTAATAAAATAAAGAAGCATACAATTTTCCTCACCTGGGATTTTGTGCTGGGTGTTATCCTATATATTTCGGTGGTTCACGGTGGGACGGTGCGGTGGACGGCAGTTCGGTCCACGGTTGTTTAGCAAGAGAGAGGTGGGGGACGGAGGGATGAGAGAGACTGAGATATCGATGAGCGAGTTCGATTTGGAGGAATTATAAAAACGACGTCAGAGTAACGCAAAAATAAATTACTAATATTTTTGGTAATAAACATTTTCCCCACAACTTTCAAATAATTCAATCTGATCCCTTACTTTGATGAGATTAGCAAAGACAACCAAATATCTCTCAACATTTGTCCATATTAAACTTAGAGATGCTCTTTATGTTCTTGGTGCAACTTTGACCATGTATTTGTAGCAAACTAGTTGAATATTGAGTTTACAATTCAAAGAATAATACCCTTTAATTTTGTTGTGTCCCATTTTTACTTGCAAGTTCTCTTAATAGTTGTTTGTTTATTTATGATTACTTCTTAATGAGTTTGAATTTGATCAATCCTTTTTTTGTAATTTTTAAATTCTGAATGCGTTTAAATGTGTCTGAATGATTCTTCTATAAAATTGTGACTTAGGTTGTGTTTGATAAACCTGAAAATTAAGATATGAATTATTATAATGTCTTAATAAATTAGATTATCTGAATGGTTATGAGGTCTGAATCTAAAAAATTGTTTGATAACTAAAAAGTAAGTTGTCTCTTAATGACACTATTTTACCATTTTAAAGGGTAAAATTTTATTTAATAGTTTTAAATATTCAATTTAATAAAAATGAGTACATAATATTGTTGAATATATTTATATAAAAAAATTATCAAAATAATTTCATTAAGAGGTACCTAGCTCTTAATTATTAAGATTTCATTTTATGTCTTACCAATTAAGAGGCATTCAGTGGTAACAAAAAAGCAAGCAAACAATATCATGTCTCTTAGCGAATAAGAGGCAGTCCATTAAGAGGCAATCAGATGTAAACAAACAGCACCTTACCCGGGTAAGGAGTAGTGTTAAAAGATAGTTTTAATTAGGTGGTGTGTGTTTACCTTTTAATATCTCTTAACAGCTCCACATCTGATTCGGTAAGAAGGTGGAGGAGTTTGGTAAAATTTTGTTTCTCTTATCATTTCTTAATCGGTAAGAGGAAGATATAAATCTGAATCATTAATAGTCGTCTCTTAATGAAAAATTTAAATATGTGGAACCTCTTTAAATATTATACTCACCATGTTCAAAATTTTAAGATCATTATTGATTTTTGAAAAGTCAATTTGAAATATTTTTAAATTTAAAATTGACATTTTTAAATTTAAAATTCATTCAGATATTTTAAACTTTTTAGTTACCAAAGAATTTTTTAAGTTCAGATAGTATTTCACTCGGATGGTCTAATTTATTAAGATATATTAATCACTAATATCTTAATTACTTAATTTTATCAAACACCACTTTACATACACTCATTGACAATTAAAAATTACATTCAATATCTATCTTGTTTTACTATTGTAAACAAATATTGTTATACACAAATTTTTTTTTATTTTTTTTAACAAAAAATTGACCAGTAACCAATTTAATGAATATTGTAGTCTTTTGTTTTGATTTTATGGATAGAATGTTATTAACTTTTAGTAGGGTTTTATTCCTAAAATTATATTACTAATAGTATACTACGTCAAATATTGTTCAAAAATTTATATTTAATTTTTCATAGATAATATTGTCTATCTGTAGCAATTACATAATAAATTTATTCATAATTTTTCAGAGATTAAAATAAGAAATTAAACGTATTAAGATATTTTAGACAAACAATTATTAAATATCATTTCATTCCGTATTCAGGAATTTTTATTCATTTAGGTCGTTCAAATTCTCTTATACATTTAAATTTTTTATTCAATTTTATCAAAAAATTTCTATAAACACATTACTTACATAAGTTATTATCATAAGTAGATCGACAAATAAGTTTAGAATTTCAAACAAAGTTTCATTTCAAGAGACCACCAATCATATCTACTTAATTATGATTACATCTCAAATGGCTTGTGCATATGTTACTTTGATCGAGGAGTGAGGCGGGCTCACCGATCGAGCTTGGACGTAAAGTTGAGGTTGCTTTCCTGGTTTCAGACATGGAGTTCTAAACACAGATAACATGAATGTGTTAGGTCATGGTCCCTAGCCTAATTTGGCTTCCAAGATGCATGCTTTTGATCCTAGTAATTACACCCCTGTTGAAAATTGTCTCATATTTTAGTGGGAGGAGACAAGCAGCTGGAAATGAACTCCCTCCCAAGAGTGCTGCATACCTTTCTCCTTTTGTCCCATAATTTGAGGAGTAATTCTCTCTCTAGCTCTATTATAAATAGGTTGTTCGGTTGAGCAACGAAAGTACACACAACAACAAGTCAGAAGCTCAGTGCAGTGAGAGCAAATAGCTAGAGGTACAGAGAGAAAATAAACAGTCAGTCAGTTTATTACTCAATTGAGATTTTTGAAATCTCTTCCCCTAGTTGGGTTTTTTCACATAAAAATTCTTGTCATACAGTAATGTGTGTTTATCTTAGTGTATTTGTGTGAGTCAGATTTCTCAAAAACTCATAATACGAGCAGATCTTCCTAGGAGAAGGTACTGTTTTGCAAATCAGCCTGACATTGGTTTATGGAACATTGCGCAGTTTACATCAACTTTATCAGCTTACCACCTCATAAATGAGAAGGAGGTGGATTATGCCATGGAAAGGTATTGTTTATAACTAACTTGCACATCTTTTTGGTAATCACCTACCTATTTGGCTGTTTTGTTATGTCCTTTGCTTATTTCAGATATGGAACCAAATTCATAGATGAGTATCAAGTTATAATGACCAGAAAACTTGGCCTACCCAAGTACAATAAACAGTTGGTCAGGAAACTTCTTAACAACATGGCACATGGATCTCTTATATTTACATTGTTTGTGCCTGAATAAACTTCATGACAAACCCAATTGTGCTGATTGTTATTTGTCCTTGTAATTTCCTTAAATTGTACTCCATTCGAATTGAGTGTTTTGTGGGTTATATACATAATGTATGTATATGGAGACTGAATTGTAACAAATATTTGTGATGATACTAATTGGGCAAACTCATTTATTAGATAAACAAACCGTCTAAATTTATTTTTTTAAATAACACTGATTTAATTACCAACTACTCCATTCATTTTTGAAGGTCAGAAAAATTACGAAACTGAAAAACATAACAACTCTTAAAATCCCGTACTATCATTTACCTCAAAAGAGCAGTATTTCTGACTGAATATCGGATATGACGCTGAAGAAAACTTGCACTGATGAATATCAACTCACCAAGTATCTAAATACTCACAAAATACACTCGATAATCTAGAGAGAAAAAGAGAGAAAACTTATGAATTCTGGTGTGATTTTCAATTCTAACTTAGCCCTCTATTTATAGGAAAATGTTAGCACGCCGAATTAGACTTGATCTGCTACCTGATGACTTTACCTGCTACTATTCCACCCACCAAAAATCAGCCATCTTCCCCAACAACCAAATGTGGGGCCCACCCATTTCTAGAATTTTCCACCAAAATTATTTATAAACCTAATTTTCGAATCAGTCACCTCTTAAAATTCATAACAAATCATTCGTTCATTTTTAACGGTTCAAAATTTGTGAACATATACTCAACTTATATATGTATAACATATCCAAAAATCACAACGATCCAACGGTCAGATTAAAAATTATAACTCACACAATAAAGCTGTAAGAACACTGATTTGATCTTTTAATACCTCCAATCCGACAAAATACTGATAAAACACCTCAACATTAACTCTTTCATTTATAACTACATAAATAAATCCATCATTTATATCCACGTCAAATAAATATTTCATTATCATATAAATCAATAATTAATTATTCACAAATAATATTACAGAATCACAATAATGACAACCAGGCAGTTCCCAGGAAAGAGGGGGCTTTCCGATAAGGATTTCTCCTTACTGACGCGCAATTAGGTGACCAAACCTCTCCTTGACAGAACTTTCTAGACATTGCCAATAATGCTATCTAATAATATTATTCAAATAATATGAATTATTGACCTGATAATGGAGATACTGTGCAGTGACAATTATTGAACAATAATAATATAAAATATCAACGTAGCAATTATTGAATCAATAAAATAAAATATTGAACAGTAGTTACTGTAGCCATTATTGAGTAGTGTCTTCTTACGTAAGAATCAATAATTTCAAAAATTACTGTGTAAAACCGTGTGCTACTAAGCAAACACGCGTATTACTGTATTTTAACCACTGGGTATTCCAACAGTGTTAACGGTAACAACTACGCCGTTATTTATAAAAACTCAAATTTTGTCAGTTTTCTTCATCCGACAGTTATCCGTTATGGGACCCACAAATAGCTGCGCCGTCGTACGAATATTTTCCGACAGAAAGAATATTCCTACGACCAAACGAATACCTCGATAAATGAATATTTTATAACCACTTGCGTATTTTGAAAAATTTCATATATCACCCATAACTTTAACCTTTTATCAATTTAACCATTTATTAAATAGAAATATTGAATACTTTTATTTCATAAAATTTGGAGTCTTACAAGATATCCCTTAGCGAGCCATGTTCAGTAAACTTATTCTCCAATAATCACCTACATACTTGTTTAGTGTCTCAACACAAATGATCATGAGATCAATCATCCTCATCCAATGAGCAATCAACGTATGTACCAATCTATCTAGATTCACTAATCCCCGTTTTAGTAATCCAACGATTGAGAACTATTTTAGTTTTAATCTATTTAGGAATTTAGATCTCATTAGCATGATCATTGCTTAAAACTACGGGTTTATCAAATATTAATAAAAATTACATTATGTAGATAAATAATTGTCTATTAATAATTCTTTTATTAATGAATAGATAAGATAGTTACAAAGTATATGCTTTATCATCATACATGATTGACTCGTATGCATACTAATTTCAGTAGGTTCAACCTTGTCAACTTGTAAGTCACCAATATCAATTGGTTCTTTATCAATGTTTACTTCATATTGCACAACCAACTCTTGTTCTTTTGCTTTTTTCATCTCTTCCTTTCTTTTCCTTATATTTATCAACTCCTCATTCCCATCAGCATCAATAGCATCGCTTAACTCCTCATCACTTTCATCATCACTATCATCACTTGAATCAACATATGTATGCTTTGGTGCTTCCTTATCTCTGACATCAACCACATCCTCTATTGCATGTGTTTCTTCATTATCCTCATAGTCACAATATATATCCATCTTCCCAGTTTTTAGAGCTTATTTAATTAGCAGTCTTACACTATTGTCATCTTGAAGAAGTTCTAGATCATTCTTCAAACTAAACCATGCCAATTTGAAGTACATAGCAAAGTCTCTTTTATACCCTAGGTGTTTTACCAACTTCACCGACCTGTCAATATTCAAGTAATCTCCATCAGCTCCTTCATAAGTTTCTTTCCTTCCAACCTCATAAACATAAGATCCATCTTCCTTAGTAACAAACTGACCTCCATGGTACAATTCAACATTAAATTAGTTCATGTTGCATGAAATATAATGCACATTATCAGTACCATGACCATTAATTGAATAAACAAAGTAATGACCAACATCAACTAGACTGAATAAACAAAGTAATCACCAATATTAACCAGTAAGCCCTAATCTCAAATTAAACATAACTGTAAACATTAAACAAATTACAAATTACAGAGCTTACAAATTAAACAATGAACACAACTGTAAACATTAAACAAATTACAGAGTCACCCAAATTACAGAGCCAACCAGACTGAATTTGTATTCCCACTTTTATACATTGTAAACATTAAAGAAATTAACTACTCAAAATCTATGAACTCAAACGACAATACAGAGTCTCCAATTTCATTTTAATCATTGTTAATCGACAAAACTCACTTTAAACCACAATAATATTAGTTTAAATAAGTGCACAAACAACTTAACCCCAATATTATTAGTTTAAACAAGTGCAAGGACAACTTTTGTACCAAAACCCCACCATACCTTTGCTTTTAACAAAAATCCAGATGAAAAAGAGTGCAATATTTATTTTATCAAACAAAAATAGGTGCAATCCAGACAAAACTTACATGTTTATTAGAAGATCCAAATATTAACTTTCTTGAAATTGTCCTCCACCTTCTTGGTCGCTTTTTGTCGCCTGAGACCCACCCATCATTTTTTATAAACTTCCTCCCGCCCATTCCAAGGAAGGATAACTGATTGGCCTCAATGAAACACATTAACAAATTCATGTGTTTTGTTTTTTTATTTAAAAAGCCATGTAAGAAAATACAGTTGATTTTTTAATATTTGTGACGAAAATTAGAAAAATGACTTGATTTTTTTTATAAAAATAACTAGGTGAGGCTAGGGGTGGGCAAATTTTTCGTTTTTTTGGACGAACCGGACCGGTCCGAACCGGCCGGTTCGGTATAAATGTAAACCGGTCCGGTCCGGTCCGGTATAAAAAAACCGGTATATACCGGTTTTTCGGTACCGGTTTCGGTCCGCCACTTTTTTGGTTCGGTATATACCGAACCGGGCCGGTATATACCGGTTTTCTATTTTTTATTATTATTAATAATTTATTAATAATAATAATAATAAAATATTGATTATAATAATAATAATATTAATAAAAATAATAATTATAATAATAATAATAATAAAAATAATAAAATAATAATAAAAATAATAAAATAATAATAAAAATAATAAAATAATAATAAAAATAATAATTATATTAATTTTCGGTAAAAACCGGTACCGAACCGGTACCGCCGGTTCGGTATACCGGTTCAACCGGTACCAGTATCGGTACTTACCGGTTGCCCACCCCTAGGTGAGGCAATCGTATATTTTTAAAGTTAAATGACCAAATACTTAGAAGTGGACCGAGACAGTGGCATAAAGGTCCTTCTTGCCTCTCCGAAACTCTCCCAACCACACGCGCATTCCGATTACTGCATTGTTCAGCTCAAAATTACCACCATCAACGCCTATTTCTCTCTCATTCTCAAGATCTGTGTCTGACCTCTTTCAAAGGAGAAGCAGCTCTCTGAGAAATTCAAGGTCAGTCAAATTTTCAGCTCTTTGAGAGATTCAAGGTCAGTCGAATTTTCATTTATTTGGGATGGGAATCTTCCCTATCAAAAATAAAAATAAAAAAAATAATAAAATCTCTGGGAATCTCCAAATCCCAGAAAAATTATTGCTTTATAACATTTGTATGAACCCGGATAACTCAAAGACATTTTTTTTAATTATTAATTAAAAAGGTAGCATAATGTTTTAGTGTTAAAACCTTAAACTTTAAAGTGATTTTTCTCTCCATACCATTTCTCAAGCCACGCAACAGTGCTATGTGTAGCTAATGTGCTAGTGGTTCATGTCATTTACTGAATTGCTGAGCCCATCTACTCAATAATCCAACCCAGGAATGCCCACAAAATCATTTGTTTCCACCATATATTTAAATATAAACATTCAACAGAACTATAATGAATATTGTAAACTATCTAAAAGTATTACTCATTCTAAAATTTATTAAGATCCATTGTTTCATAATTTTGTATGGATCATATCAAATTTGAGTTTGAAAAAGTATCAAATTGACTTTCAAAAGTCAATAATAATCTTATAATTTATAACGGATTGAGATATAATATGCCAGCATTTGCAGGGGATGGGCGTTCCTAGAAGACTTGAGGTATGGAGAATGGGCATCGTGAGCTACTCGGATGCACTTAAGCTGCAGGAGAAGCTGGCTGCTGATAGAAAAACCTGTAAGATTTCTGATACTTTGTTATCCCTACAACACCCACCTACATATACAGTTGGTAAACGGCGAAACGACCACAACTTATTAGTTCCCGTAGATGAACTAAAAGCTATGGGTGCAGAACTCAATTATACGCAAAGGGGAGGGGATATTACATTTCATGGTCCACGCTAACCCATCTTATATCCCATTATTTCCTTGCGAGATATTGGGCTTGGTGCTAGAAAGTATGTGGAGAAACTTGAGTTAACAATGGTTAATTTGGCAGCTCTATACGGTGTGAAGGCTCGTCCTGGACGAGCAGGTGAGACTGGGGTGTGGGTTGGGGAGTGAAAGATTGGTGCAATTGGGGTTCGAATTTCATCAGGGATTACTTCTCATGGTTTGGCATTTAACATTGATCCCGATTTAAGCTACTTTAAACATATTGTGCCTTGTGGAATTGCAGATAAAGAAGTTACCTCTTTGAGACGAGAAACAAAAATTGACCTTCCCGCAGAAGAAGTGATTCACGACCAGTTAATTTCTTGTTTTGCAAAATTATTTGAGTTTGATAGTATTGTTTGGAAATACAATGCAGCATCATCGATGGATAACCAACAAAACTGAATAAGCTTCCGGCATTGTATGCCAAAAGGTACTGGAATATTTTTAGTTTTTGCTCGTCCAAAACCTTTTCTTTTATAAAATGACATCGGAGGAATGTTGCTAAAGGTTTGTGAGTTTGAAGTATGCTTTTAAATTAGAGGATATAAGTTTCTTAGTGATGCATGTCAAAAAACTTTCGAGTGACGAGAATTTGTGCAAAACCTATAACCGCCAAGGAAATATCAATAATTGTCGGAATTTGGAGTAAACAGCAAGTGCAAAAGCTCTGCATCTTTTTGGATTTATAGAAGGCAGGGCCAAAACAATTGGTACTTTAGCTTCTAAGACACAAATGAACAGGGGAGTTTGCAATTAAAGCATTTAACACTAGATTCGTAAGGACTCGGGTGAAAGTTGTAAACCAAACCTCACTGTACGAAAGGTAAATGTAATTCCAGTAGTTGTATGCCTAATGAGAGAAATAATGTTAGTTTCTGTCCAGTGATGTGCTGTAATGTTTATTATAATTTATAAGGCTTGGAGTCAGGTATTTGACTTTGATCTTAATTCTTAGGTTATCCAAACTGTATTATTTCCTCAACCAAAGACCCTGAAAAGCACTTATTTCATCTCTCCACGAATCTGAAGCTTCAGTCTATACTCCTATAATGAATTTCTAATTCTACCTCCAAGAATAACCCTCCCTGAGGTGCTGGAACATTATCTTGGTATCGAAATTATTCATTCAGATTTACGTGTACTATATACATTTGATCTCATTAGTGAAGTAAACCACATTTCTAATAGGAATAAAAACTCACTTATTTTTGAAATAGGAGCCTGATCCTAGTTATTTTTCCTGTTATCAAGCTATTTCTTCCTAGGTATTTTTCTGGTTATCAAGCTGTTTCTTTCTAGTTATTTTTCTGGTTATCTTCCTTCTCCTGTATCATAAGCAGGAAGTATAATTTGAATCTGGCACTTGAGCATAGGGATCATTGGTAACGTAAACCACATTTTCAAATAGTATTAAAACTTTACTTATATTCAGGGATATAACAGTTCTAGTATTCTTTACTAGTGTCAGCAATCAATCCTAGATTAAAATGAGTACAAGTTGTTCCACCTTTAGATTGACGGAAACATGTTGATGTACAGGAAAAACCATGTTAAGGAAAAAAAGAATGAACCCTATGGCCTATGTTGTGTTGTGTTCAATGTTCTAAATGCGGGAGGGTGGAGGGCGGCGGGTGGCCCCTGTGCCTAGGCGGTATTTTTTATTATAAGTCAATTTTAATATTATCTTACATTTATCCAAACAAAACAATAATATAAAGCAAAACAATCTATAATAAAGACATTTGCTTAAAGTTCAAACACATATCCATATTGTTAATGTCAAAGTTCAAACATAAACGTGCAATTGTTCAAAGTTCAAACATATTTTTAACGTATTAGTTTTATTCATAAACAAGATTGCTATTAAATAATAAAATTTAAAATTTCAAGAATTTAATTCAATATTAAAACTTGAGAAACTAAACATAAATTTAAGAATTATATTGAATTAAACTACATATTACAAATGTATCATCATTTATATAATTTGAAGTTGGTACAAGCTCAAAAAATTACAACTATAATAAAATTATCCATTTTGACTTGATTGTGATTTGATATACTAAACTTGTATTATGAATATGGTAAATCATTAGAAAAATAATTATATCAAGATATGGTTTGGGTAGTTATTAAAATAAAAAAAACCTTTCCTCCTAGATCCCGCCTAATTTTTTGAAAGGATTTTTTTTGCCAGGGGCCTAGAGCCTAGGCGAGGCGCCAAGGGGGGGCCTAGCGCTTAGGTGGGAATTTTTAGAACACTGGTTGTGTTGTGTAGGTAACAAAACATTAAAGCTTACTCAAATTGAAGATAGGAAACTCATCTCACGAAGTCACGATGGTAAACAAAATCAGAGCATTCTTTTTCAACGATGATGAACTGATTTATTCACACGTTACATTGGACTCGTGACTACATTGTAAATTTTTGATATGACAGTCCATGTTCCACACATATTGAACAATTACAACCACAATGAGTTTGAGAGTGGTCGCATTAAGGACAAATGCACTTGATGGAGGTTCAAGTCCTCGACCAAAGTCTCAATATGGACTTTAAAGAGAAACTTGTAGGTTAAAAAACAAAATATTTCTAAGAATGTGATTATAACTGTTTCTTGTGAAGCTTGCTAGTGGTTGTTGCACTTATTAGAAATTCTAAATTCAATCAATTCTTTAGATTTAATAATGCATGGGAGAAAAGAAGAATACTGATGTGGTATCATGTGCTAAGTTGCATAAGATATTGTTCATTAGTGTTTGAAGATTGCAGGGAAGATAGAGAACTATGTGCAGATTAGTATCACGTGATAAGTTCCTTCCGAGTTCCGACATACTAAAGAACAATTAGTAAAAAATTATAGTGAAGTATCTCTAGTTTCTAAACTATAGCATATTTCCTAGGAACCCATAAGGTTAGTAGTTCTTTTATAAAGTTCCAAGTTTTTGGTTGAGGATTGACCTTTACAAAAGGTAATAATTCTCATGGACCATCCTCAAACTCAATACGGTTGTAATTGTTTATTAAATGTGGGATAGGAACTAGGAAGATCACACTAACTAAGAGTTAATAGTGTAGTCACGAGTTTAATATAGCGTGTTGTTGGATTGATTCTTTGTCGGAAGGAAAGAAAGGTAGGAGAACTACTTCCAAGGAATTGTTGATTGCATTTTACATTGTTTTATTATTGTATCTGAAAAGCATTTTGAGCTCTTGTTTTTTCGTTTTAAAACTAAAACATAATGAGAATGAACGAGTAATGCTTCTCGTGTTGAGAGGTTACCTCTCGACACACAGTAGAAAGTGCATCTAAGAGGTTTAGTACGTTTTGAGTTTGAAAAAAGGATAGTGTTGGTGCTGAATTAATATTAGAAACAAATGGCTTGATTTATGTTGGGGATGTATTTTGAAAGCTAAAGTTACTGGAAATTTGGGAAGAAAAATCTCCATAAAGTAAAAAGCTTTTAGAAAAAGGGTAAAGAAGACCCCATATCCAAAAAAATTCAAAAGAGGAATAAATTTGTAAATATAATTCTGAAAAATTTAAACCAAATGAAGCTAGATGTGTTACTTTTAAAGAATTGTTAGAAATAAAACAGGTATTTCGAGGGGGAGAAGCTGCATTATGAAACAACTCTACTTCTTCCTGCAAGATAGTCTTTCCTGTTTCAGTGGTTGATATCAAAGCAGATGTTGAAGAATGGGGCAGTGTCTAGCATTGGCACTACTGGTTTGGAGGTCCTTTCTATGTTGTGTTGAAGGGATAGACTTGGAAAGAGGCGTTAAGGTGGACTGATTTGCTATCGCTCATGCCTCGTTTATACGAGTCTCTCTATGTAGTGGTCGACCTCCTAGAAGCTTCGCCAAAAAAGACTAGGGGTTCGAGCGTCTTTCTTTCTTTCCCTTTGTGTTTGTTATTTACCAAGTATGTGTATCAATGTTATAATATAGGCACATGTATGGACATTAGCCTTGATTTATGTAGGAATATTATATACGAATATACAATACGCTGTTGTTAATCTCATTAGTTTAAACTTGGTCTTACTAGTTTGATGAGTTTTAGCTGCACCATCAACCTAAATTTGTTGATTAGAATGCAGAAGGAATCAAATTTAGAAATTTGACTGGTAGAATATCATAAAACCAGCTGGTCATTATTAGCTTGGTCCCTAAAGACTATAGAGAAAGCTTATTGACAGGTAAAATGAATCCAGGAAACCACATTATATTGAGATAGAGAGACTTGTTCTCACATTTTATGATTGCAAATTTGGTATTATGCACACAAAAGTAAAGTAAAATATACACCCAAAAGTAAAGTCAAATAGATCAAATTCAGACCATATAATGTCGTCTATCCAATCAAATAAAAAATTTACAGTTCCACGTTAATCACAATCCACATTCGTCGACATAAAATTAGTTGACTTATAAATCAACTTTCCTACATATATTGCTGATATAGAAGTACTTGGTGAACATAAGATCACAAATCAATACAAATAATTGCAACAATATATATGGTTACCTTTAAGAACAACTCCCAGTTTAGAACAGAATAAGGGTTGAATATAGAAGCTTCATAACTACCTCAGTATAGCACAATTACTGTTTCCAGATAAACTACTAATGATCACTCCAAACAAAGAAATACACACATGGTATACCTTGTGTAGACTTCAAGTAATAGTACAATCTGTGAATGTCATTAATAATTGTATTTCTGGGTTAAATATGAAAATCTCAAAGCAACTTATAAGACAAGTTTAATGCAAGAGTTATATGACGGATTCAACAAGTATACAGTCGCTAACAATTTTATCAAAGGACTTAATAGCGATACTTGGTGGAATAATCTTTCGGTGCAATGACCAAACCACGACCTTTCCTGGCCCCACGATAGACTGTTTCAATAATGTCAATGAACTCCTGCTTGTCCTTCATTGCCCAGTTAATCTTATTGTTGTTTCCGGTGCCAAGATCAATCATGATGTGTTTGTTCCTAAAAAAGAACATGACAGTTGAGGGATCGTACAGTTCATACATTGTATTGAAGTCGGGCACCTCAGTGATGTCCACCAGATATATCACGGCAAAGTTTTTTATCGTCTCAGCAACTGAAGCTAGCACTTCATCCATCTACAACCCAAATAAAACTACAGATTAAACTCATCAACCGAAGGTAGCACTGTCAACTGTTGCTTTTGCTTGAAATAATTAAGTAAATTTGAACAAATTAAAAATAACTTATCAAGAGAAAACCCTACATATAGAGAACCATTAATGTTGTTTATTATGAAAAGGCAATTATACTAAATTGCTATTTTACCTCAACTAGCCCAAAAAGAATACCCAAATAAGTTTATAAGATAAGGTAACCACAACAGCAGGCAAAAATGCACAGAAGAACAAAAACTAAAAAGTAGAGACGAGAACTAAACCAGAGAAGAGGCAGGGGGATGAAAAAAAGCGGGATCAAGGACCTGAATCACTATATGGATAAAGAGTTGGGCCTTCTCAGTATAGCCAAAGATGGCAACTAATATTCAACATCCACACATCAACCAACTGATACGTACATGGCTTTAATTTCAAAAAAGAATTCCAACAAAATCTCAAAAGCAAAGCAAACCTTCATAAGTTATTGATAAGATATTTCATAAACACAGAAACAGGGAACACGAAATCAAGAGCAAATTGGCCTCATCAATGAAACAGGGAATACGGGCTGTTGAGCTGAACAGTACCAATTGTGCATGTTCAAAAGCCAAACAAAGTGCAGTTTAACACCGTGGTCCAGTAACAAAATTCTTCTAACGAAACTAGAAAACAAAAACTTATGTTACGATTTACGAAATAATTTTGTGACAGCAATGTGCTAAAACCTGTCATCATTTGAGGTAGACTTGGCATCACCCATGGGATTACCAAATACTACTAGTATCCAGACTTGAACCAATATCACCCACTGAATTTCCAAATAAACCTATGTATTCACTAAACTTGTCAGAACCACAACAGATGTGTTCTTAAGTTCCCAGCTATATCCTAAGATCTAAATTTTTAAATTAGGAGGCTCCTTTTGGAATGCCCACAAAGCAGACTGAGATAGAATAGCTTTCAAGTGCAGTGAAAAGGGATGTGGGTGAAATTTTGTTTTAAATCACCTGCCAAGCACCCTGAGAATAAAACTTAAGTGTCCGACATAAAAGGATGTGCTTACAATACAATAACAATTATATCTTACTCTTTCCATTTTCTTGTGCAACTTAAGAGATTTTAAGGCAGTCTATGCTTTGCTTGGATAGATCTTACATAGTGATTTTACATCTTATTATCTACTTCAGCTACTGAGGGATAATATCAGGAAAATAAAACGAAAATACTATCAGATGTAATATCCAACAGAAGGCAATAATGATCCACTAGTACAATCGGAAGTGATTAGCACCAAATTCTACTCTTTTCTTAACCCCCACCCCCCCCCCCCCTCCCCCTTTATCCAATTAATCCAACTCTAGAGCACAGTCAAAACGCTTAAAAGTAGTAAAGATATATTTATATGGAAATTCCGGTCTTCATTCAAACTCCTTGTCTTTATTGATCCCAGCAAGAGCAGATACATATACTCAAAATCCCAACCATCTAGGATCAGCACTCTTCATGAATCTGGTAAACACGAGAAACCAGGTCCTTAACACTTGCACTAATCAACATAATTCAACTTTAGTCTAGAAAATAGTCGACCGTACATTCTGACCATCAATAACCACAGTAAAAAATAATGACGAATGGATCAGTACAGATAAACATAACAATAATCTACTATGATAGCTTGCTAGAGTTGATGAGGACAGGTGTTTTCGGGACAAATGGTTAAATATTACACAGAGAATTCTCACGCAAAACTTAATCAATTAATCATTCAATGTCTCCAAATAATGAAGTACATCACTATTTATAATACTCCTAAACAACTTTCCTAATCTAAATTGGATTCTAATACGATAATTACAAATTAAAGAAATTAATTAAAATACAACTTCTAACTCATATAGGCTTCCAAAGCCTTTTATATTGTTCTAACCAACTTTCACGGACTCGTCCTACATCATTTCTCCTCCGCTGAAAAAAACTCGACTCCAAAGAGTTATCAAACACAAGAACAATCACGTCGGATCACCAATGAAGTCTTTGCAAGCTTCAAATTTGGCATGTCGAGAGCGCAAGTAAGAGTGAATTTGGTATTTCCTTTGATAATTGAATAGAGATTAGAACGAGCATTATATTGCGTGTGACGATCCCATAGCCATTTACGCCCTAAGATAATGTAACAAACTTTAAGGGGTAGAACACCACACATAACGGTATCCTTAATCTTGCCAACGGAAAATGTAACCATACACATCTGGTAACCTGCAACTTTGTATTGGTAATCCATGCAACATCACGCGGCTCCGTGTGAGCCGCTCAACTTTTAACCTAGGTTTCTTAGAGCACATCTATCCTGCACATATGACTCGTCTGAAAAATTCGCACACGATGGATTTTAGGACCATCCTTATGTTTCTGGGCAACAAGTAAAGGTCGAAGAACACCTAAACATCCTTCCAAATGAGCATCAACTTCTAAATCTTGCTCATTGGGCTCATATTTGTTGTCTACCGGCTTGCAAATCTCTTCGTTTAAGTCAGTTTTTCCACATACTTTGTCAACAATAACAAGTTGCCTAGAGGGAGAAGAGGCAACATTTATCTTTGAGGAAGGACACTCAAAAGACATGTGACCAAAATCACGACAGTTATAGCATCTAGACGAATTGTTGTTGCTAGCATTAGAAAAACCTGGGGTCCAATTAGGCCTGCTAGTAGCTGAAGGACTTGTTGACGATCTTTCCATTGGCCTGTTTAAAATAGGCTCCACAAACGTACGCTCTCTCCGAGTTTGGACTTGTATTAGAGGCCTAATAGAATTCCTTTTCAAATTATCCTCTATTTGGGTGGCAACTTGAACAATCTGTTGGTTTGTTTGTGTACTGTTGTTGGCTCAAGGCAGTGAATAACAACTAGAGGTTTCTGCAATGGTTTAGGGTTTGGGTTAGGCTTTGTTTGGCTAGATGATTAATATTGTTAACTAGTTTGTGGGCAATAAATTTGTAACTGTTGGAAATTGATAACAGGAACAAAAATTGCAATTATTAAATTGCAAACCTTGTTCTGATACCAAAATGATGGGGACAAGGGTTTTGGGACAAATGGTTAATATTACACAGAGAATTCTCACACAAAGCTTAATCAATTAATCATTCAATGTCTCCAAATAATGAAGTATATCACTATTTATAATACTCCTAAACAACTTTCCTAATCTAAATTGGACTTTAATACAATAACTACAAATTAAAGAAATTAATTAAAATACAACTTCTAACTTATATAGGCTTCCAAAGCCTTTTATATTGTTCTAAACAACTTTTACAGACTCGTCCTACATCAAGAGTATTATTACTTTGGACCCTTAGAGAAAGATGAAGGCACTGTAGGTACATATGAGGGAGAAATGACAATTAAAAAGATAATTGTGGCCCTTTAGTCGTCAAAATAAAAATGCATGTACTTGTTCCTTGCCACTACATACAAGAAGTGACACTAGAATATCAAATTCTTTAGATGGCATTCACACTGCACAATGATCATTAACAATGAATTTTCGCGACATTGAAGAGGTCAATCAATAATACAAGTGAATAAAGTACCAAATAATCAATCTTAATAACAAAGTGAGACACCTCTAGGAAGGAGAAAAATAGTTGCATCTTTATCAAATATGTGTGGACAGTGGCGAAGCAACATTAGAGTGTGGGGTCAATTGACCCCACTGAGAAAAAAATTATTTTATGATATATGATAAATTTAGAAGAAATTTAAGTGTAATGAATAAATTGACCCTACTGAAATTTTATAATTTTTTTAATATACAGGGTCAAATTGAATTTTTTATAACTTTTTTCAATTTCATATTACTTCTACTCCATTGATGTATGCATCTTCCTATAATATTTTAAAATAAATAATAATCTAATTTATATTATTTTTATAACATAAAAAATTTAAATATTTATTAACAAATTTGTAATTAGAAAGGTGTGTGTGTGCTGTATATATATATATATAATGTTATTACTTGTTATATTAACAATATTGTAACCAAATACATGTTTTTCTATATGCAGCCGGCCAAAAGTACAAAATTATCTAAAAAAATTGTGCCCCCGAACCCCTGCCAAATTATTTATAGCATCACAATATTTTTACCCCACTAAATAAAATTTCTGCCTTCACCACTGTGTGCGGATATTGAACTTTACATGCATGCCACAAATGTGTTTAGTGAATTTTTTTTGTGATTTCTTGACATGTATATCATCCAATTTTATCTTTATATAAATGTGATTTGTGGAATATCTCATATATTTGCTATCACATAACTGACTAATGGGATTTTATAACAAAGGTGTACTGAAAAAGTTTCACTAAAGTTATGGGCAGAACAAGGCCAATCAAGGAAAAGAATTCATCCTAATAATGTTGTAAAGCATGAATGCATTATTTGGAATCCATATATTTAATAAGCATTTGCACATGCATAAACATAAACATATATGTTACTAAGCCATCATTTTCTGACAAGTGATCGTTTATTACTATGAATCATTTTAAATTTTTTATATTATAAATACAGATTTTTATGATCCATAAATTCAAACCTGATCTTACATACAAGTTAATCAATCAGTTTTGTGAATCCTAGTTCCCTAGTTCTAACTAAGGTAGAAGTCTTCATTACACAACAGAGAAAGTACTGGAGAATATTTACAATGATTATGTTTCCTTCCAGGTAGTATCACAACCCCAAGTTTGATCCTTTGGAAGTGATCCTGAAGTTTTTACCCATTCCCTAACCTATTTGTGAAAAACTAAAATCCCAAACTTGGTAGCCAAAAATCAACAGTAATCGGCCTAAAATTAATCAAAATTCTTTCTCAAGAGATTAAGGAGAACTATTTTATATATTTAACTCAATTCAACCCAATTCATCTAAATCATAAAGTCCATAGAACAATCAGGGTCACTTTAAGTAAATTTAGGATTATTCCATCTAATAAACCGCAAAACAAATCAAAAGCAGGCAAATATATACATAATCAATTGAGCCTCTATATAGAATCAAAAAGTTCTTCCATTAAAAAAATTAACAGCAACCAATTTAATAATTATACCTGCATACAAGTTTCATCCCAATCATGACCGAAACGGATGACGACTAGACGTTCTTCTTCGGCAAGAATTGCCTGATCCACAGCCCATCCCGAGTGCAAGTGAGGTAGCAAGTACGACATCTTCTCTCTCTACTTTCTCTCCCTAGAAAAAAGCTATACTGTAGGACAGAAGCAAAAGATTAAAAAGGAAGAATCCTTTATGGCTGTATACAGTATAAATTTTATTGGGCCTCAAGTAATATTGGGTGTTGACCTTGGAGAGACTACAGGCTATTATATTTAAGGCCCTTAGAATTTATGTTATTGGGTCACATCACACTTCCACCTAGCCCATTAAAACTCCAGTAATTATCAAAATATAAATAATGCAGTTATTTAATATTTTAATGTAAATTTTTTTAAAAAGCAGAATAATTTAAAATAAATTTAGTAATATTAAGAATTACATTTTAATCATTATAGTGGATACTCTAATACTTTATCCCTAACTATCACTCCGACCAACAAAGACATTAGTATTAGATTCAAAGTTTTCAGCCGGATAGAGCTGCATTCTATTCTGGTTGGGAAAGCGGTGAATTACAATCTCCATTAGCTAATACAGAAGATAAGTCTGACAATAAGATGGATGTGTCTGACACCACATATTGCGTATGTAATTAACTTGAAGATAAATAAAAATTATAGGATTCCATTGTCCATCACCTTTATATATATATATATAGTCCGTCTCTAAATCGAATCTTAAAGAGCGAACCAAAGGCGAATCGTCGTCTTTGGTGTTTATGGCGACGGTTCGATCCGTCGCCATAGCCATGTAGTCTTTGGCGACGGGTCGAACCGTCGCCATAGACACCAAATACGACGGTTCGTCTTTGTTTTGCGCTTTAAAACCTCTCCGTATATATATATATATATATGAGAAATAATCCATAATTAGTATTTGCTATGAAAGAAAATTTAACAAATAATATTATATCTGTCCATTATATAAATCAAGCGCGCAGATTAAAAAATAACACAGTCATTATGCCAGTTCGTCCAGCTTATGCTGAATTTAAAAGCCGAAGAACAATTTGCCCTCTCATATCCGCTATTTCAACTAGCGGATCTCTATCTATTTCAGATGAGTATCGCGTATCTGCTGCTGCGTGTCATTTGCCTAAACCCTATTCCCTTCCTGCGACTGCGATTTCCTCCCTGTGACTTCGCATAAACCCTCCCTCCCTCTCTCCCTCCGACTGTTGAAGACTAAACCCTCCCGGCGACTCCCTGCGACTGCTGCGAACACCTGCGACTGTTTCGATGTATGCAATTTCAGTTCCTAAACCGATTTCGAGCGAATCCTCTAAACCAAACCTGCAAACCCTTCTCTGATTCCATCATCTGCTGCGATTTCTATAAAACCCTCTCTCCCGCTGTGAAAATCTGATCCTAATGCGATTTCTGACCGATTGCGAGCCTATCTCGTTTTTCGTGCGATTCATCTGTCAAATTGTTAAAACCCTTAAGTGATTGACCAGGTATTTTTGATTTTGTACATGCTTGCATATAACCTCCAAAAATGTCTCTCCTTTTTTCGTGCGATTCATCTGTTGTTCTGTTATGTAGAACTGATGATGGACCTCCAAAAATCAGGATTTAATTAACGTGTAGTTAACTATTTTAGCTTTTTTAGGGTTTCGAGTGATAAAAGATTTTAATTTAAGGTTCTAGATTTAGTGCTTGTTATAACAAGATAAGGAATGTTATTGTAGGCTCTTTAGGATACTGAAAGTAACCTCGGGGATAGAGCTATAAAAATGTTGAGGAGAAAAGGAAAACACCCTTCATCTTGCAGGTTTTGGCCAAATCCTAAAAACATGAGCTCACATCCTTAAAATTCAACTCTATTTAATTGATGAGAATATTCACATTTTTACATGCTGAATTAAATAGAGTTGAATTTTACATAACATAGTTGAATTTTAAATAACAGAGTTGAATTAAATAGAGTTGAATTTTACATAACAGAGTTGAATTAAAAATGTGAATATTCTCATGATTTACAATATTTACTTATCTAGTTCAATTATGTCATGAAGACCTAGATTGTTTTGATGGGAATTTTTATATATTATTTAATACTCGACATTTTGATGAATTTGTAGGAAACATATGGATATTAATCCCGGACCTGTTAATCCTATTGTGTTATGGGACCAAGAAAATCACGTATCGTCAGATTTATGGCAAAATATTGTAAGTTTATTAATGTATAACAACTTTCATTTTGTTAAACATTTGTTAGAAACATTCATGTTGTGACGATTTATGTTTTTATGTTGTTGGACGTGTAAGATAGGGGTGTGTTATAAGTTTGTCAAATGTCTGTAAAATTAACTGAATGGAACTTGACTGAACAACAAGAATATTTGCTGGAACAAGTAGGTTTTGGTATATTTTGTCATCAAGCTATAGTGTCAAAGATTGATGCATCTCTTGTGCCTTGCTTGATTTATTGCGCAGTTTTCTTCTTAATATTTTTTTGGGAGGATTTTTAAAAGAAATTATCAGGAATAAATATGATAATAATATAATGCTTGTATTTTTTTACTCGTGTGAGTTTTATTATTTTATCCTGAAGACTATCTCATATTTTATTTCCTTCTTTGATTTGGATTTGATTCCTTCTATTATTTTCTATTATTTGTTTTGGTGATTTGTATTTTATTCTTTCTATTATTTTTTATTATTTGTGTGCATATCAGATTGTTACCGCCTAAGTTTCTGTGATATATATTGGATTGTTGTTCTTATCAATATGCAATCAATATGATTTCTCCTTTGTGCGTCATATCCGCTTGTTTGTTATTGGCGTCATATGCAATCAATATGCAATCAAAGATGTTTTGTATTGGGGGTTAATTTGGGTAAAGTTTTTTTATTTATACTACGCTAGAAGCGTACGTGGGTCTTTGATTTCCAGCATACGCTAGACGAACTGGCGTAAGGGCTGTGTTATTTTTTAATCCGCGCCCTTGATTTATATAATGGACGGATATGATGCTATTTGCCCAATTTTCCTCCATAACAAATACTAGCTATGGATCATTTCCCTATATATATATATGTGTGTGTGTGTGGTGCATACTGAAAAGCACTTATTCCATTTTATTTGACAAAGACCTCCAAATAATGGAGGGACACTCCTTTACTTCATTGATTAAATGCTTTTCTAAGAGAATAGAATATATTTATAAAAAAAAGTTAAGGTTCACATAAAGTAGTAGAATAAACCAATTTCTTTGAGATAGATGACAGCCAAAAATTAGTTGGAGTCAGATAGTAATATATGCTCACCTTAAATTAATTATTATACACCCTTATATATTAAAGAGATTATATAACTCTTAATTAATAAGATGTTAATTAATATATTCATCATTTGTTCATTTTAACTTATATTTTTAAAATATTTTACAATATCTAAAATTTAATTGACTAAATATTTTTTTAAATTTTTTTAGTGAATTAATTTCAAGTCAAAATATTTTTTTTAATTAAATGGACCAATTAACTACAGTGGATAATTTGTAAGTTAAATTAATTGTGTTTAAAATAAACTGTTACGAGACGAACAAGATTTTTAAGTGCCTCTAAATGCTGAGTAACCACACGTGCACATAATTTATTCTATTTTATTGCTTAAGTTTCACCTAAGTGGAGCAATAAAAATTTGTCATTTTCCTTGTGACAATATATTTCATAAATTTAAATTAATGAATTCATATGATTAATTTTTAATTGACTTCAAAATCAAACATACAGGAATCTTAGGGATTCGATATGTATAACATTTGGCAGCTATATATATAATGTAGTAGAGCACCTTGGTAGAATTCAGATCAAGCTAGTAAGGCCTGGCTTTCATTTCTTGATGCTTATAGAAACATGGCTGTTAGTGGTGCAATGAGGGACGCCGAGCTTAATTGCTTAAAAGCAAAAATCCCCGCGTCGTCATTGCACCACCGACAGCCATATTTTCCTCATTTCTTCCCAGAAAAGCCTTGCCTTGCCTTGCTTGGCGAGGTCTCGATGCTATTTCATCTATATTTGGTCATTTGTTTGTATTTTTTTTTGAAAACTGATAAATTCACAACAGAAACATGAAAATAGATCATATAGCGACGGCAAAAATCGTCGATATACATCTATAACAACACTTTTCATAGTAGAAATATCAAAAAATATTCTAAAAATATCAATATCTTTTTTTTCTTCATCTCTTGGCCTTTTTTTCCTTTAACAAACACATGCTTCATGCTTGGATGAGTTCATGACACTATTATTTTGTTACGGGAAATGATATATTTTAGAGTTTTATGTACTTTTTTTTGTGTCAGTTACGTGAATAATTAGTAGCGATAATATTTTTAATTATATATGTAATATGGTGGATCAATCTTAAATATTGCAAAACAACTTATTGTACAAAGTTTAATAAGCTTTTAATTGTTTTATTTGGTATCCTAATTGATCCTTACTAGTCTATTTTAGACGGAGCGAGTCACGAGCCTTGTTTGGTTGTTATTTTATATTTTTTTCGATGATTCAATAATCTTTATGAATAGTTAGTTGTTTAAATTATGTAATCAAGATCAATCAATACTAGTATATAATAAGCCAAGAAACTATCTATCCCTCAATTGAATTAGACTAATTTGGTTGGTCGAATTAACTCAAATAAGTTGATTCAAACTCATTGAACCTGCATTAATAAATTGTTCTCATTGAATTTTTATTTTTCATTCCAATCACTTCTTTCACTATCATATTAATTCCTAGCAACAGTCTCGTGCCTCCGACACTATGGACGGTGTGACTTATTCCAAATTTGGACGACCCAGATGATTTGTTAGGGATGAACGGAAAATTCAAAATCATTTGTATTTTATTAGATAGATTATCTTCCTTTCCCATTTCTTATTAGGTAGCAAAACCCAAAATTAATTATAACAACTTTCAACTTAATTCATTAATATGTAACTTCACATCTTTAATAATATAAATTGAATAAAAAAATATTTAATTATTCACATTTTTAAATTCATTTAAGTGCATATTTTTCTGTATACTACGTATACATTTTCACTAAAATATACATATATATATATATATATATATTTAATATTACTTATCAACACACTCACACGAACATGTTATATATATTTAAAGGGTAAAATATATAAGTACTCTTTCACTTTTCTTAATTCATTTTCTTTTGGTAAAACTAATTTGCCATGGCAGTCTAGCTTATCTCCACCTAAGATGGAATTCTACAAAAATAATCGATATAAGTTATTCATTTTAAATTTTTTTAATACTTACGAGTTTAATTTCTTCAATTTTTAATAAATGTAGTTGATATATAGTTTATAGGATTAACAAAAGTACCTCTAAAATTTTGACATTTAATATAACATTGCAAATAATTGAATTACACCTAAATGATTGAATTCTTGAGTCCTATAGTAAACAACCCAGACAAATGATAATACTAATCCCTAAATTAAGGAATTAATCCTAATTGCACTAATACTAATCCCCTAAATTATGGAATCCTAATTGCACTAATATTGTAAATAAATATGGAAAGTGTATTACTTTTGTAATTACAAAAATACGTCTAAAATTTTGACATTTAATATAACATTGCAAATAAAATCTTTGTAACACTATTTTAGAAATCAACATGTGTCTCGCACGGGTCGTAAGCTTGTAAATAATAGTATAACAATTTGTAAAATTCGAAATAATCTAAATAATGATAATAGTAATTGTTCAAATATATAATAATAGTAAACTTTTATTTTGTATTAAAGTGCAAGTATGTGATATTTTATAAAAGTTAATGATTAAATATGATTATGCTTGGATACATCTCATGAAACTCAAAAAACGAACAAACATGAGATGTCTTACTCATGTCTCTTCGTTTTTCAAGTTTTATTCTCTTATTTATATAGTTGAAGATATATTATTAAATCAATTTAAAAACTAAATGTATTTATAAAACTTGAAAAACGAAAAAGATATAGGTATCTTACCAATTATAAGATTTATGTACCTATCATTAATAATTAAAACATATTAAAAAACTAATCTAAAAAAAAGTAATATGACTGCTTCAGAAAAATTACTCAAAAAGAAGTGTTATAAATGTTGGGACTTTGTAAAAAGATGTGTTGCAATATATGGGAGGGGGTATAAGATTTTAATACTATGATTATTTTTACAAATGTGATTTTTTTTGGCATGGAAGAAATAATTTGAAGTTTAAAATAAAAAATTAATGGAAGCATTTTGCATTTAGCTTGGGCCAGAAAATCCATTTTTACTTCATATCCTAAATTTATGTTTTTATTTTTACTTAAAAACAATTGTTTCCGGTGATAACTCAATTGTTTATTCATCAAACAGGTGGGGGAAGCCTAGCCTAGTGATGTTTTGCTGCTGGGAAACCCAACAAATTGATTGATTTTGATTATGTAAAGTTATGAATACAAGCATAAAGTAAAGTTTGATGCCTTTATTTGCTGATCAAAAATTTGAACTGTGGTTGGCATTAATGGAGGAAGACCATCTTTCAACATGAGACACCCATTTTTGTCACAAATCAAAAACTTTAGTATTGATCAATTAAGCTTATTATTGCAACAATGCATGAAAGCAAAAGCGTTGAAACCAGGCAGGCAAGCTCATTGCTTTTTGTTAGCTTCAGGAGCTGACATTAACTTTAACTCATTGAATTCCAAGCTGGTAGGTGTTTATGCAAGTTGTGGAGATGTGAAGTCTGCTGAATTAATCTTTCAAGAAATTAAAAACCCAAATGCTTTTGCATTTAATTGGATGATTTCAGGTTTGGCATTCAATGGATTCTATGAACAGGCAATTGGGTATTTCTCATTGTTTCAAGAATCAAAAAATGTTCCGAATAATTATACGTTTTCTTTTGTGTTGAAAGCTTGTGTTGGTTTGATGGATTTGAATAAGGGAAAGGAAGTTCATTGTAAGATATACAAAATTGGACTGGATTTGGATCTGGATTTGGATTTGGATGTTTCTGTTGGGAATGCTTTGATTGATATGTACTGCAAATGTGGAAATATATTGTACGCTCGTTACGTGTTTGATAGAATGTCTAAGAGAGATGTTGCTTCTTGGACATCGATGATTTGTGGCTACTTGCGTGTTGGGAAGATTGAGAAGTCCCATGCTTTGTTTGAGAGAATGAAGTTGGAAGGATTGGAACCAAATAATTTTACATGGAATGCAATGATAGCGAGGTATGCTAGGGAAGGAGATTGTGATGGAGCTTTCTCGTTATTCTCTAGGATGGGTAAAGAAGGGTTGGCTCTGGATTTGGTTACTTGGACTGCTATGATTTCAGGTTTTGTTCAAAGCCAACGGACTCTTGAAGCTATGGAGTTGTTTCGAGACATGTTGACTGCAGGACTTAGGCCTAATCATGTGACCGTCACGGGACTCCTCCCTGCTTGTGGATTGATGGATTCAGTACAAAGAGGGAAAGAAATTCATGGCTTAATATATAGAATGGAGCTATATATGAATGTCTTTGTTGCTAGTGCTTTGATTGACATGTACTCGAAATGTGGAACTGTTAAAGATGCTAGGAATGTGTTTGACACGATCCCCATCAAGAATGTTGCGTCGTGGAATGCCATGATTGGTTGTTATGGTAAACACGGTATGGTAGATTCTGCAGTCCAGCTTTTCGAGAGTATGAAAAACGAAGGAATGCAGGCAGATCCAGTCACTTTGACTTGTGTTCTTTCTGCCTGTAGCCATGGCGGTTTTGTTGAAAAGGGTTTGGAAATTTTTAGTTCCATAGAAAGTTATGTCCGTGAGGCCAGTAAGGAGCATTATGGTTGTGTTGTTGATCTTCTTTGTCGCTCTGGAAGAATGGAAGAAGCTTATGATTTGGTGAAGGAAATGCGAAGTGGAGTTACAGAGTCGATTGTTGGGGCCTTTTTCAATGGGTGTAAACTCCACCAAAGAAGAGATCTAGCTAAACAAATGGCTGAGGTTCTTTTGAGAAGGGAGTTGAAGAGACCTGGAGGTTTTGTCGCGCTGTCAAATATTTGTGCTGCCGAGGAAGAATGGGAAGAGGTTGAGTATGTAAGAAATATTATGAAGGCGAAGGGGGTCCATAAACAACCTGGTTTCAGTTTGCTTGAGAAGACCAACAAAAGCAAAGAAGTTGAAACTGCAACAGGTCTATGCAGATAAGTATGTGCATTTCGATTTTGGCATTAATACAAGGCCATTTTATTACATTTTCTCTATCAGATAAGGAAACTTTTTAGTTCTATAAAGTTCAAATTACTTGAAAACCAGATTTCACTGTTATGAAATTTCTGATGACACTTGAGCAAAAGAAATGTTTTAATGTTCTTAGTAATCTAACCCAAATAAATGTTGGTGTTCATTTTCATTATGGTTTATAATTTCAAACAGGAGTATAGAATTATAATGAATACAGAAAATTAGGACCGAGGATTGACACGGGTAATCCCTGTCCTTAAGGTGTTTATTGCCATTTACCACTTTTCCCCCTCAAGTTATTCTCTCACTCGGTCGTTACCTTCAAAATAATCATTTGTCAGTGCACTTGTTTTAAATTAATTTTTAATGTGCATAAAATCTTTATTTGTAGTTGATTAAAGATTTAAAATTTGGTGTGTGAATTTTTTATTTGTTTGTCTTGAAAATTGTCTCAATATTTTAGTGGTTCATCTTGATGTTTTATTAATGTTAGAACGGTGATTCTTAAGATAGAATGTTGAATTAATGGTTTTTATTTTATTTTTTTATTTATTAAATTAATATCCTTTTCAATAATCTTAGAAAAAAAGTTAAAGGTTAGTGATGGTGTTCAAATTTTAATCTCTTCGGGTCAGGATTTCAGCGTACTCAGTATGTTGTGATGATAGCAGTAAGCATAAGTAAATTCATAACTTTTTTATTTATACTTCCTTCCTCTCTTTAAAATCTTAGTGTAAGTTTCTCTTTAAATATGCTAGGTTACCTCAAGTATTAGTACTAACAACTCTTTAGAAAAACCATAGTAAATTCATCCTTTATCGAAATTGAGTGATTCCAGAGCCTATTTTAATTAGATTTTCGTCCTCCACAACTTTGAAGAAGGAAGCAAAGTCATCTGATGTCATCTTCATATCTGAAAATGCCGAAAACTGTGAACTGTCCTAATTTTCGTCACTAGTTTCAGCCCAAATTTAGAAAGTTCATAACTCAGTCATATTAATTCCGAATTGAGTGATTCTTGAGTCTATTTCGTATATCTTTTCAAGAGCTACATTTTTGTGAAAACAAAAATAGATTTTGAAAACTGTAAAAGACCCGAAAGTCATATTCTTTATTGCTTCAAAGACGAACATGGAAGGATTTGTTCGATTATTAATTTTGCGTTTCACAATATCGAGGTAAGGGGTATCATTCTTTTTATACTTGTAAATGGATATTATTTTTTTTCTTATACGTAAAATATGTCATTTTCTTCATCCTTGTAAAGGGATATCATATCCGACCATAACAATCTAATAAAGGGATATCACTTCACTTATCATATCCGACCATAACAATGGGAAGTGATTAGCATGAAGTTTATTTTTGGGTAAGTTGGTCAATTGGCCAATAAAGCGCTGACAAGCATGCGAGGCTCTATGTGTGTCAACATTCTATTGGTCAATTGATCAATTTACTAAAAAATAAATTTCATGCTAACCGGATCCGTTTTCAAAAAATACACTAATCTTTTCTTTATATATTATTAGTATATAAAAATTATTTTGGTCACTCTTCACTTATCATATCCGACCATGGTGTATAAAAGACGATTTTTTAATTTATAAATATTTAATTAATCTGTAATAGAACGGATATAAAACATATCTCTTAAATAACATACATTTCTTAAATAACATATCTTTATTAAAACTACGTCGTTTTAAAGATTTTTTTAAAAATAAAATAATATTAAAAGAGAGTGGTCCTATTTACATTTTTTATTTACAAAAATATCACCCGCAACCCCACTTGTTTTTTAAAAGAATTTTCAAAACGACGTAGTTTTAATAAATGTATGCTATTTAAGAGTATGTTATTTAAGAAGTATGTTATGTTTTAGATTCGTCCTCATATTTGTAATTTGAGACATTATCAAACTAAAAATTAAAATAGTTTAATAAAAATTCTAAAATAATAAATCATGCAATGTGTAATACTTTGTAAATAGTTTACAATATTCATCATATGACCTAAAACTAAAGGAATCTATGTCAATTTTAAAATTTAAAATATCTTAAATAAAAAAATCAATAATAATGTTATATTTTAAAACGAAGGGAGTATTACTTATCATTATGTTAACTTCCAACGAACTAGTCAATCATTAGTTTATTTATAAGAGTTTGTTTGGTTAATAGTATTACAGAGTTTGCGGTGGTATCTATTACCCAAAAAACAACTGAGGTTGTAAACACCACAACCCGCCGGCTGTGGTGTTGGTGGGGCTCGATTATCCAGTTCTCTAATCTCGCAGTGGTGTGGATCTTCCAGCATCCAGGTCTGATGAGCTCATTGGAGCCCTGCAATGAGTATTACTGTTCCAAGGGTTTTCCCCCTCTGATTTTTTCTTCGGCGGTGACAAAGCTTTTGCTTCGTTTTTTGGATCGAGCTCTGTTCCGGTGGGCCGCAGGCGGATTCATCCACCTGCCCAGTCGGGTAAATTTGCTTACTTGCTCTGTTTCGGCCCTTTTTCTATTTTGGCTGTTTGGTAATTTATTTGTGATTGTTAAAATTGTTGGTTGCTCTAATTTTTCAATTTGGAATCTGAGAATTTTTTAGTCTTGCCAATGACTTACTGTTTCATTTGATTACACTAACCATGAACTGAGTCTTCTTAATTCAGTATGTTGGTATAAATTTGTTATTTTAATTTGTTTATTCTTGATATATAGAAATTTCAGTTCTTGAAGTGCTTGTGTGTTCTTGTGATTTGGAGTAACATTTCAAAATTAGGTGCTATTTTTTTTTCTTTTTTTTGGGTACAGGTACATGTATTAGGTGCCATTTCATTTCCATTTAATGATGGAGTAAAATTTTCACTCAGTCGAGCCTGAAATGAGTTATGAATTTCCCCTCTCTTACTGACACAGTACACGCGTGTGCTTTCATTAATGTAATTTTTATCCTTTTAAGGTCAGTGAAGGTGGGCTAGGTTTAGTTGGTCCAAATCAATTATTCCTTTTTTGTGTTGATATCATTCCACTAATCTTTTCAGACGTTTAAAGGAAATTCAGACAATAGAAAGCCAAATTTTCAAAAGACAAAATAGCTATATGATGTTTTATCTTTCTTTTGTTAATATATATATCAGAAAATTGTCCGACTAGACTTAAAATTCTAGATGTTCCCTTTGAACTTATATATTAAAACAAAATCTAAATGTTGTGTTCGAATGACAGTTGGAACGACCATATCTACATTATGCATGTATATACTAATCATTTTGTCACATTGTTCTATGATATCTAACCACATTACTAAGTTGCAGCTCTTAGATGTCCGTAATGGATACTTCTTTAAGTACCTAATTTGTATATTATCTCTATTTTGCTTTGTATTCATATGGGAATAACCTATACTATACTGGTTCCACAGGGTGATGTTGATAAAGATGGACACCTGAACTACTGGAGAGTTCGTAGCAATTCTGTCAACCTGAAAAAATTGGGCAATGATGATCACATTCATAAAGCATTTACATTCTTCGATCACAACAAAAACGGATACATAGAGATCGAAGAGCTAAGGGAAGCATTGGCTGATGAAGTTGACACCAATAGCGAAGAAGTCATTAGTGCTATTATTTAAGATGTGGATACTGACAAGGTGGGTGACTTTGCATTTTCCTCTTTTCTTTTTATTCTCAAATGAAAAGCATGGAAGATTAAAGTAAGGATAACTCGACTCAGGAAGGCTATTAGATTCTTTTTGAGTTCATCTTTCAGTTTAGAGTCTCGCCTTATAACAGGATATTCTCCTTCCCAATTTGGGTAACCATCTTTCCATATTGAGATGTCCCAAGTACATGACCCTATTCAGCATATGAATTCATGACTTACTCAATTTGACTATTCACCCTATGTTTGAAATGCTAAGCAATAAGGTTTAAAATTTTTGGACTCCAATTTCATATATCTATGCGTGAAGTTAAAGGTTAATGGGAAGCAAATTCGAAGTTTTGTTAAGTATCCTCTTTCTTTAACTATGTACCAACCGAAGGAGGTCACTTAAAAGATGGGGCAGAATAATTTCTTTTTCGTTAAGAGAGAGAGGGGTTGTTGTTGTATTAATCATTTAGTGTACTATATAACAATTAGTTTTCTTTCAAAATAAAAGCTATATTCTCTTAAAGTTATAGAAAGATAGCACTTAATCAGTCTCTCCTTCTCCCTTCCTGCTTTATAAATAAATATTCATGGAAACTGCTAAAACATGTGTGCTACCATTAGTGGTAGACATAGTCTTGCCAATGGAAATATTACAGTATAACCTTCATCTTTTTCTTTTGCTTATTTGACATGAAAATTGGCAGAATTGATATACTTTTCCCCTGTTATATATCATGCAGGAAAGAATACAACTCGAGACATCCCGTCTATATAAACAGGCAGGGGTTAACCCTTTGCTAGGTATATCTTCATTCAATCAGTTAGCACTGCCTATGTTTATAGTGCAACTGGCTATTACTCTCTTTAATCATAATTATCACATTTTATGTTTTTTAAAAACATTGTTGAAATACTAAAAGCTCAAATCTCTTCGTGGTAGAATTTCCTTTTTGCTGGCAAAACATTTGCAAACCTTTTTCTGGAAATAGATTACAAAATAATTTGTATATTCTTGACTGTATGTCTAATTTTCCTTCAAGAGGGTGTTTGAGATCGCTTGTAAGCAGTCAAACCTACTTATAAGCATTTTAAAAAAGCAAAAGTGTTTGCTAAACAGTTTTTTTAAAACTGCTTATAAGCTCTTATATAAATATAAGCATAAGCATCAATTTGATGCTTCAGCTGATAATCTGAAATCCAATAAGCATGTTTGAGCAAGTATATTACCATTATATCTCTACTTTATTACTTTTATTACTATTTATCCTTACTTCATTACTATTTACTATTAGATTCTTTTTGGTCATTTTCTATAAAAATAAACGATAAGCAATTTCTTCAATACCAAATACTTTCTTCTTTTTTACTCTTTTAAGTACTTTTTAATCATCAAACACAAATTATTTTTTTAAACCTGCTTATAAGTAAAAGCAGTAAGCAAAAAACACTGATACTTTGGGCATATATCAAGATAGCACCGGGACATTCAGATTGAAACATCCCTTTTTGGGAAATTTGTATAACAAATGATCCTTTTACAGAGTTTTGTTTCTTGCTATCTCGTGTAGTATGTCTCGTGTTCATAACGTTTTTCACATATCCATGTTACGTAAATATGTGGAAGACCCGAACCACATTATTGAGTTAGAACCGGATGAAATAGCGGAAGATTTGACGTATGAAGAGGTTCCTGTTCAAATCTTGGATAAGAAGGAACATATTCTACGCACCAAGGTTATACCCCAAGTCAAAGTTTTGTGGAGAAACCACGATGTTGAGGAAATGACTTGGAAGTTAGAATCTGAAATGAAATCAAGGTATCCTTACCTCTTCGACATACCAGGTACGTACCCTAATTTCGAGGGCGAAATTTCATAAGAAGGGGAGATTGTAAAACCCCAACTTTTTGAATAAAGATTAATTTTTTATAAATATTATTTTTGAATATTATGGAATAAATTTGATATAATGTTATAGTTGTCAGTAGTATTTATAAATTCTGCAAAGTGTGCAAGTTGTTATATTATATTCAATTGGTCAGGGAATATTCTTTGTGTCGGGGAATATTCGTACGACGGCACAATCATTGGTGGACCCCACAACGAAATTATTGTTGGATTGAGAAAACGACAAAAATATTTTATTGAAAATAACGGCGGAAGTTTTACCGTTAATACTGTTGAACTACTCGGTAGTAAAAATACAGTAATACGTGTGGTTGCATAGTAAAATACGGTATTGATTATTAATGCTTACGTGAGAAGTCACTTAGTTTTGTTCAATTATTGCTATAGTAATTGTTGCATAGTATCTCACGTTATTTGATTCAATTATTGTCGATATTTTATATATTATTAAATCAATAATTAAAATGGCAGAGTTATTAATATTATAAATTGCAATATTAACGATGTCTAGAAGTTCTGCCAAGGAGAGGTTTGGTCACCTAATTATGCGCTAATAGGGAGAAATCCTTATTGGAAAGTCCCCTCTTTTCTGGGAACGACCTGGTCGATTAATATTGTGAATTATAATAATGATGATAAATATTGTTAAAATATTAAAAGAATTTTTATGAGGTAGTTGTTGTAATTTTGGCGTATTATTTAGACCACCATTTACCTATTTTTCAACATTATTTGTAGAAAGTTATTTAAATATAATGGGACCCCTGTGATTATGACATGTTGGGGGGAGGGGAACATGTGGGGCCCACGATATTGAAAAATGAATGGTTGGAGTCAATTTGGGTGGGTGGGTGGGTGGGTGGGTGGGTGGGGGGGGAGATATTTGGTTTATACGGAAGGGTGGATCATTATTATCATTATATATATATAATATAATATATTTTATTTAAAAGATTTTGCTTTAAATATGGACCATCAGATTAAAGTAAATCAATCTCGACCGTTCATGAGTTAGTTACTATGCATTCCATTTTTCTATAAATAGAAGCTCATTCATTCATTATTTTCTTACGAATTCACTGAAACTCTAGAGAGATGAACTATAGAGAGAAAGAATAAAGTATTCTGCTACTTCACTACTTATATATCCAGTACTCTTATTCTTAAGGTAGAGAATATTATTTGTTGTACTCGTAAGGGGTGTTATTCTTTCTTATTCATGAAGAAAACTGTTTTTATTCCATTTCTTATTATTCTGTTGGAATAACCTGTATACGCGGTCAACCCTATACTTGGTGACATTCTTCTATTATTCTGTTGGAACATCTTGTCTGTGTGTTTTACACCGGACCTGGTTCCGTCTTTATTATTATTCCGTTGGAACATCCTGTCTGTGTGTTTTACACCGGACTAGGTTTCATCTTTATTATTATTCCGTTAGAACATCCTGTCTGTGCGTTTTACACCGGACCTGGTTCCGTCTTATTATTATTATGTTGGAACATCTTGTCTGTGTGTTTTATACTGGACCTGGTTCTATCTTTATTATTCTGTTGGAATATCCTGTCGGTGCAAATTATGCCTGACCTGGTTCCGTTATTATTATTCTGTTGGAATAACCTGTCTATGCGAAGTACCGCATGCATGGTGATTTATTTTGTTATTCCATTCTTTATTATACCTAGTTGGTTAAAGTTTTTACTTCTATACTCCATGAAATTAGTAGAATATCCTTGATATTTGCGCTTTATCTAGTATCTTTTCATGGAAATATTCTTCTGATCATTCTTGAATTTTACTTTACAAAACAGTATCATGTTGACAATTTGGACGTTAATAATTCCTAGATAAAATAATTCTTGAACTTGTTTTATTGAATTCTTATATCATTGTCATCATCCTCATGTTTATATTTTGTTGAAAGTCATCTGTGGCCTGTAGTGCATAGATGGACTTAGTATGATTATGACCAGGGATTATTCGGTGTAATCATGACCGTAATGTTACAAGTGATGTGGTAAAAGTCCTCATTGGCCCGTAGTGTATTGATGGACAGTTGTTGGCATGATCATGACCATTAATGAATACACAAATATTCTTGGCCCGTAGTGCATGGATAATTGTGGTCGTGATACTAAAGAATATCCTTGGCCGTAGTGCAGGGGTGATTCGATGATGTGGAATATTTATTAAGCTGAGTCTCAGCGATAACAGTGATGAAAAACCTTTTAAATCATAAAAGATAGTAGATTTTATTTTCTACTTGACTCTTTTAATGATTGCTTGTTCCGCTGCAATTAAACTTGATGTCTATTATATTTTATCATTTTAATAATGTTGGAGACTAATGATAATTTATTCTGCATTATCTTAGTCATAATATTTCTTACTGGGCTAGTTGAGCTCACCCTTTCTTTCACTGTTCTCTTCAGAAAATGAGAATATAGCTAAGATGAGTCGGGGAACGGAGTGATGGTCCAGAGGATAGCATTAGTAGTCCTCATTATTATGTGAAATAGTGTGATAATAATTGTAACGAGGACTCCTTTTGAGTTTGTATAATCTCTAGTAGATAATATTTGTATTCAAACTCACAGTTTATGTTTGTCGTATTGTACACGATAGTTGTATTAGTAAGTTGTATTTGAATTCTGTACCATGTATCTGACGACCCAAGATGGGTGATGTATACCTAAGTTTGGGGGCGTCACATAGTCTGACTAATCTCCACGAACCAGGGTCAGACTTTTGCATACTGACTTACGCCCGCATCCCCGTGGCCCCATGAACCATTTCTGCCCTTGACAATTTGTTACTGGTAGGAGTCAAACTTAAGATGTTCGAATTTACGGCTCATCTCAGGACGACCTTGAACCATTTATGAGATTATTGCTATAATTGATCATTTTTTTTGATTATTTTGTTTGAAAGAGTTACTATTTTAATTCTTTTATTGCAATTCTTGACTAAAACACAATTTGCACCCCAAATTTTACACCGTTGTTAACTTTTGCACCCAAACTGAAAAAGGTGTCTAAGTAATCCCCAAACTTCATTATACGTAATAAAACGCACACTTTCTTCACTTAATCGGTCAAAAGTGACCAGTTAAGGCTGTAACACAAGTTTGGGGTGCAAATTGTCTTTTAGTTTTAAAAATTGGCAAAAATAATTAATTTTAAATAAAATAAAATAATTTTAAATAAAATAATTAGTTTTAAAAATAAAAATCAAATAATTAATTTAAAATAAAATAATTAAAATAAATATTTGGAATTAATGATTAATAATTAATCATTAACTTATAAAATAATTATTTTATTTTTATTTTAAAATTAATTATAATCATCCCGGTTAAAAAAATCATTAACTTGTAAAAAAATCGTTTTTGCCACATAAAAAAAATTATGTTTTTGTTTTTAAAAACAAAATTCTGTAAAAACAAAATTTTTAAAATAGAATTTTTTTTAAAACAGAATTTTTAAAAATCGGAATTTTATTTAACTTGTAAAAAAAATTCCGTTTTTTACAAAATTTTGTTTTTAAAAATTTTGTAAAAAAAGAATTATTTTTACAACAATAAAATTCTGTTTTTAAAAAAATTTATTTTTTAAAAAATCTGTTTTTACAAAATTTTGTTTTTGAAGAATTCTATGTTTAAAAATTTGGTTACTCGTAATAATTTCTAATTTTATTTCTCATATTAAAGTCATCAGCTTAATTAATATAATTTAGCTTTACTTTATTTTTATCTTTATTTCTCGTTTAGTGGTTTTTTGAGTTGATAGACTTTACACATAATTGTTTTTATTTTAAAATAATTAATTATAAGTTTTAGTCTTGATATTTAATTTTAAGGAAAAAATGTCATTATCATTCACAAATAATAACATGACAAAATAAATAGTCTTAATACATATGTTTGACAAATATATGTGAATAGTGAATACATTATGCATAAAAAAATAAACATAATTTTTTTTTAAACAGAATCTTTCAGAAACAAAGTTTTGTTTTTAACTAGTAAAAAAAATTCTGTTTTTTAAAAAAGGATGTTTTTGTTTTTAAAAACAGAATTTTTTTTAAAACAAAATAAAATTCTGTTTTTAAAAAATTTTGTTTTAAAAAAAATATGTTTTTACAAAATTCTGTTTTTGAAAAATTCTATTTTTAAATTTTTTGTTTTTAAAAACAAAAACAGATTTTTTTTTGTGGCAAAAATGATTTTTTTACAAGTTAATGATTTTTTTAACCGGAATGATTAATAATTAATTTTAAAAATAAAAATAAAATAATCGTGTTACAAGTTATTGATTAATCATTAATTCTAAATATTTATTTTAATTTTATTATTTTAATTATTTTATTTTAAATTAATTATTTTATTTTTATTTTTAAAACTAATTATTTTATTTAAAATTAATTATTTTAAAATTATTTTATTTAAAATTAATTATTTTTGTCAATTTTTAAGACTAAAAGATAATTTGTACCCCAAACTTGTGTTACAGTCTTAACCGGTCACTTTTGACCGGTTAAGTGAAGAAAGTGTGCGTTTTGTTACGTATAATGAAGTTTGGGGTGTACTTAGACACCTTTTTCGATTTGGGATGCAAAAGTCAACAACGGTATAAACTTTGCGATGCAAATTGTCTTTTAGTTGCAATTCTTTTATCTTTTGGAATTCAGTCTTTTGGACGGTTTGATACAAAAAAAAATGTCACACCACAATTTCAATTTATATTATTTTTGGCTAAATAATTCTAATTTTTTTAAAACCATCTCAATAATTTAAGCAAAGTCATAATGTGTAATGTGATTTGGCTTTAGTGAATTAGTGACTTGAACTAAGACCACAATATTTTATCACCTTTTTTTATCATAAGGAAAAAAAATAATTGTTAGAAAACTACAACTACAATTTTCATTAAGAAGCTACATAATTAATTACTAGGAAACAAAATAAATAAATAAAATATTAGTCCTATACAAATAATGAAGTTATCCAAGTTTTGCTCAACTAACTATTTTCAGTTTGATTTTGTTCTGGTGGTGGGGCCATGGTGGAATAAAAAAGATGAGGAAGAAGAAGATCCTTTTCACGAAAAAAGTCATTTATATATATAAAAGTGCAATTATCAATTTTGGGCCTAAATATATAAAATTATAATCACAATTTTTTCTCACTTTTGCCCCTATTGTGCTTAAAATTCTAAACATATTTGAAAAATCTTATTCATTTGGAAACAGTTTATTTCAACCGCAATTTAATTAACTAACAAATACAGTATTTGAGGTTCAAACTTAGTACGTTAAAAAGACCATTTAGAAACACACCAACTGTTATCATCAGAAACTAAACTCGTAAATAAACAAACAGTTCGGGCTCGATTCGTTTAAAAGTTCGATTCGTGCTCGACTCGAAATATAAATGATTAAATATGAACAAATTTTTAAAGTTCGATAAATTACATAAACCTCCTCAAATTATAATTTTTATTGATACTCTTGATCATATTCATTCGAAAAAAATCAAACTGTTCGAACTCGATTTGAAATCGTGCTCGACTCGATAGCTAAACGACTCTCAATCAAATCTTATTTTATATCTAATAAATTTTATAAATCAAATTTAAGTAATTCAGTTTTCGACTCCATTGATGTAGACCATTACCGGAAACGCTAATAACAGAATAAATTCAAATTTTTATCTCGTGTAATTTTATCTTTTAGAATAGAGTCCTACATTATTTACCAAACTTACTCCTCAAGTCCTTGACCCTTTTCAGATTTTGTCACATGGAGAGGTACAGAGCTGTACAGACTAACATAGATTATACACTCTACAAACCCAATCAACAAATATCTATCTCTATTCACATTTGCTCTGCTCTGCTCTCTTCTTCTTCTGTTTCTTCAGTCTTTCCTTTGGAAGAAGGGAAGGAGGGCCCCCGTCTTCTATATCACACATGTCACTCCTTAATCTACTCGAATCACTGTATTATCACAAGGGTCTCAACTTTCTTGATCTGGGTTCTGAATAAATCCATAAACCCTCCTCAAATCATAGTTTTTGGCCATTAAATTTTACTTGTTCCCTTTTTCACTGTTCAAACCAATCTGACAAAAACCCAACGTTTTTTATGGTTCCTCAGATTCATCATATGCTTTAACAGATTCACTCTAATGGGTATTTTGATAGCAAAACTGGTTAGTTCCATCTCTCTTTCTCTCTATATATGTGTTATGATTATATTTATATTATATTATTATTTGATTGTTGAATATGTGTTTTGTGATACTATATATTGCTTCTGGATTTTTGTAGTTACTGGGTTTTGGAGATGAAATCTAAAATAGCTAATTGTGTTCATGTTTATGGTTATATTCGCTTCCATCAGCTGTTTTTCTTGATGGGATCTAGCTTTTTATTGGTTTAATTGGTTGTTTTATGCTTTCTATAGATCTTATTGTCTATAAGTGTCTTAAAGATTGTGTTTTGTTTGTTACATCCACCATTTTAGGATTCTGATGTTACTTTGATTTGCCTTGTTCCCTTGATTGAGTTTGAGTCCCTGCAAAATGTCATCTTTTCATCTGTATACCAGTTTTTGAATAGGATTTATGCTGATGGGGTAAACTAATGTAATTTTTGGCAGAAAAATGAAAAATCTTAATTTTTGCAGTTTTAATTCTTTTAGTGGGGCATCGAAACACCTAGAAACTGTTACCAGTGAGATAGCTGGCCTCTGGGCTTAGATAGAGGGTAGGGGAATGGTTGGTGTTGGGAAACTACCTCTCCCTCTCCTTCTGCTTATTCCACAATTTTCTCTATTGTGCCTCCCTGAGAAATTTCTGAATATACATCAGATACAATCGAGAAATTGAAGAAAATGGTGTTGTCTTGATACGGAAAATGATGGTCTATATAACTACAATAATAATGGTCAAGGCTCACCTCGCAAAGTTATTTGTTAAGACTGTTTGTTGTGCTGTGTAAACAAATCCGTACACTTCTTTATTGGGAAGGTCAAAGGGCTTCAAGACATTGCAAAAGTCATTTTGTGTTTTGTTACCATTAAGTTATAATTTAATTTCTCTAATGCCCTTTGTTAGAAATTTCCAAGGATTGTGTCTAAGAATTTTTTTTGTTTATTTGGCAGCGATATATTTTACTTGCTTGAGTTTCTGGTATTGAAATAATGGGTAGAGGTAGAGGTAGAGGTAAGGGAAAGAAGTTCACCGTGTCCAATCATGATGATCCTGGAAGTGGGGAGGAAGAAAAAATTCCGGTACAAAAGAGAAGGGGTAGGCCTCAGAAGCCACTTATAGATGAAGTTGAAGAAGTGGTTGAAAAGATTGAAGACAAAGACAGTGAGATAGCAAAAACTACTGCGTCCAGCAAAGAAATGAAAAATGGAACTGCAACAGAGAACGGAAAGAAGAGGAGAAGAAATACTCAGGCAAAAGAGAAGCCTGATTCAGTCAAAGAAGAAAATATTAATGGAACCAGATCCAGCACTGATGACTCAACTAAGTCCAATGGTTTTCGTCATAATGGGAGCAGGAGGAAAAACAAGCCTCGTCGGGCTGCCGAAGTAGGTGTGGAGTGCAGCTGAGATTAATGAGAGTTCGGCCTAATACATTCCTAGTTTTAATTGTTCTTTTTGTTATTGTTCTTCCTTTTTGGTAGCTTATTTCCTTGATTTCCTTTTTGATTAACTGGAAGGTTTGGAAGCTGATCAGGCTACTCATTGTCTTCCATGATGATTATTTATCTGATATTTTCTCTACTTTCTTGTATTTAGCAAATTCCCTTTGTTATTTACAGTGAATTTTCTTCTGGTTCTGGCCTTCTCGAATTTTATATTCCAGACGACCGAAACTGAGAGTCCATTTTTAGAAGTCAAAGTTTTTCAAAAAAGTTTGACTTCAACAAAATCAATTGCCTCACAGTTTACTTATATATGATTATATTTGTTACGTTGATTTTAAAATTGGAATCTCTATTGGGACGTCCTAAAAAGGAGAGTAGGATCTTCATTTTCAGATGGATTAAATATTTATAAATTTGGTTTTCGGTATTTGAGTGCTAATATTCTATTCTCTTTCTCCTACAGTTTTCCGTGCCATGCAATTTGTAGTTCTGCTGATATTAACATCATATTGTTTTCCTTCCATATAGACTCATTTGTCTCATTTGCAACTCTGGTGATACTCGAGTGAGATATCTCACTCTTTCCATTTGTAACCCTTTTGTACTAAGAACTAAAACATAATCGAGAGAATTACAGGAGTCACCGGGTTTTCTTCTAAATAAACCCCTTTGTGATTTCTGTGCTATTTAATGTCAAGAATTTTAGTGTATTACTGCTCTATGCTGGTGCTGGTGCTGGTGCTGGTGCTGGTGCGTGTAGTCACTTTTGACTTATAGTTTACCTATTTTGTAATTTTAATTTTGAAGTCAGGTTTGTATATTGCATGCTCTATTATTGTGCTCGTGTTTAATTCTTGTCCTACTGTGTTTATCTATGTTGGTTTTTTTCCAGTTAGGCTAGTTGGAAACCTTCTGTTGTTTTAGTTACTGCATCTAGATTTGCTTATGCACATACCTTGCAGTATGCTAAATGTGGCGCTTGTTATATTTTGCTAATGTCTCCTTTATTTATCCTGTTTGACAGTGCTAATTGAAGTGAACCAACCTATTTGAGAGCAAGTTATATTGATCTTTGAGGAGGTTAAAATATTCCAATTTTTGTTTCACCTCAAATTTTGAATTATTGAAACAGATCTTTGAAATATGGCATCTGAATCAACAAATAATAATTTTGATGATTTTGTTTCATCATCTACATGGTAACTGCTCGGCAAAGAATATATTGATGATTTTGTGTATTATTGAATGATGATGTTAGAACATCCTTCTTCATTCTTGTACTATTATCTAGCGTAGCAAAGTCATTTTGTGGCACAAAGGGAGTAGGAGTGTCATTTTCTGGATTGAATAATCACTTTAGTAAACAGCATGTTCATTTGGCGTAGTTTGCATATTGAATCAAGTGTATTAGGTTCTTCTGGAATGGCATGCGACATTTCCCCGTTTTTTAGCTTCTTTAGTTGGTCTAAAAAAACATATGGAGCTTGTTGGTGTGTTATTTACTATCATCTTCTTGTCCCATTTTACTTGTTACCTCTGATTCTGTAGTAATGCATGAAATTTGATGTCAAAGTTGTTGCTGATAATCTTTGTCAGTACAAGCATACTGAGATTAAGAAGTTAATTAGTGTTAAGTAAAAGGTTAGGTGTCAAAATTTAAATGGGGGATAGAGAAAATGGAGACAAAGGATCTGCTCTTTGTCCAGACTTGGGTGCAGTGGGATTTGTTGATTGTTAGGCATAATGTGCCTTGTTGGGAGTTTCAAAACAAGAAGTGGTGCTTCTCTGTGGTTACTCATGTGATTTTATAGGGCTCGATCATGTAGGTGTTTGGGCGGCTTTTAAGTACAAAGCATCTAAAGCTGGGCTGGGTTGAGATATAACTTCAAATACTACTAATAATTTTGGGTATAAAAATTTGTCCACATCCTTTCTTTGGCTCCAGTCATTTTCCACCCTAGGCACATTGGAGTTAATTTTCTTACACTGGCCTAATTCCAAATTTAGTCCACATGGACAACCAAGTTAAAATAATTAAATAGATAAATAAAAGTAAAACTTTTAAAAAAATCGTATTCGGCTATCCTTCATTACACTTTTTTTTTTTCAATTCCGCCGAATACATCTATTATTTGATCTTAATAATTTTGTTAGTAATGATTGAATTATGTTAATAGCTACCTCGTTGATGATATTAAAATTAATTCTGCCAAAAATTAAAATCATTAAAAATAAGTTTCTTGTTAAAATCTGAAAGAATTTTCAGTCATTCAAATTTTGATGAAAAATTCATATCTTCATCGAATGGTAAAAAAAATATCGGATTGTTTTTATTTATGAAACAATTATAATAATCAAAATTATAAATTAATGGCTTAAATATGAACTAGTACCCTAAACTATAAGCTATATTTCACTTCGGTGATCCACCTTTTAATTTTGTCAATTAGGTGATTAAACTATCAATTTTTTCCAATTACACCAAATTGAACACGCCACGCCAAAAATTGATGACATGGCTAATTGTGTGGGGTCTTAACAAGCTTATGTGGCAAAAAATTATAATGTTTTATTCATTATATAAACAAATCTATTTATATCATGGGCAAAATCGTCAAACCTAACTTAAAATCCTTAATTAAAATAAAACAAACATATCCCTAATTAAAAGATAATCAACCATGGCTTTTTTTTGCTATTCTCTCTCTTCGTCTTCTCTCGGCTTCACTGTGGCTCTTAGAAGAAGCCATAATCAGATGGACCCTCGTACCCAAATGATCTTGATCTGTTGAAGAAGCCTCCGTAAGGAGATGGGGATGGAGGATGAAGAAGATACGGGTCGTGGTCTCGAATCGGGTTTGTGGGGAAGTGAACCAGGTTGAAGCCAGGTGGAGGGAGAGCCCATGGCAGGACTTCTGGAAACATCCTGTTATTGCCATCAGCAGAAGCGGCTTGTTTCGATTTGTTTCTATTACTCCGATATTCTCTTTCCCTAGCATTTGTTTCGATTTGGGCTTCTTGTTTTGTTTGTTTTTCTTTTCAAGTTCTGATTTTGGATCTCTGTTTTTTTCATTGATGGCTCAGTTTTTGGCTGCTGTCAGTTTGAGTGCTTTCTTTCCTAGCTCGTTTTTTGATTTTTTCTAGGCTGGGTTTGATTGTGTATTGTTTGGCAAAAATTGGTCCTGGAGTTTGATTTCTTTCTTTTGATTTAGTTCAAATGAATTTTCTGTTATTACCGATTTGATTTTGTTGATTACAAGATGTGATTTCCGTTTGAATGGTTTGATTGGCCAAATTCTGGTACGCAACTGCTATGGACTGTTGTTTCCTCTTTATCTGGTTGTGAGTAGTTTCTGTTGGCTGGCATTCCTGGTGGTTCTCTAGCTGATTAGTGGACGTTTGCTGCTATGGTCTGATTTTTCGGTGGTCCTTCGCCGGCGGGTTTTGCCCCACTGCCCTAAGTGTCCTGTTCTTTGTGGGTAATTGTTGGTTGCTCATATGGGGGGTTTCCTTCAATATTTGGCTATTGAAGAGATTGTGATGATTTTAGATTTTATTTTGTTTAGATTTTTTGTTGTTTTTGATCTAAGATTTTATAGATTTTAGATAATTTTTTTGTTTTTATTTAGTTTAAATGATTAATATATGTGATTTGACGAATTTGCCCTTAATTTATAATAAATGTATAAATAGATATTAAAATAATTTTTTTTATTTACACATAAGAAGGTGATGGCTCCACTTCGAGGGCCACGTCAGTAATTTCTGACGTGGCGGCTCAATTTGTTACAATTGAAAAAAATTGATAGATCAATCACCTAATTGAAAAAATTGAAACTTTAATCCCCGAAGTGGAATATGACCTATAGTTTAGGGTAATAATTCATATTTAACCCTAAATTAATTGATTGGTATTGATTTTAATTATATAATTTAAAACTATAAAAATATGATATATTGGATGAAATTGGAGGGAAATATCCAAACAAGCTTTCTAAGAAAAATGATATATTACAACAAAAAAGTTTTGATTTTTTTAAATAGTGAATACACACTAATATGTTATCTATTGGTACTTAAAATTAGTTATTGCTACATAAGCCTTGAAAATATGGTCAACTGAACCATTTGAATATTTTACCAATTGATTATGGGCCCCACAGACATATATGGTAGGAGTTGGGATGAACAAATGGACCACAAACATATAGTTTAGCATGGGTTGGGCCTAAGGGATATATGAATAATGCAACCAGTCTCTCATGTGGATGATATTAAAGTTGTGTTTGATTATATCTTAATACATCTTAACAGTACATATCTTATTCGTTAAGAGGTATGAAGTTGTTTGGTTTTTTTTTTGCCTCTGAATGTCTCTAAATCGTTAAGATACAAAATTAAATCTTAACTATTTAGAGATCCATATGAACAAAATTGACTATTTTTTGGACAAAAATGACCTCTTCAATATTACAAAATCTCCATTTTATTATCCCCAATAACCCTATTACCCAATTGTTCTCTCCCCTCTCTGCCTCTTCCCATTTCCCCTCTCCGTCCTTGCCACCTAATCCCTTATGCTACGTTTGGATCGATGGAATAGGAGGGAGAATGGAATGAATCATTCCATTGGAATGATAAAAATGTTGTTTGGTTTGTTTATTCTAACGGAATAATACATTCCTCCTGGAATGATAGTTAACTTAAAATTTTAATTTTCATTCCTTGAGGGGTGGCCAGGAATAAATCATTCCATCCATTATTTTTAAGTAATTGACAAATATACCCCTAAAGATATAATAGGGCTTTTTACATATTCATTCAATTCGATCGATCTGGGAACGACGAGAGAGAAGGGACTGAGATTTGATAATTTCTTCGGAATTTCCATATTTCTATTTCTTCGTAATTTACCCCACTTACCCCCACCCAGCCACCCCACCCCACCCCACCCCTAACCCTCCTACCCCACCTACCAACCAACCCCCACCCACCCCACTTACTCCTACCCCACCCCTACCAACCTACCACACCTAACCCACCCCACCTACCCCCACTCCCACCCACCCACCCCACCTACCCCACCCACCCCCACCCACCCCTACCAACCTACCCCCACCCATCCACCCTAACCCACCCCACCTACCCCCACTCCTACCAACCCACCCCCACCCAACCACCCCAACCCACGTACCCTACCTACCCACCCACCATACACCCACCCACCCTACCCCCACCCCAACCCCACCCACCCCACCCCTCCCCTTTTTTCTAAGAATGAAATATGTGTTAAATTTTAATATAAATTGAATTTAAGTTAAATTTAAACATTTGAGGGTATTTAGGTCACTTTCTAATTATTTATTTTATTCTTAGATGTATTCCTAACATTAACCAAACATGTACATGAAATTTTAAAAATCATTCCCTTCCCTTCCTTATTCCATTCCCTCATCTATTCCATTCCCTACTCTATTCCATTCCTTCAATCCAAACGTAACATTAGTCCCCGACCTCCTTTCCCTTCCATCCACGTTTCTCCATCCTCTTTTCTCTTCCATCCACAACCGCATGTGACAGAGAAGAAGCTGGTCTTGGACTCATATGACTAGCATTTGAAAACCCAGAAATTGACCACAGAGAATAAGGAGAAGATGGGTTCATGTGAAACCCATTATTCAGCAGGGACGAAACCATGATTTGATCTTGGGGGGGGGGGGGCAAGAATTTTTTTAACAACATAATATATATTCATCATTAAAAAGTAAAGTTCCACCATTACAAAACATATTTTTACAAAAACAAAAGATAATGTAGTAATAGATTTGCTTTACCAAAGACAACAAAACATAGCAAAAAAAGTCTTTTAGAACATATCTTCGTCAAAATTGAACCCGACGTTCTTTCAAATCACGAAATGTTTCAATTGTATCCTTAAGTTTTCTTTCTCATTCTCTGTGAAGTCTTTGGGATAAAATTCATCCACAAGCTCACAAATATCATCAATACTGAAAGACGTATACCCATTTTGAGGATCCAATGTAGAGTTGAGAACAAGTAACTTTAACGCATGCTCACTAAACCTATTATTTAGCTCTTGCAACTGAGAGTTTATTATAGCTGCAAATATATCAATCCGATAATGCTCAATCACTGTAAATTTATCTTGTTGTTGTCGAGCTCGACCTCTTCTCTCAACATATAAAGAATCTAAATCTGGGACATCTATTATATGTCGTCCACAAAAAGACTTCACATTTACTATGAAAATATCACATCCATCATCTCTCAACTTCTAAAGAAGTTTCTTTGTGGTTTTCACAAGGTGCATATCATTTAAAATTGTTCACATCGCTTGGCAAAAAAAATAAAAAAAATTCAAATCTTGGGGGGGGGGGGGCATGGCCCCCTGCAGCCCTATGTTGGTTTCGTCCCTGTTATTAAGTACAATAATTCTAGGCGAAGATAGGAAATGGGTTGGGTCTATGAGAGGTGAAGGTGTAAAAGGTGTAGATGAACTGTTTGATGAAAGTATTAAGAAAGATTTAACTTGATTTATGAGAGAAATCAACTGATTCTCAGACCCAAATGTTAATCTAATCATTGTTAGTTGTGCTTCAAAATTTTAGTTTTGACAAAGTCCCACATTGTTTATTTTGAGAATCTCTCATGTGTATATTAGTACTTTATAAGTTGAGCTTAGTAATATGGTTAAGGAAAAAGGGATGGGCTCGCGCACATGATGATGACAAAAAGAATTGGGCTATGACAAGCTTGGATCTTGGACTTCCAGCCAAAAAATTTTAGTGTGTGCGCGCGCATTATGCCCGCGTAGGGGGGGTGCCTCACCGGTCGATTATGCCTCACCGGTGCACCCACTGTTTTGCTAAAATCCCTAATGTAATTTTTATTTATTATTTTCTAAACCCGTAAAACTATAGCCCAACATTTCGAACTGTTCCTTCCATTAAACCATATTATGTTTTTCTCCAACCTTTTGCGTAACGTCAATTCCTCCACGTTCTCTCTAACATTCTTATTTTCTCACAGCGTTTTGTTAATCTTTTCTCCTATAAATACCAATTTGGTTCTTACGAGTTAACACACAGAAACAGAAAATCACCCTCTCTATATACTATATACGTACTCTGTTACTATTTTTTGAGAAATTCACAAAGACAAGTCCAAAGTCTTTTTTTGTGAGTACACGCAATTGAAGGTTTCGCCGTTGAATCCTAGAAAGTGGATGTCGGAAGCCCATCTGTACATGAGGTTACGATCGACCTGTGGGGGCGGAATCACTTTCTGGTGTGATTTTTAATTCTAACTTAGCCCTTTATTTATAGGAAAATGTTAGCACGCCGAAGCAGACTTGACCTGCTACCTGATTGCTTTACCTGCTACTATTCCACCCACCAAAAATCAGTAATCTTCCCCAACAACCAAAAGTGTGGCCCACCCATTTCTAGAAATTTTCACCAAAATTATTTATAAACCTAATTTCTAAATCAGTCACCTCTTAAAATTCATAACAAAACATTCGTTCATTTTTAACGGTAAAAAATTTGTAAACATATACTCAACTTATATATGTATAACATATCTAAAAATGACAACGATCCAACGGTCAGATTAAAAATTATAACTCACACAATAAAGCTGTAAGAACACTGATTTGATCTTTTAATACCTCAAATCCGACAAAATACTGATAAAATACCTCAACATTAATTCCTTCATTTATAACCACATAAATAAATCCATCATTTATATCCACATCAATTAAATATTTTATTATCATATAAATTAATAATTAATTATTCATAAATAATATTACAGAATCACAATAATGATAACCAAGCAGTTCCCAGGAAAGAGGGGGCTTTCCAATAAGAATTTTTCCTTACTGACGCGCAATTAAGTGACCAAACCTCTCCTTGACAGAACTTTTTAGATATTTCCAATAATGTTATCTAATAATATTATTCAAATAATATGAATTATTGATCTGATAATGGGAAATACTGTGCAGTGATAATTATTGAAACATCAATAATATAAAATATCAACACAACAATTATTGAACCAATAAAATAATATATTGAATAATAATTACTGTAACCATTATTGAGTAGTGTCTTCTCACGTAAGAATCAATAATTAAAAAAATATTGTACAATACCATGTGCTACTGTGCAACTACACGTATTACTGTATTTTAACCGCTAGGTATTCCAACAGTGTTAACGGTAACAACTACATCATTATTTATAAAAACTCAAATTTGTCATTTTCTTCATCCGACAGTTATTCTGTTATGGGGCCCATAAATGGCTGCGCCGTCGTACGAATATTTCCCGACAGAAAAAATATTCCACGACTAAACGAATATTCCCCGACAACAATGAATATTTTATAACCACTTGCGTATTTTGAATTTTTTTTTCATATATCACCCTTAACTTTAACTTTTATCAATTTAACCATTTACTGAATAAGAAAATTGAATAGTTTTTGTAAGACCACAAATAATTAATAAATGAAATTTAATTTCCTCTAATTATTATTTTGAAATAGTAAGGGTTGATGTGATTAATGTGGATAGTTATGGGTAAAATACGTAAATATTTCAAAATAATATAAAATATTCATTGTTGTCGGGGAATATTCGTTTGGTCGTGGAATATTCGTACTGTCGGGGAATATTCGTACAACGGCGCAGCCATGTGTGGGCCCATAACGAAAAGCGATTGGAGGAAGAAAACGACAAATATAAGTTGTTAAAAATAACGGCGTAGTTGTTACCGTTTACACTGTTGGAATACCCGGTGGTTAAAATACGGTAATACGTGTTGTTGCACAGTAGCACACGGTATTGCACCAATTATTGACTCTTACGTAAGAAGGCACTACTCAATAATGGTTACAGTAATTACTGTTCATTACTTTATTTTATTGATTCAATAATTGCTGCGTTGATATTTTATATTGTTGTTGTTCAATAATTGTCATTACACAGTATTTGTCATTATCGAATCAATAATTCATATTATCTGAATAATATTATTAGATAACATTATTGGTAATGTCTAGAAAGTTCTGTCTAAGGAGAGGTTTGGTCACCTAATTGTGCGCCAGTAAGAAGAAATTCTTATTGGAAAGCCCCCTCTTTCCTGGGAACGGCCTGGTTGTCAGTATTGTGATTCTGTAATATTATTTGTGAATAATTAAATTATTGATTTATATGATGAGGAAAATATTGATTTTATGTGGATATAGATGGAGAAAATTTTAATGTGACAATTGTTGAAAATTAATATTTTATCTTTTTCTGATAAAATAATTCATTTAAATATATTATTTTAATAATATATTAACGGTGATATTTTTACGATGAATGTGGGATATATGAGTATATGTGGAGGAGGAGTATTTTTGTTATCAAAAATATTTAAAACATGTTAAACATGTCGGTGGACCCCATTTATTGACTGAAATTTGATTATAGCCTGTAAAATCGTCCGTTTGTGAATTTTGGTCAATTTCTGTTTGGAATTTGGAAAAACTTCCTTCTGCAAAGTTGTGCAGAATTGAATTTCCTATAAAAACTCGCGAGATTCGAATTTTCTGACAAAAGGGCTATTTATTATGAATTATTGAAGTTCTGAAGCTCCGAAATAATTGATTTTTGGAAGTTTTAAATATTTATATTAATAAAAACGTTTTTTTTGTTGAATGGGCAGCCTTAGCATGTGTTTTATGATCTGATATCAGTTGTCAAAGTGGGCGTAGAAGATTATTAAATATATTAATATTATAATAAATTTTCTGCTTTGGTGTTCTAAGCAATTTCCTATAAATAGGTGCTTAGGTTAGAATTGAAAATCACACCAGAAACTGAAGTTTTCTCTCTCTATATTATCGAGCGTATTCTTGTGAGTATTTTGAGTATACTTTGAGTATTGCTATACGGAGTAAGTTCAAGTCATAGCCTATATCCGGTGTTTCAACTAGAAGTACTGATCTTCCGAGGTAAGGGATATTATTTTTTTTAAAATGATATTATTTCTTCTAATATCATTATGCCGAAGTATTGATCTGAAATTTTTATCAAATTTGGAACTTTTTCATGTCGGGGTTACTATTCATGAGTTACTATTCACGAGTTACTATTCATGAGTTACTATTCACGAGTTACTATTCACGAGTACTATTCACAAAGCGTGAATATGTTTTTTTTTGTGAAATTACTATCTTTTGGTGTCGGAGTTATTATTCACGTATACGACACTATTCACGTATACGATACTACTCACGAATATGGCACTATTCACCGAAAAATGAAATATCTTCTTTTTGTCTAAAATATCTATTCCGGATACTAGCTTTGATTGTATCCATGTTTTGATCATTCTTGAATTTTACACCACTATGATTATTTTTGAGGTATTTTTGGACGTGGATAAAACTAAGTACGAATCCTTAATCCTTAATCCTTGTCATTTTGTTTCACTGGATTCGTTTTCTTTAAAATATTTTTCATCATCCTCAGTCCTAAATGATGGTGTTACTGAATATCTTTGGCCTGTAGTGCAAAGATGGTTGATTTTATTATGAATATCTTTGGCCCGTAGTGCAAAGATGTACAGGTGTTGAGATGAACATGAATAATTGATGAATATCTTTGGCCCGTAGTGCAAAGATGAACAGGTGTTTAGATGAACATGACCAACCGATGAATGTCCTTGGCCTGTAGTGCAAGGATGAATATATGATTCCAGATATATATTGATTGGTGTTACAGGGATAAAAATATTGATGATGGACTGTTAAATTCATAGATATTAGTAGATTTCATTCTCTACGTAACTCTTCTATGAATTAATATTTTCCGCTGCAAATATTGATTTAACATTTGTTGTCTATTGTATTCTATCAGATTTTTCCCTGTTGAAGACTAACGATAATTTGTTGTATATTATCTTAGTCATAATATTCTTTACTGGGCTAGTTGAGCTCACCCTTTTTCCTTGTTGTTCCATTTTTCTTCTCAGGAGGCGAGAATATAGCGAGTACGAGTCGGGGTATGGAATGAAGGTTCTAGGGAGAGTTATTTAGTAGTCCTCACCATTTTTGTAAAATAATGTATCAATAATTATGATGTGGATTTATTTGTATGTGGATATTGTCTTGATGGCAATATCTGTATTTAAACTCATAGTTTAAATGTTGTAATAATAAAGTTGTAGTTGTTTCTGAACCGTGTGTTGACAACTCAAAATGGGTGATGTATACCTATTTTGGGGGTGTCACACTTTTATTTCATAAAATTCGGGGTCTTACAAAGTTAGCCTGAGTTAACAGATTAGCCCAATTGTAAAATTTTAATTAATTTAATGAGGTAATTCAAAAAATAAAAAATTTAGTGATGAATTAAGTATAACTTGCCAACTATAATGGCTAAATCATTAATTTTGCTTTACCCGATAATACATGAAGGCTTTTAAAACTTTAAATAAGCCATATAGCCATCATTTGGGCCTAATATCTTAAGGGTCCTTTACATAAGTATACAAGTATTAGAAAGGTATTACAGTAATAGTGCACCAAGAAAATAATTACAATAATAGTGCAATAATAAAAATAATTATCAATTGTAGTACAATCCACGTCAAATAAAGCAAATCAACTGAAATACAAACACCTTAATTTAAGGGAAAACCATTCCATCATTCACATCAGTTACCAACTAAAAAAACATTAAAAAATCAACCAAGCAAAAAACGAATGCCCATTTCATAACAGATCCGAAAGCTTTTACAGATAATCATCATCTTCAACTAATTTACCATTTTCAGCAGAGGAACAATCGAAAATAAAGAGAAGAATTCGATCAATAGAAGCCTAATTCGAAAGCACAAAAAAGCGAAAACAGAGAAGCGGAAATCGACATGCACAAACTGATCACAGGTTTTCGAAACTGAAAAAAGACATGTAAACGAAGATTGTAAACAGAATCTGGAAACTGAATACAAAAGGTACGAATCAGTTAAATATATATTGAAATCATGATTTGTTACCTACGAAATCAACTATAGAAAAAATATTTATAACAATAAATATTTGTTTTTCACTACAATTTTGATACGCATACAAAGTATTTGGGAACATTCATATAAAGATTTGTTTACCTTGTTTCAATTGTTTAAAATATACGACATTAAAATTTTAGTTTTGAATTTTGAAGGAATTAAAACATTACTTTAAAGTAACAAAGATACCAATAATGAATATTTTGGTTACTTAACAATGCTAATTTGGTAACCAAATATATAGATTTTTTATTTTCAGTAGCCAAATACTATTGGTTACCAATGCCAATTTTGGAAGCATTTATGAAAAAATTTGGAAACATTCTTATAATTATTTGGATTCATTTGTTTTTAGTGTTTAATATTTAGTATTTTATTTTGAGGAACATTATATTTTGGGTTTTGCTTATGTAAGGAATGAAAACATTACTTTACAGTAACAAATATACCAGAAACTTATATTTTGGTTACTGAATAATGTTAATTTAGTAACCTGATTAAATAACTATTGAAATTTCAAAAGCCAAATACTGTTGGTTACAAATTTATATTTTGAAAGCATTTATATCAAAATTTGGCAACATTCATATAAATATTTGGAAACCTTGTTTTTAGATTTTAATATATAGTATTTCATCTGCAGGGCATTTTAAATTGTGATTTGTTTATAACCAAAGAGAAAGCAGTTTGATCCATAATAATTGATACTAAAAAAGTCTACTTTGATTACTTAATAAAGTTGTTTTGGTATAAAAAAAAGTGAATATAAATTATATAAGTTACTAATTAGTCTGAGAAATAATAACATACATATTTCGTTACGCATACAAATAATTGGAAACAATCATATAAATATTTGGATACCAATTAAATTATTACGTCAATGATACTGTTTCAGGATTGGGAACATGGATATGCTTCCAATTGTAGTTTACTTCAACGGAACGTGGACAGACAGTAGCCAATATCAAAATTTTGAAGTTACAGGCCTGCTAGCACCATCAGATTGTTCATTCACAGAAATGCACAACATTATATGTACTGCATTAAATCTAGACTACAGAACAATGGAATTGACAATCAAATTTCAGATTACGAGCAACATTCCTCCAATAAAGGTGACAAATGAAGCATCCTTGAGATTTTATATGGAAGTCAGTAGAAGATCAGATGATCATGACAAGTTTCCACTTATTATAGATTATGAACACATCATTGGAGGGACTACAAGCTTACATAATGTGATAAATGAAGAAGAATATACAGTGCAAACAGAAACGCCAATGAGATTGACACAGTGGAATTCTGAATTGGTTTCATTGGCAACACAAGAAGACCAAAATGAATCACAATATGTCGAGCAGCTGGCAATTGAAGTAATTGACAAACAAAAAGTTAGAAACCAGAACATATCAAACAATGCAGTACAATGTGATGAGGTTATTTCAGATCCAAATAAGTTTGAAGTCAAAATACATCAAACTTACATAAACAAGAAAATTCTTTCACAAGCAATAAGGCTACATTCCATAAGGCAGAACAGACAACACAAGGTTGAAAGAACAAGTGGTCGAGATTTTGTTCTGGTATGCCTAGACAATGGAAATTGCAAATGGAAACTAAGAGCATCCAAGTTTAGGAAAACTACTATGTTCAAGGTAAGAGAATTTAATGATGTACACACTTGTTCGTCAAACATACTGCTTGGAGATCACAGACAAGCAAACAGTGAGATGGTTAGTGAATGCATTAAGCATAAACTAACTAACTTTAAGAAAATTTACACACCAACGGACATTGTGGAAGATATGATGACGGAGTATAACGTTTCCATCTCCTACCAAAAAGCATGGAGATCAAAGGAAAAAACAATGCAAAAAGTAAGAGAAAATCCACATGACTACACACTGATCCCTTCTTGGTTACACATGTTGCAGAAAACTAATCCAGGTAGCAATTGCAAACTATTTATTAAATGTTTCAACTATTTTGGTTACTCAAAATAAGAAGTTTAGTCACTTACAAATACATGTATGGCTACTACCTATTTTAAATAAATAAAACTAAATCTGATTTTTGCAGAAGACAAATATATATATGAATTGAAACTATTAAATATCATTTTAGATACCATCTAGACACTATAAAGACATAAAAATATAAGTTATTGTAAAGCAAAAGTAATACACATAATAATAATATATACAAATCTGGACAATAATTATTGCATATAATTACATTAACCTTACTTTAAAATTCATTTCAGGATCCATCACATCATTGGAGTTGGAAAAAAATGGTCGCTTCAAATATCTCTTCTTCGCAATAGGAGCATCCATTGAAGCATGGAAACATTGTTTTCCAATCATTGTAGTTGATGGGACATTCATACAGTCAAACTACGGGGGTACACTGCTCATAGCAAGCACGCAAGATGCAAACAAGAACATCATACCGATTGCTTTTGCAGTTGTTGATAGTGAAAATGAATCATCATGGAGATGATTTTTCATCAATTTGAGAAATACTTGTGGTGTTAGAGAAGGGCAATGCATCATTTCAGACAGACATGAAGAAATTATCAAGGGACATAACTGTGTGTTCCCTGATGTCATGCACGGTTCATGCACCTACCATATTCTGAAAAATATTAAAAACATATTCAAAAAGAAAGGAGGAGATAAAAAAAGTATACAATGGAGCTTGTAGGGCTTACACTATAGAAGAATTCAACATACATATGGCTGAACTTGATGCAATTGATACTAAAATAAGAACATATCTGGAGGAAGAAGTTAAGCTTGAAAAGTGCACGAGGCTCTATGGAACTGTAAGCAGGTATTCAACAATCACTTCAAACACCGCTGAGTCTATTAACTATGCAATCAAGGGAATTAGAGATCTTCCAGTTGCGTCGATGATTGAATGCCTACGTTGTATTGTTCAAAGGTGGTATTTCAAAAACCAACAGTCAGCAATATCAACGTTCATAAATCTATCCACGACAGTTGAGAGAAGATTGCAAGATAATATCAACGAGTCAAAGAAACTTAAGGTCAGCCATAAAACCCATAAATTTTTACTGCACATCTTTGGAAAAAATATCATTAACAATTATTTGAAACCACAATATGAATTCTTGGTTACCAATATAAACTATAAAAGTTACTAACAATACATATAACTATAATTATTCTCTATATATATATATATTTTAAAAATAATAATTAATATACATACTAACTAAAACTATTAAAATTTGTTGTAGGTTGAGACATCAAATCTTGTGATTTTTACTGTTTATGATGTCACCAAGCAATTTATCGTGGATATGGGAAAAAAGACGTGCACATGCCGTAAATTTCAATACCATGAAATGCCTTGCTCACACGTTGCTGCTGTTATTAGTAAACGGAATATGAGCTGTTATGATTTTTGCTCAAAATACTATTCAAAAAAAACTTTGATGGACACATATTCAGCTTCTATCATGCCATTGGACGACAAAGAGAATTGGAATGTTCCAAACGAGATTAAAAACATATGTGTCAAACCACCAAATACAAGAATACCAGTCGAACGACCAAAGATTGGAAGGTTCAAGCATGTGTCTGAAAATACCGTTCAGAATAAATGCAAACGATGCCAACAAAAAGGATACAACAAAAAAACATGCAATAATACACCAATTTTGGAGCCGAAAACGTTGTAATATATTTCAATTTTAACCAAAAAAAATTGTAACAGACTCATTGATGATTACTGAGGTTGCTCAATATACATTCATATTGTAATCGTTTTATCGATTAAAAAAATAAAAATTTATATTGCACAATATTGAAATATGTTTATTTTTCATTAATTTCTTTTTAACAAGAAGAAATTATATCTTCAAATCAACAAATGTATATTATAATTATTGATGTATATTTCATTTACAACCTAAACCTACAACAGTTACCTGTAAATACAATTTTAGCTACCAATTGTACAATGAAGAAAATTTGCAAGTACAAATAATTTAATTAATAGATTAATTTTAATTAATATAACTATTTGGTAAACCACGAAATACTGTTTATTATAATATATTCCTGTAAATGAAATTATGTCTACTAACTGTACCATGTTAAAAAAGTATAAAAGTACTATTTGGTTACTATCTAAAACTAAAATAGATACCTATAAATGAAATTTTGGCTACTAACCGTTCCATGTTAAAAAACTATAAAATTACTAAAATTAATTAATAGAGTAATTTTAATTTAATATAAATGTTTCATAAACCTCAAATACTGTTTATTATAAACAATATATATTGTTAGTGAACCAACACTACCATAACAAATGAAAAAAAAACATAAAATAATATGTAAAATGTGATATAGTTTCCTGTTATGACTGATTCCCCTTTTTAAAATGTTTTTATTCTAATTAATATCTTTAAAAAAACAAGTAGTTCTAATTACAAATAAAATAAAATGTAAGACATATTTATGTATATATTGGTTACTATTTAAAACTAAAATAGTTACCTGTAAATGATATTTAGGCTACCAACTGTACCATGTTAAAAAATACAATTACAAAAATTAATTATCCATACTAATTCCCTATACATTTTCGGTTGACACATATTCAATTCTATTCATTTTCGTTTGCTAGGGAAGTAGACCAACTTATGTCTCTGTGTTTGTATTCAATTCTGTAAGTGAAACATTGATTAGGTTTCTGTTTAGCTTTTTCCTTCACTTCCACATTATTGTCATTTACTTGTTTGGTTTTGTACCCATCTAATCTTTGTACACATGCTTACGATAAATGGTAACTCTCTTTACATAGTTTAGTGCCACTGCCACAGATAAATGTTTTTTTGCAAACAAAAACTCACTTTCTAAAACATTACAAATGCTAACAAAAAATAAATTTATATGGGTCAACAGCTATATCTCATTGTCATTAGTTTGAATACACATTACATGTACAACATTAATAATTTTTTAATGTTTTTTTACAATATATTATCCATACTAATTGGATACCAATACCAATTCAAATAGAAACCGTAACATCAACATTTAGAAACCAACTGTACCATAAATAAAAATGTTAACAGAAATAAGTACGAAAATTAAATACAAAACAAAAAACAACAATGTGAGCCAACAAAACATACTTATACTTCCACTAGTAAAAATTGACACATCATTCAGCCATCATAATAATTACAAAGCATTCCACAACAAATAACCACATCAAATCAAAAATAATCACAACGAATTTCCACAACCAATAACCATATCAAGATGCATAATCATACTAGTCTTCAGTAGCTAATCTTCCTAGATATTCCAAGTCAGATTCATATTCAAATAAATGTTTGTTCCTTGTATGATTAAACAAGTTGACACATAGCTTCCTACGGTATTGAAGAATCGGAAATGGTTTTGGCATTTCAAAAATCATCTGATGAATGAAATGTGCCGCAAAACAAATGGTAAACATTCTGCAATCGCTGAAAAAACAATAAATATATAACACAAATCAAAACAGACTTCATTATATATACAAAACTGAACAAATAAAAGTAATTGGAAACTTACCCTTCAATTTGTTCTGGAATACCCTCTGCAAATTCGAGATCAATGATATCATGTTCTCCTTTGTCGCGGTATGGAACACTATTAAAATCAATATCTGTTTTATTCTTCCAAAAACCGCAATTAGACAAAATTATGGGGAGAATAAAGATGAACGGCTCGCACACATCCATAATTTTTGTGCGCATTACATTCCGATCCTGTTGAAGAGAATTAAAAACCACTAATACTCTGCGATGCACGTCAAACACAAGCAAAAACCAATGACCAGGAGCTGACATATGAATGGGAAATATAACAAAATTGACGTTAACCCAGGGTGTGTTGACTTCCATAAGATACCCATGAATGTACTCAGCTATATCACCAGAGTCCAACAACAGATTCTTATCACAATTTCTATTACAATATTTCCCATATAGATTGGTCAACTTGATATGGAACCAACAATCAGTTGTTGTAACTCTTATTTGAATTTGGTTCGAGTGCTTAGCCACTTTACGAATGTAATAGAAGCATTTATTGATGTGCTAAACAAAAATTAAAAACAAAATAAAATCAGAGTTAAACAAAGGAAAATAAAAATTATATTGTAACATAATAGTTTCCAATAAATCTTGAAATAGTTACCAATATAATTCAATAAGGTGACCAAAACTAACAAACATGTATTAAAAGGTAATAAAAAAACTCACATCATCATCAAGCCACTGGCCTGGGGTCTTAAGCTTGTAAAACCACATTTTGGAATCTATTGGCACAACCCAAATCTGAATGAAGGCACAATTTTGTCATTGTTACCCGGAAACTTTTCAATCCTTCAAAACAGTAAAACAATAGAAATACCAAAGAAATTATTTTATATCCTACTAAAAAACATAATGAAAATATATTAAACTCCAATATACATACCTTTTCCGGTTATTTAATCCAATCTTAAACCACTGCTCAAAAAGAACATCTTCATCTTTCGAAGGAATACACATACAGATATCTGGAAATGCTGACAGAGCTGGGGGTAATTGACGAACATCCAAATCTGAAGAGGTAGAACCAGCTGAACCAAACTTTGAAGTAAAAGGACTCTTCAAAACAACACTCTTCGCAACCGTGCAAACAGGCTTGCCAATTGGTCTTGCAGCAGATTTTTCAACTTCAGAACATTGAATTAAATCCTGAGTTGTAAACACCAACTCATCAAGTATAGAAATGTCTGATCCTTCGAATTTATTACCCTGTAATGTTTTACAATACATTACACAAGAAACAAGGTCAATATCAAGTTAAAAATACAAAACTTTTGATCAATACAAACATAAACACTATAGCAAACTAACTAATACAACAAATTAATTAAAATGCTGATAAAAATAATAACAAACCTCAATGGGGGTAAAAATAATAATTTCCTTTCCACTAGATTGACTTAAAATATCAAAGCTAGGAACATCGTCCATCTTCTCAGCCTGTTAAAAAAATAGTTTATAAATATAACACATTAAAAAAAATAACATTTTAAAAAAAATGTTTAACCTTTTCATCCTCAACATGAATTTTAACCCCTCTAGGAGTATAAACAACTATCTCTTTCCCAGAAGAATTTAAACCAACATTATTGCTCTCAATCTGTTAATAAAAAACAGAAAGAAGTAAACATTTACATAATAAGCATGAAAAATAAAATGAAAAACTAAAATAAATGTAAACCTGTTCATCCTCTTCCTCATACTGATTTCCAACAACACCACCAACAAAAGGATCAACACTCCCTTTAATATTACCAACATCAACGTTCTCACCCAACTCATCATCATCATCATCAACAGCAGCAAAACCATCAGCATAATCAACATCATCATTATCAGCAACACCACCATCACAATCACCATCACCAACATCATCATCACCATCATCATCATCATCATCATCAACATCAACAAAAGTAATATTTTTATGTTTGCTAAAACTAGACTGACCATATACAAACTTTCTAATCATCTTTTTTACATCCCTACAAATCTGCATTTGAAACACTTGCAGTTGGTCTTTTAACTCGACACCCAAATTCTCAATATCTTTTTTCATCTCCATCATCTTACATTCTAAATGTTTTACCCGTTTATCAAAAACTTCTTCCACATCAGTAATAGAAAACCCAATATCATTAAACTTCCTTGATGAGTCAACTTTAACATCAGAAATTTTGCCTGCAATATCATTTCCACAAAAAAAATAAAAACCCCCCAACCCCAACCGAACCTTTTCATCAACCGTAGGAACAATATTCTGAACGATCAACTAAAAAATAATAATAACAACAAATATACCATGTCAAAAAGCTTAAATATAAAACATAAGCAAAACAATACAAAAAATTTAACAGAAACCAATATAAAATATAAATGGAAACCAAATATAAAGCAACTGGAAACCAACATACCTGACCAGATCCAAAAACAAGGTCATTCAATTTCTCATTATTTGGGAGGCTTTCCTGACTCCCTCCATCTAAATAATCTCAACTCTGCAGCATGGTCATCAACACAAAATCCTCTGACTTTCAAAGTAGGTATTGTTTCAAACAAAAAATCTTGAAACACATAAGGCAATCCATTACATTTGTAAGATTTACAATGTCCATCACTATAAAAATTATAGATCACCCCACCGTGCTTATCCTTCTTTACATGACCATTGACGGCAATGGATAATGAATTCTTTGTCTGTTGAAATGCAAATTTACCCCACGGATAACTTTCAATATCCCCATAAGACAAAAAGTTCAACAAAGTTTCATCAATATAATTGTCAGAAACGGAAGCTAGAATGAAATTAAAAACCAATAAAATAATAGACATCCTAACTGCCTCGTCATCATCATCATCAAAAACAACACTCCTATATATCTTGCCAATAGTAGAACGGGTGACAACCTCATCACCAAAAAACTTATCCACCAACAGATTTTGAATCCCCTTAAAACTATCAATATTTTCATTTCCTTGCCACTTCAAACCAGATATCAAACAAAATTCGGGCAATCCAAACCTAACCCTTCTCTCACCAAACAAAAACCACAACTCCCCATCATCTCTTTGATAAACTTCTCTAATCAAGGCCTGATGTATAATCTAGGAAAACATTTGTGGTTGTCCAAACTCTAAAAATGTACCAAAACATGACAACTTAAACTTATTCAGTTGTACCTCAGTCAATTTGTTCTTGATAATAGTTGGTACCTACATATCACACCAATAAATAATTTTTGCTGAAAAATTCTGATTACGCTCCTCGTAGAATAAATCCCAGATCTGAAAATGCAGAAACTTACATTAAAAACACATTAACCAAATTAAAAAACTACATTAAAACTTTAAATCAAAAACTATTAAATGAGCAATATCAATGATAAACAAAATAATTTCAGCAATTGATCATAATAAAAAAATTATAATTTTTAAATAAAAAATCATAAACAATCATCAATCTTCAAGACTATTGGAATAAAAGACATGTTAACAAGTAAGATATCAACAGTTTCCAATCATTACCATGTTATAAACAAAAAATAAAATAAAAACTAACCTGCATAATATAAATGTAAATAATAACAATAATGCTAGTTATTAACCAAAACTAAAACTAAAAGTATCTGATACTCAAATATAATGAAAACAGTGGTTTAAACAGGAAGAATTTGAACAATCCTTAAAACAACACAAACTTTAATGAAACATTATACATTTTAACAACTATTACAAAAATTAGTTTCCAAACATAGAGAATAAGGTAACCAACTAACAATTACCAGGTTACTTATATTGAAATAAAATACATGTGAACAATAATGGTAGTAGCAGTTTCCAATCCTTTCAATATTGGTAACAAAAAAAAAATCTAGTTACCAGCATATTATAAATCTAAATAATAACAATAATTTAATGTTGAAACCAAAAAATATCTATATTATCTAATACTCAAAAAGAATAAAAACATTTATTTAAACAATAACAATTTGAACAATCCTTAAAACAACAAAAACTATAACGACAGATCAGTTTTAACAACACAAACTCTAATACATTTCAACAACTAATACAGAAATCAGTTTCCAAATATATAATAAATGGTAACCAAATAACAATTAATATGTATCTTCTATTGAAATAAACTACATGTTAACAAATATAGAATCAAAAGTTTCCAATAATTTCAATATTGTTAACAAAAAATAAAATAGCAAGTTACCAACAAATTATAAATCTAAATAATAACAACTTCTTCAACATCCATAAAACTACTGAACAACAAACAAAACAACAATACAAACCAAAATACCACCATGCAGAAAATAAAAACCCTAAAAAAACAACTAAAATATAAAATTCTTAAAAAAAAATTAACAAACCTTCAAATGTTTCTGACGAGGAACCATTTTCCGGCTATGAGCCTCATCTTTATATTCTTTAACAACTTTTACATCAGAACCTTCAAAATTAGAATCAATATACACCATTGATTTCGCCTTCTTCTTTGAATGTTTCCCAATATTCTTAATATCAACATTTGGTTTCAACGATAACCTCTTCCCCTGTTTATAAGAATTTGGAGAACTATCCTTCACTATTAAAGATAACTTCGAATCCTCTAAAGAATGATCTTCTGGAACTCTTTTCCTCTTCCTATCCGGCTTATTAACCCCCATTCCCTCCATGCTCTTCCTCGTAGAGACCATCAAGAAAAAATTAGAGAAAGAAATCAGAAAATGTAGTACCGATAAATAGCAACAAACCAAAAAAACCTGAGAATAACACGATCTGAAGCAAAATACGACAAACACGAAGTAAAAATCAAACGCCGAAGACAATAATCTACCCGAAAAATCGACAAGAACATAGAGAAGAAGAATGATAAGGGCTTTCTTAGAAAGTGAACAAAACACTGAATAAGGGTTTCCAAGAGAAAAATACTACATAAGGAACAAAAAAAAATTAAAATGAACGCAATCCCCAAAAAACGCAAAATCAGTTTTTTTTTATAAAAAAACTGAATTGCCATGTTATCGAAAAATTAAAACACATCCCATAATAAAAGGAAGTATAAATATGTACTAATAATGAAAATAAAATTTTAAATATATTAATTGTGTAAATATTTAATGAGTGCATTTTTGTTGTAATTATGTTTTTAAATGTACTATAAAATGTAATTGTTCCTAAAATATATTTCCAGTAATTGAATAATGTTTTGTAATTAAAAACTTTGTTCTAAAAAACTTACATTATTCCCAAATGCTATGTTTATTTGCAAGTATTAATTATAGTTGGGATAAGAATATTAATCTAAAATGTCTTGTTTGTTTTCAAATTTAGACTTGAAACTATTAGTGTAGGTATTATAAAATAACTTAATAGTCTTGAAATTATAATTATAATCATAGGATTAATAGTCTCAGAATTATAATCTCATGTATTATAATCCTTACAAATAAACATAACCTAAGTGATTTCTTAAAGACCTAGTCTAGTGGACAACTCTATGAAACTTTAAAGGAACAATTACACTTTCTAGTACATTTTTTAAAATAATTACAACAATAGTGCATTCCTAAAATATTTACACAATTAATACATTTAAATATTTTATTTACATAATTAATGAATTTATTATCCCTTTAATTTAGGCGAGTATTTTAAATATCATCTTCATTGTTGTCGTCGTCATCATCATCATCATAAAAAATAAACATAGACATTTAAATATCATCTTTATTTACATTGTTGGCAACTCTATGAAACTTTAAATCCATGTTGGGCCGTCACGAAATCAGCATGTATATGGCAATATGATTAGTCCAATCCATATAGTCCAAACATGCTCATTCAAAACAACTCCATAAAATTTGGGATGAAAATCAAAAGCACATAAAATTAACATCAAGTACTCAAAGTTAGGGTACTTTTAATCAAAAATAAATTTTGGGATGAAAATCAAATTTGGACCTAAACTATAGGGCACAATTTGTAATTTAATGTACAATAATTTACTAAATTATGCCAATCCACATAGGAGAAAAGGGAAATTTTGAAAAGAGGATTATTCTATTTATTACACATTCGAATTTCTTTACAAGATTTTTATTGCCACAAAACAAACTATTTCTCAGTAGTTCCATAAAGTAATTTATTTAGTCTATATTGCAACACCAAGTGATAATATTAAAGCTTGCCCTTAATTCCTCAAATGTCTGATTCAAATGGAAATGCTATTAGGAACTCCCTGCCCTGTAACTCCAGGTTTGGAATATGGCTTTAAAAGCTCATACGGCACAACCCCAGCTCCGGTTCTATTTCTCAAGTTTTTGTCTGCATTTTTTGCATCTATAATCCCTTCAAGCTCCTTCAGCCTTCCACTAAAAACTTCAAATGCTGCGTTTATAATTGGCTCGTCTGCCCATGCTGGCTCTGGTTCCGCTCCAATATATTCCTCATCGGGCGAATGATTCGACAACACGTCCAAAATTGCCATAACTCTAGTAGCTTGAATTTGAGTAGGGAAGCACGATAGGATCTCATCCTCGGGTCTTAATTCAAAAGATTTCCAAGATTCCTCGGTTGGATCTTCTGTGGGCATTTTGGTTCTTGCGATTGTAGGTCTGTTTGGAAAATATCCTGCGTAATGATATTGCCCGAAGTTAACCGCCGCATGGTGGCCAGATGTTACCCAAATGATGGTTGTGAGGATTCCGATTAAGTCTTGAGGGGTTTTGAGAACAGGCCACCACGGTTCATCCTTTTTGTCTGCATGGCCTTCTGTTCGGATTTCTTTCCACCATGCATTAAGTTCTTCATCAGATTCTACCAGGCTTGATTCCGGGTAGTAATGGCTGACGTAGTCTGTAACCCACATTTTAATGATATCCCAAAGGATTAGACCATCGTTAGCGAAAGGGTAGTCTTCTATGGCCAACTTAAGGCCATGCGGTGCTGTTGGATCTGCCTCGGCCATTCCCCTAGAAATTTACAATGAAGAAAATTGTATGAAGTTGCTTATTTTATAATTTCCTTTAGTCAATCACTAGTAGACTATATATGTACTTCCACAGAAACTTATAGATCGACCAAGTACCTTATGGCCAATTGTTGTTATAAATATTTGATGAAAAAAGATAAAGATAAAGGCCTCTTCTGGTTTGAAAGGTTATAGCAAATGTAAGACAAAAATTTATTTTTCACAGAACTTCAGCATACCTTCTCTATTTATTTCAGTGACACGAATGTAATGCTACCAAATAAATAGGGTAAAGTAATATTTTTTTTTGCCATTAAGTACTTGGTAGCAAAGCAAAATTGTTTTTGTTAAAATGGCATGGCATGTGATTGGTTGAATTTTTAGTTTAGTTTCTTTGTTAAGCCTTTGGATTAACTTATTACCTGCTAATGAGATCTGCTGGCAATCCTTCCTGATCAAAGCGCCACTGCTTGTCATAAGCGACGGAGCTAAACTCTATAGAGTATTTGCCAGGTGAGAAGGATGACTCAATGATTCCTCCTGCATTAATAAGAGCTTGTCGCGCTAGAGCGTTGATCTCCATTGTGTATCGAAAATGAGGGTGTAATAGTCTATAAATTGGGTGAATTGCACTTAGTTGTCTGTTGGTCGCAATTATATATGGCTCTGTGGCACAATGAGTTCTTAGCCTGCAAAGTACAAAACATAGAGACAGAAATGAGAAAAGATATCGGCATATTTCTCGCTAGTTTATGTGGTACACACCACACATAGTATGTGTAATTAAATAAAAATAAAATATTTAAATAAAACTTAAAAAGTATGGATGAGAAAAGATATGATAGAAAATAGGGATAAAAAATGACCACCCCCACCCCCTCTCGTCCTTTATAATATATATAACTCCTCAATTACATAAATGACACACAGAGAGATGTCTAAATGGAACCTACCAATGACTAACTAACTGGTGATAACCAGAGTCATGTGCCAGGACATGAGCTTTTGCTAGCTTCCAAAGCCAGGCAGATGTAGCATCCCAACCGGACCTATATGCTTGCTTCCACTGGGGTTTTCCTTTTCCCGGTGGCCGAACTAGCTCAATGGCTACTGGCTTTAACGTGTTAATAGGAGTTAGGAAAAACAATGTCCTTGATCCATAGAGAATTGTCCCTTTTAGTTCTCTTACTTTGTTCACATACGGTAAGAGCAAATCATGGTAATCGAGAATAAAAAGCTTCTTTTGTTTAATGGCCTGCATTTATATACAAATTCAATCGAGTTACAAAACAATTCTTTTGTTCTTTTTTTTGGGAAGAATTAAAGATGAATACGATCATATGTTTCTAGGTGGGATATATTCTTATTACCTCCTCAATTGTCATGATGCCTTTGATTTGTTGTTCGACCAACTCTTGGGTGATTGCTGATTCAGCTGGTCCGTACGTCCCAGGGTCAAGGGCACTTTTCAATGGCCATTCCTGCGCATAAGAATAATTAATTAAAGCAATTTTTCTAGAACTGTTGCTTCTAAATTCATATATAGAAGAACTTTTAGACCATTTCTAGGAGTTCACTTGAATGTGCCAAAATCATACACTTTAGATTTTTATTTTTTTCTAATAAAAAAAATGCTTCTGCATTTCTGAGAAGTGTTGGTAGAACATACTGTAACCAATCTTAAGCTATAAGGGTTAAGACCAGCTAAGGTTTGACGACCAAATTCCTCATCCTTCATCCAAGCAAATTTATCCCCTGCAGATCAATATACACGAAAATGGTGAAATACAAGCAATAGGCCTAGAAAGACGCACATATATATAGAGAGATTTTGTTCGTACTGTCAAGCAATTCAGGAGTCTCAAAAAGTAGGACGTTTTTTCCTTGATCAGTAATAGTTTTGACAAGTCTAGGAAGAAGATTGAAAAGTGTGGCTTTAGGTTCTTCTCCCAGATCAACCCCTTCATTGAACAGTGAGTCAATGGCTGTGAAGTATGGAAATCCAAAGTCACTGTCGATGGCGGCATTTTCTAGCGAAGGTAGAACTGCATGAATCACCGAGTATATTGTCTTTGCCGAGAATGTTAGCCCCTTTACCTCCGAGAAAGTTTCATCCCTTGGCACGTAAACGAAGCTGCTCCTTGATTCTGACAATGGGTCTGTATACGCAAAGTATATGCATGATATATTATTTACAGCACAAACGACATAGTCGTCAAAAACTAGTACTAATATTTTGCACTATGCCTATTTTGCAGATAATACAATGTAGTATATCATATTGATGATCTAAACCTTCGGTTTATTCCAAAATCAAATAGTTCTAGTTATCATCAAAATATGTTTATATATATATAAATATATATAGGGGTTCCATCTTTAGCAACCGGTTACTGTAGAGCAACCCCTTTTTGGCCTGCGAATTTTTATTTTTTTTGCTCCGGCCGAAATTTCACAGGTCAAAAAAGAGTTGCTCCACAGCAACCGGTTGCTGTAGATAGAACCCTATATATATATATATATATATGAGTTATATGTATATACACAGTACGACGACGATTTTTTTGAGTTATAGGGACGATTCAAGCGTCGGCATAGACTAGAATATCTATGGCGACGGTTTACCATCTTTTCACTAAAAATTGTACTAAAGTTTTAATGGTTAAAAAACATACTACCCGTTAAACTTTTTGAATCTTTTAGGTGCTTTAAAGTCCCAAACCTACCAACATTTGTGAAGGGGGAAAAATTAATTTTTTTAATAAAACATAAAAGTGTGTCAACCACACAAATAAATGGGACTACTTCAAGCAAAAGAAGTAGCTTTTGCTTGAAATCAAGCAAACCCAATTCGGTTTACAACCCCATTTACAGATATTTGATGAGTATGATCAATATGATCAAGCATATGAAATCTTGAAAAGGGTAACAAATTTGTGACTAAAATTTATACCTTCCTTGGTGCGGGAGCGGCCAGTTCTGCAACGCCTAGGGTATGGATGTTCCTTGCCGCCGAGAACTGGTCGGGCCAAATCTTTATTTTTATCGGGATCGCCGATATCGTTATAGACATCGTAATCGTAGATTCTGTCACTCTCCTTCCGCTCGCCGGAGCCGTCGCCTCTCTGTGCTAGCAGTTCATTTTCTCTGTATTTTACTAGCCCACTTGGTGTTTTAGAGGGTATGAATGACTGTCATTCAATAAATCACAAGTTAATTACCAAAAAAATAATAATAGTAAGAAATTAAAAAAATTAGACATTATAAATTTCCTCTTTTCTTTTTTGAAACGGTTGTAGATTATATATATATATATATATATATATATGTATATTTCATAATTAATATCAATTATTTCTTTCGTAATTACAATAATCACAAGTGAAATATGGCTCATATAAGTCACACATTTTCGGAAAGAATAAAACATTTTAGAGAAAAGGCAAGGTTAAATTTCTATAATTATGAGGTTAATATCAGTTTTTATTTATAACTAGAGCTGAATTATTTTTTAAATACAATTATAGTAAAAAAAAATCCTTTTCAATAATAACAATAAAAATTGACTCCATTATTTTTAGAGTTTGGCGAAATAAATCTTGAGTTGTCCTATTCAATTTTAGCTTAATTATGAAACAAAAATTTGTCTTGTTGCATAACTATATGAAAAACTATACATGTCAGACTGACATAGTACATAATGATCTCTAAGTAACGTAATTTTAATTAACAAATTAATTAGTACTAACATAATAAAATATTATTAACCAATTATTTGTTTTGTATACATTTATGTTAAGATGTTACATTATTACATATAATTTCACATATTAAGATGTTACATTATTACATTAATATCAAGATGTTACATTATTATATCACGACAAAAATAGTACGAGATTCCCTCCTACAACTAATATCTTAGTAAAAGGACCGCAATAAAGAAAAGGACGTAAAAATGTTTTCTAATTGTTTTTTATGAGCTTTTCAATTAACCGGAAAAGAGGGCCAAAAATTGGATTACTTTTCATAATATATGACGTTTTGAATAATTTTATTTTTTCAAAATTATCCTTATCGATAAATGTTAAATATGAGATCGATATATAATTAATACTATATTTATGATACGTTTGGATTGAAGGAATGGAATGGATCATTCCATTCTAGTTAGAATGAGTTATTTCAATAAAATTCATAAATTTGGGAGGAAAAATTAAGAATGATTCAATCCATTCCAATTGCAACCAAATATAATTTTTTTCATTTTATGGGAATGAGTCATTCTATTTCCACCTTCATTACTCCAATCCAAACATTGCATTAATGTTATATAATTATTTTTTTAATTTTTGTACACAACTCTAAAACGTAAGCACGGATGGAGTAATTAACTGACCTTGGTTGTAAAGAAAATTCTCTTCTCAGGATTATCGTACTTGGAATGAACCCATGATTCACAATTAATATTAATTCTACCGTTAGGGAATCCATCAAGTTCAATATGCTTGAGGAACATTTCTTTGCGGTGCTCATTTTCTACCAAAATTGCTCCAATCTCCCCAAAATTTTGTGGAATTGTAAATTTGCACTCATATTTTATGTCATCCACGTCTTCTCGCCCCGCCCGGGATGCAAACGCTGGGATTGTTTCCCTCTCTGATCCGGTAGCTTATGAAACAAATTTAAGATTTGTTAGATATTTTCTTTAAAAAAAAAAAAGAAGCCAAGAATACTGAATGAGGAAAAAGAAGAAGAATAACATTAAATAATCTAGTCCCGGTGGTACACGCGTTGCGTGTTTAATTATAGTAAAGAAGATATATAAATAGAAGTTTTATCAAATTTTGGAGTAGGATAAATAAAAATAAAAAATAACAAGGGCGGAATTGTAATAAAACCAATTTTGCAAGGACACAAATGAAATGAGATTCTTGATATAACCTCACAAAAGCGATTTTTGTAAGATTGGTGGGGGACTAAAAGAAAAAGAAAGAGACAACAGATGTTAATTCCTCTTGGACTTTCGCAGGAGTTCTACTTCGTAGGCCAAGGTTTTAAGGACTTTTTAGATCCAATAATAGGATCATGCATGCATGCATGTTCTTCTTAGGATAAGGTTGTAAGTTTCTTGGTCCCTAATTAATTTCATATTGAAGAATTTCTTTTATTTGACACACAAAAAATTAGGTCAAATATATACTTTTCTAGTTTCTATGCTGCAATTAAGTTTTTAGCACTATGTATATATAATATATATGGTACCTCAGCCTAACACTCTTTATGAGGTTTGGCCAGAAAGGCAGAAAAGAAAAGAATAAAATAAAAATTAGTAAGTTTTCTTTCTTGTTGTTATTTTGTTTAATTAAAAAAACATTTAAGTTGCTAACTTACCTTTAAATTCGTTTTATTATGTCTATAAACTAGAGAGTATAATATGGATTATAAAATATAGATGATACATCTATTTAAGAATAGACTTGGAACTAAATTATTTGTATTCTAATTGAGAGGTTATTACAAAATAGAGGTATTGGTACAAAATATTTTTCGAACACCCAAAAATATCCACTTTAACAAAAATATCAATAAGAACTCCCTAATAATTATTATTCAAAAAATATTTTATGCAAAGTTGTTTGGCACAACGATTTACTCTTTAGAGTTGTTACCACATCTTTGAACTTGCGGGTATGTAATAGCTCGTTAGCATAAACACCTTCTTGTTGAATTCAAAACATTTCTAACTTTTCAAGCTATGTTTAGAGCTTTATAGGAAATGTAGTCTTTTATAGGAAAATATAGTTCTTTATAGGAAATGTAGTATTCTATAAAAAATGTAGCCTTTTAAAATTAATAGTCTCTCTCATATATATATATATATATATATATATATATATATATATATATATATATATATGAAATTATTACTATATAGAGGTATAGTTTCTTAATACGGGACTTAAAAAGTGTATAACATATTACAATTTAGAGGTTATTCCTATTTATAACTGGCCCAAATTGGGACCAAATTTTTTATAATATTGTAGAGGTTATTCTTATATAGAGTATTCCTAAATAGAGGTTTTACTCTAGTATGTTATTTAGTTTTTCGTCCAGATCAATTCATTTTTAGACAAAAAAAATTAACAAGAAAAGTAGCCAAAATTTTGTTATTTCTTTACTTTTATGTTCATTAAAATTTAAATTTTAGAAATTCATTAATTCATGAATTTCCAAAATTTAAATTTTATTAAAAAATATAAATACATATAAAAGAAATTAAACACCTCCACGTGTGCTAATGGCTCACACGATATTAAATTTAGTTTTTCAGTAGTAACTTGCAACCGGTGTTCTTGACACCCACTGTTTTCAGACACATCAGCCGGTTCAATCGGTTGAACCTGGAACCGGTTCTACGTTCGATCTAATTTGGTGTAGTTGAACTAGTTTGTTCAAAACTCGGATTGAACCGGTTGATCATCGGTCGAAGCGGTGGTTCAACCGGTAAAACCGGTTAAGTTGATCTGGTGAAATAGTTTTTTTATTTTTTTTGTACAATTTTTTTTAATATTAATTAATCACTTTTAATAATATTGTAAATCAACTAATTTATTATGTTTTAATTCATAAAAAATGAGATTTTAAATTTTTTATTAATTATTAATAATATATATTTATAAATTTATGATGTCACCGATTTAATAAGAGTTCAACTACTACTAATTGAACTAGTGACTCATCCACCCAATAATAATTTTTTCTTAACCGAGTATTAAAGACACCAACTAAAAAAAAGAAAAAATAGGTTCAAGTATCTAAAGACTATATATATATATATATATATATATATATATATATATATATATATATATATATATATATTTGTACAAAAATACTCACCAGGATCAAGCTCTGCAGCAACAAGCTCCAATTTCAAAGATTTACCAAACAAATCAGTAATATCATCCAGCCCTCTTTTCCACCCTAAGTTCGACAAAAATCCACCGACGGTTACCTGCACAATAACCGTCGCTACAACCTTGGTGGCCTTATCGGTGGTGGCAGGTGTAACCTGCACCGCTTTAATCCTACTTTCGGGCACGTAACGAACCCGAAAGGGCTTGTTTTTCTTACTAGACTTAGACTCCTGATGCTTGGAAAATGAAGCTCCGGCAGCTTTGCCGGAGATAAAGGGTTTGTGCCATGGAATTAGGGTTTTGGTTGAGAAGGGTGTCGAGTATTTGTGAAGCTGAGAGTTTAACATTGTGTTACTACTTGTTTTTGGCTATGGGTATTTGATTTGTTCACAAGGGTTGGTGCATGAATTGTGGAGGTCTAAGGTCGCTTTATATAGAAGAAGAATCAAAGAAGTTCATTAGATTCAACTCAAATATATTGGCCATACGTTTTTATTTCACGTGAAAAAGAATGCATATATATTAGTTAATCCCTCCAAATGAATAAAATGATGCCCATTTTAATTTTGATTTATATATATTTACAAAATAATATTAATTAAAAATCCAGTAGGAGTGTAAGACTATCACTTTCATTTGTGTATGTATGGAGGGAATATCTCACTATAATATACAAACACGTTTTAAAACCGACCTAATTTGAATGGTACACGTCTCAAAATTAATGATATATTTGTATTTTTAAAATTAATTTATAAAATTCTGATTTCAAAACTGATATGATTTTGTTTTAAGTTTTGAAAGCCATTAACAAATATATCATTAATTATACAATTTAGTTAATTTATTATAATTATATTTGGTTTTGGTAAAACCAAATAAATTCATATCATTTCGAAGTTTAAAATTTTGTTAACTGATTTAAAAAGTTAAAATATATGTATCTTTAATTTTTGAAATAATTAAGTTGTCATCTAAGTAAAAGGTGGACATAATTAATTGGACAATTCTAGATCTTCATGTTTATTTTCACATGGTAATTAATTAATTGCAAATTGAATTCTGTCACCGAAAATAAAAACTTTGGGATGTCTTAGTTATTGCAATTTTATGCGTGACATTTTAAAAACTAATGCATGGGAATTATCTAAATTATGTGTGCCCCACTCTGCCAAAAATGTTTCAGAAAAAAATATTTTCAACATATATTCTGACAATAATAGTAATCACCCCTTATTTGATTAAAAAAATAATATATATTACGAATGTTTATCTCAATTATTTGATTGACAGTTACATGAATAAGTATTATTAGTAAATTTTTTAAAGAGTTGCGTAACAAGTGAGATTCTTCTATAATTTCTATTAAGAAATTGATAAATTCACAACAGAAAATAATATTTTATAATAAAACCGTCGCTATAGATCTAATAGCGACGGTTTTCATCGTCGTTATACATCTATAGCGATACTTTGTTGTAAAAATATCAAAAAATATTATGGATATAACAGTTTCCTTTCTATTAATCACATATATGGAAAAGTTTTGTAATCGTAAGTTGACATAAATTTATTACAGAGTAAAACTCAATAATTAATTAAACAATGATATTGACTTGAGCTTTATGAAAGGGCCGGAGACCACAAAAAAAATAAAATAAAAAATATATAAAAATTGTGTTACTAAATATTTTTGGTTAAGAGTACGTATTTGATTTGATTTGTTCACAAGGATGTGCATACTATAATGGCCACAGGTTTTTAATCCACGTGAAAAAGAATGCATACTATTATGCACTTTAAAAGTTTTGAGAATTATTATATAAACCTTTGACCCAAACCTATATGTTGTTATATATGAAATTGATATTTTCACATATTTTTTTTTGATATTTTATAATAAAAATATCGTTATAGATGTGTAATGACGATAAAAATCATCGTTATAAGATCTATAACGACGATTTTGTTATAAAAATATTATTTGTTATTGTGAATTTATCGGTTTCTATCATATATAGTGCGCTTCTCATTTCAACATGTAAGATGATTATCCATTTTTAGAAAATTCATTAGAAACATCTCGAATTTAAAATTGATATAGTATTACAACTATATATCAATAAAATATTATAATTAATTGTATATTTTAGATAATTTATAGATTAAAAATAAATAAATTTATATCAATTTTGAGTTTAAAAATATTTAAATAAAATTTAAAAAGTCTAAACAATCTTATTGTGAAACGAAATAAGTATATAAAACTAATTACTAACAATTTTATAAGTAAAAAATCATGCATATTGTATATGCACTTTAAACCTTTAGTGAATCAATATATAAATGCACAGAAAAAGAAACAAAATTCTTGTTGCAGGAGATAATATGATTTTTTAATATGACAAGTTTGTTTCAATTTATGATAAAGATATTAGAGTTTATTTTCATAAACATCTGAAAAATATAATACTCCCTCCGTCCCAAATTAACTGCTCAATTTTGATTTTTTAAGTCAAATTGACTATTTTTAGAATTAATAATTAAGCATATATAAATATATTTCTAAAATTATAAAAATTAGGATTAGTAATAAATTGTATATACTTTCTTTTGGTTATAATCTCTTCACCTATATTTTAGTAAAAATAGTAAAAAGATTAGTTTTAAAAATGGTCAATTTGACTTTAAAAAGTCAAAACTGAGCAGTTAATTTGGGACGGAGGGAATATTTATTTTCTGAGAAAACTTATGATCAATCAAAAAAACTCGTTAACTCGGCTAATATTAATTAATTTTTTTATTATTCTCCTTATTATATATAGTATAGATTTATATATAAATAGTATTTATAATAAAAAAAATTATAATTAAAAGTCCAAAAGACTCAATTATCATGAGTTTTGTATGGGCAAAATATCTTAAAGTTAGGATGACTCACTATAATATACAAAAACATATTAAAGCAGACCTAATTTGAAATCATATCTGTCTCAAAATTATAGATATATTTTGTCTTTTTAAAATTAATTAAAAAAAATTCTAAATTCGATATTGATATAAATTTGTTTAAGTTTTGAAATTAACAAATATAATAATTGGTTATACATTTTAATTAATTAATTTATTATTATAGTTATTTTACTAAAATCAAATAAATTCGTAACATTCCAAATTTTAAAATTTCCCTGTTCAGATATCTTTATTGGGATTTTATATATGCACGTCATTTGAAAAACATAATGCATGGGAAATTATCTCAATCTCGCGTGCCATGCACTCTATCAATAATGTTTAGAAAAAAATCTTCAGCATTCCGACAATAATATTAATCACCCCTTAGGCCTTATCTGATTAATCATATCTATCAACGATATCGACTTAAGGTAGAAAAGGGGAGATATTTATTTCAAGAGCTTCTGGCGGATATGAAAATTGCAATATAAAATTAAATATGAGTATATTTAAATTTTATTTATTTATATTTTAATTTATTATTGAGGGCCAAAATATAAATAAATAAATATAAATACATTTATGTCTGATTTTCATGTCTACATAGAATTTTTGTTCTTTGAAGCACCCCAACTCCATATCAAAATATGGAAAGAATTTATCTGTATATAAGAAATCAAGTTACTTATAATAATAATTTTAGTTACGATCTTTGGGTGAGTTTGTATAAACTAATATGACCAAAAAAATTATTATTTAGACAGTTCATTTGTAACACCCCCTTCCTGAAAAGGAAAGATAGGTCACGTGTAAAGCACAACAAACCTTAAAATAATTAACAGAAGTATTAATAACTTCAAAATATTAATTAGTTGATAATCCATTAATGTCGAATTAAATACAATTCTCCAAAAATTGGAAGAATAATCAAAACCTAAAATTAAATAAACCTAAATGGTCAAATGTAACTCTTTTCACACGAAACCTTAAAACGTCACTGCAAACCTGTCGGAAGAAAAACATAACATTATCGAAATACCCAATACGAATAAATATATATAAAAGATGCACAACTGAAATACGAAATCAGCTGCATGACAAAATAGTACTGAACAAAGTCTCAACATAAATAATGACGAAAATATAATCTCCAAAGTCTAAATAGAACATATATGAATCAACAAAATTAACAAAATAAATAGAAATTTGAATCAAAGTGGCTAACTGATTATTTCATACTGACCTTAGGACAAAACAGAATCTTGTCACACAAACAAGTAAAAATAATGTCACATAGACAAATCACAGATTGGATCGCGAATCCAAATGCATGCAGATCGAAAGTTATGTCTAGCACAAACGTCACCAATCTGCAAAACAGAACAGAAACTAGGGCCAACCCATACACATCCTGAACAAACATATCAAATGGCCAACTTAAGCTCACACCTAGAATAAACATACAAAAGGATATGTCGTGGACTGATCACACCGCCACGGAAAGTGTCATGTCTCGGTGTAAAAAGAACATGCATATGGTACCCCCACAAGTGGTTATAGCTGAGGTATACCCTATCGCTTATTCTACAAAGATATGATGTCATAACATGTACGAAATAATACCAACCACCAGTACAAAGTACCTAATAGACAACGCTTAATAGACAACGTTTTTTATAAAAATGTTATGATTTTTTTTACAACGTTTTTAGAAAAAACGTTGTAGATATATATGCAAAAACGTTATCTATTTAGAAGGACATTATTTTTATTTTAATTAGATAACTTTTTTTTAAAAAAACGTTATCTATTAAGAAAAACACGGAGCATCAAATATTGAACTTAAAATTAAAACACGGAAATGAAACACGGAGCTAAAAAAAGCCGCAGAAATGAAACACGGAGCAAAACAAAGAGACACGGAGCAACCTCTCTGAAGACTGAAGCCCTAACTCTCTCTTATTCTCTCCCGATTAACTTTATCTGAAACCCTAACCTTAGAAATTTCCCTAATCCATCTCTCACTTCTCTAAGCCAATCAAGACGACGATCATGAAGATGAAGAAGACGAGTGGAGTTCCTGAAACTCGCTATCTGCCCTAACTTTTGATGGTGCTATTGGTTTAAAAGTTCCTGAAACTCGCTATCTGCCAGTGGCTTCCTAACTCTCCCGATTTCGTCTCTCCAGCTGCTCTGCTCCTTAACCAACTCAGCACCACCATCGCTGTTAACAAACGACAATCAGATATAAATCTAGGGTTTATATATTTTTTCCCAATCGAAAGAGACTACATCCGTGTTGGTTCATTTTCTCAATAGTATTTTTGATTCGGTTGTAACGGATCCGAAAAATGTAGAATTTGAGAATGTCATAGTAAATAATCGGGAGATTACTAAACGGGAGCTCTGGATGATGCAGGTTCGTGTTTTGAACATGACTGTATTTTTGTTGTTGTTTTGTTTTCTTATTTATTATTTTACATATAGGTTTTTAATTTTGTATAAAAAAGCTTGACCACTCTTTTGAAATTTATAGTTGGCAGGAATCCACTGTGAAGGACATCCAAACTTTTGGTTAAGTGCTGATGGTTCCTTCCAGGAAGAGGGACAGAACAACGTTATGGAGAGAATATGGTTTAAGGTACATATTAATGGGTTTGTTCATTTTTATGATTGTTTATCCTAAATTATTGTGATTGGAGGACATTCAGTTTCATTGAAACATCTGGTTTTCAGCCTGGAATCAAACTAGTTTGTGCTATCCTATCTTTGTCAATCGCTTCCGAGTCTGCAAATTCTGGTGCAGAAGAAATTGATAATGTAATCTGCAAGCAATAATTTGGTTAAATAGTTTATGTAATCTGCTATATCCAATTGTATGTCTGCAGTAAATAGTTTTGTTTACCTTTACTTTCGTTCTGCCATTACACCTTTCTGTCTTTTTTCCAGTCCACATACCTGCTCCAAAACGTACACTTCACAAGATTGTTTTCAGTGTATTATAACAAAAATAAGTAGCAAATAGGCATACTAAACATATATAACATGGTTGCACAATGTTGTTGATTGTGAAAAGTTGGGGGAAAAACTGTTACCAGGTATATCCATTGCATGAACTATTTTCTGTAAACAGATTGTTAAGTATGGCTTTTAAGTGGATTTGACCTCATTATGTGTATTAATTTATTGAAATAATATATAAATTATTAATATTGTTATTTTCTATTTTACCAGGTATATGTGTATTTTAGTTGAGCTAAACATTGGTAGCTAACTAGGTATACTAGGTGCCATGAGTGTTGGGTTCAGTGAGTCGCGGCAGCCGAGTCTGTGAAGAGTTTGCTCGAGTTGGGGAGTCCATGTCTGAGTTGGGACTGAGTTGTTTGATGCAGAGATCAGCGATCGACTTACTACCTTTGCAAACTCTTCCGTCGAGTGTTTCATCAGATTTCAGTATAGTTGTTTATTTTTTTCCTCACTCTGTTTTATTTAAGCTCTATCAAATCTTGGAATGAATAATTCTTAAACTCTCTGCTTGAATCGTCAAGTCCTTAGTTTTCATTGTACTACTTAATCACATACCCAAAAAAGTCACAAGACAAACATACACTTGCAAAAACAAAGTCAGTGTTGAGAATTTGAGATCTGGACACAAGAAAGAGACATCTCAAACAAGGTATATTGGAAAGTAGAGTAATGGGTTGTTTTCTTTTCTTTATTTTATTTTTGTTTTGTTTTGTTTTGTTTAGATCTGGGGACTGAGAAGACTCATTGGCTTTTGTTTTATGGGGAAGGGGATTGTTTGGGGGATTGATGTACTACTCTACTTGCTTTTATCTCGTTGAGTGTCTTTTTTGTGTTTTAGATCTGTATCAGTATTTAGACAAATGATGGTAATCCTAAACTTGGCATGTTAAATGTTTGACAACAATTGGCTCTCCTATTTGAGTTTGTGAACACCTTTTGTTTGTAAGAATGGTAAATCTTGGCCACTGAATCTGTGTTAAAATTATCAAAATTTATTTTCCAATATAATCTGATGAGTAATATTTACTTGTGAGTTGTTAATTATGCTGGTACATATGCTAGAAACTACATGGTGAAGGCATTATGGTTAACTTTTTGTTTGTCTTTACATTTGCAGTATGGCTGCGCTCTGTTGCTGCTGTTTGTTAGAAGAATGCTTTTAAACTGCTATGGAAGGTGCAAAACATTTGGGGTCCTGTAATTTCTTCCAAGTGTTGTGGATAATAGCTATGGTCTTCATACCTGCATATCTTTGTGTGTGCCAGTATGTGTGGTGGGATCTTACACTGATGTCATACTTCATACATGGAACCATGTATACTACCTTGGTTTTCAACATGCAATTTAGCTGTTATTTCATTATTTATTTCTTTTTATTCTTTTCCTTAAGCTCATATTCAGTAGTTTCTGTTCATAGATTGCGTGCATCTGTAATTATCGCCACATATGGAAACAATCAAATGCTACTCAAATGCTACTCATATACGAAACTTATATGAATAACTTGAAAGAATGTTTAGGCACATTCATGGTATTATGGTGTTAAGAGGATTGAGTGGTTTCGATTTTTTATTATTTGTCATCATAACCTGCAAGTGAACCTAGGTGTAAGAGACTTGGGAGATTTTAAACTCTGTAGTTTCTTTCTTCTTCTTTTTTTGATTGCTAAATTATGTTGTTTAAGATACGGAAATCGAAAACTCTGTATTTTGAATGGTTGATACATTTTGGCTATATATCATGACATTAGCATATTGCAGGTGCATTGGTAATATAGGTGAACCACATCTTTTTTTTTCTTTTTTCTTTTTTATCCACAACATTTATAAAACGTTGTCTGATATACTAAACAACAACATTTTTTTTTATTCTGCAACATTTAAAAAACGTTATCTTATATACTAAACAACAACATTTTTAACCAAAAAACGTTGTGGAATCACACTTTCTACAACGTTTTTAAGCATCTGCTAATTTTTTTAAAACAAATCTACAACATTTTTTCCTAAAAAAACGTTGTGTATTGTGCTTAACTAAAACGTTTTAAAAACGTTGTGTAAGGGTGTCAAATAGACAACACCCTTAACCACTACGTTTTTCTAACAGAAACCACAACGTTTTTTCCGCGTTGTCTATTTACTGTTTTGTAGTAGTGAACAAAAGGGTTCTAAACGTACATGTTGAATCAAATCAAATCATAAACGCAACAACATGTACATCTCTGCAAAGATCAATAAAGTTCTATGCATGAAGAACACATTCAAAATATTACAAAATATGAAGTTAATTAGGAACATCTAGAATAAACCGAAGCAAAAAAATATTTAATTAGAAAGGAAAAAATTAAGTAAGTACCAAATTTCGAACGATTACCAATACAAACAAATCAATATAATGATAGTATCGCTGAAGAAATATGAAATATGTTCAAATTATAAAAGAAGGAAAGGAGTTCAAATTACTAAATAAAATCAAGTTATCAATGATCAAACCTCTATTCAAGAGTGCCAACAGAATTGTAAGAAAAATGTAACAAATGACGAGATATCACGAGATATATAAAATACGACAATAATAAAAGGCGTGGAGTAAAAAAGTTGTACCTAATATGTAAGACCCCAACTTTTTATAAATAAAATTAAATTTCCTCTATTAATTATTTTGAAATAGTAAGGGGTGGATTTGATTAATGTAGTTAGTTATGGATAAAATGTGCAAATTTTGCGAAATAAGTAAGTGGTTATAAAATATTCATTGTTATTGGGGAATATTCTTTTGGTCGTGGAATATTCTTGTTGTCGGGGAATATTCGTACGACGACGCAGCCATTTGTGGGCCCATAACAGAAAACGGTCGGATGAAGAAAACGACAAATTTAATTTTTTTTTATAAATAACGGCGTAGTTGTTACCGTTAACACTACTAAAATACCTGGTGGTTAAAATACAGTAATACGCGTGGTTGCACAGTAGCACACAGTATTGCACATTATTTTTGGATTATTGATTCTTACGTAAGAAGACACTACTCAATAATTGTTACATTAATTACTGTTCAATATTTTATTTTATTGATTCAATAATTGCCAAGATTGATATTTTATATTATTGTTGTTGCAATATTATTAGATAGCATTATTAGAAATGTCTAAGAAAGTTTTGTCTAGAAAAGGGGTTTGGTCACCTAATTGCGCGTCAGTAAGGAGAAATCCTTATCGAAAAGCCCCCTCTTTCCTGGGAACGACCTGATTGTCATTATTGTGATTCTGTAATATTATTTATGAAGAATTAATTATTGATTTATATGATAAGGAAATATTTATTTTATGTGGATATAAATGAAAGAATTAATGCAGATATGTTTTATCAGTATTTTATCAGAATAGAGGTATTAAAAATTATCTGTATGTAGATTTTGATCATTTTTTGTTTAGAATTTGGAAAAACTTTTTCCTACAAAGCTGTAGAGAATTAAATTTCCTATGAAATGGACATAAGGTTCCTATTTTTTCTGATAAAAGGGTTATTTAATATGAATTATTGAAGTTTTAGAAATAAATATTTTTATTAAAAATATGGGTGGGCTCCACTTTTGTTTTTTGTGGAAAATTGTTGCTGATGATCAATTATGGTGTGCGTGAATATTGAATTGTAAATCCACTGATAGCAAGTTTGTCAGCTATGGTGTACTAAGCATTTCCTATAAATAGGGGTGAAAAACGGTCCGGACTACACGGTATCTGACTCTGATTTGACTCGAAAATATGATATGAGACTCGAATTTGGTAGACATCCGAGTCGAATATGGGCCAAGCTCGTTTTGGGGGTTATGGTACTGAACTCGAACGTGAGCAACTCACCGTTTGCTCGTTTTAGGGTTCGAGTACTTTGCCTTAATCTGATCCATGCTCAATCGTTACTCGCTCGTTTAGGAGTTCGATATGTACTCGATTCCAAGCGATTCTTTGTCTCTGATTCTAATTTTTGTAAAGAAGTGGAAAGGTTCTATTCATCTCACTACAAGGAAACCGACTAATCCCGACGGAACTAAGTTCGACGGATTGTATTCAGTCGAAATTAATATAATTTCGACGAAATATTAGGTCAAAAATAATTCCGTACAAAATAGTTTATTTCTGAGGAAATTTAGTCGGGAATATAAGACCTCATATGGCGCCAAATTTCCCGCCAGCGCGAAACTTAAATTCGACGAAATTATGGTTATTTCCGAGGGACTGTACATTGGAGATAAGTTAATTCCGAGGGACGTAGGTCCAACGAATATTCCGTCGAAAATATCTTATAAAACCTATTCGAATGTCTCAGGCCAGCGTCTCCCCGTATTCTCTTAGTTTTATATCTCTCATCTCTCACTCACTCTCTCTCTTATCTCAGTCTCTTCTCTCTCACTCTCATCTCTCTCTCATCTCCGACGCCCACCTGCCACCAACACCTCCACCGCCGACCAGCTGCGCTCCCCCTTCTCGCGATCGATCAGTTTTCCCACACCTCCAAGCGCCCCCTCTAGCCGTCGCCGACCACCACCACCATCTTAGTTCTCTGCCTTCTTCCTCCAGCCACCGACCACCACCACCACCAAGAGCCACCTCCAGCTGCCACCCATTTTCGATTCCGCCGACCACCACCACCACCACACGCCGGACAGTTTATTAGCTCCAAAAGGTATGAGTTCAAATAATATTTCATTTTGATGATGATGTACAAAATCAGTAGATTGAATAATTTTATATTGTATGTATATATTGATTTGAGTCTGAAAATTGGTAAATTCCTTAATTGGTAACTGTATGTGCATCAATTTGGCTTTGGCATTTGGATTTGAGGCTGAAAATTGGTATAGGGTTAAAAATTTGTTATATATTTGACTGAAATTTGGATTTGAGGCTGAAATTTGGGGCTAAAATTTGGTATATATTTTGATTGAGAATGGATAATTATGCAGTATATATTGTTTGCATTGTTTATGTAATTTAATTAGTTTTCAATCTTGAATTTAACTGATTTTAGGACTGTTTTTAATTTTGATATATTTGCAATTTTCGACTGAATTTGTGACAGAAATTTTGTCATATGTATACATTTGCAAGATTTTGTCATAATTATTTTGATAATATTTGTAATTAGTCCTAATATTAAAATATAAACTAATTTGAAGTAAATTAAATAAAATTAAACAAATTTTATTTAATTTAATAAATAAATTAAATTTAATAAATTTTTTTTACAAATATATAATATAATACAAATAGAATTCAATTCAATAAAGAATAAAATATAATATAATCAAATAATTTCAATTTAATTTAATTTAATTAAAATAATTTAAAATAAAATAAATTAAATAAATAAAATAAAATAAAATTAAATTAAAATAAAATAAATTTAATAAAATTTAATTTAATTAAATTAAATTACATTTGAATTTATATAATATAATACAATATAAAATAAATAATAATAATAAATTTAATTCGATTTAAATAAATAAACCAATTATATACTATAATATAATATACTACAAATTAAAATAAAAAATATATAATAATAAACTAAGTAGGAGTGAATGTCGAACAGTAGTCTTTATAGATTCCAAATAACAATTCTCATAAACTAAATACCACTTACTTAGTTTATCATTGGCAAAATAAAATAAGTAGGACTGAATGTCGAACAATAGTCTTTATAGATTCCTAACAATTCGCATAAACTAAGTACCACTTACTTAGTTTATCATTGGCAAAATAAAATAAGTTGGAGTGAATGTGGAACAGTAGTCTTTATAGATTCCAAATAATAATTCTCATAAACTAAGTACCACCTACTTAGTTTATCATTGGCAAAATAAACTAAGTAGGAGTGAATGTCGAACAATAGTCTTTATAGATTCCAAATAACAATTTTCATAAACTAAGTACCTTTTACTTAGTTTATTATCATTTGCAAAATAAACTAAGTAGCATTTGCTTAGTTTGCTACAATTTTCAATATATAAATGCAATAATACTTTCCCTACATATATGTACTCTTTCTTGTATGCAGGTTTCGACATAACAGTTGCAGCTAATAGTACTCCAACCGGTTCCTCGGCAACAATTAAAAAAAAGGGGTCGTAGTTCCTGTTTTTGTCCTATACTCGAATAATAAAGGTAATTGAATTACTGCAGACATTCCTCACTGTTCCATCATAATAGATGGCAACATCCGGAAGGAGTGCCAGTAAGTTGTTGAAAAAAGTTATAGGTTAAGCAACCCTCTAAATGAGCGAACGATCACTTCTCTCATATGATTGAATCATCTCCCCATATGGGTCCAATCCATGATATCAACAGCTTCTCACCACTCCGAATTCCTGAGATGGGTAGTTCTCACAGAACGTCTCACCTCTTGTATGAGAACTATCCATTTGAGGAATTCAGAGTGGTGAGAAGCTGTCTATATCATGGATTGGACCCATATGGGGAGATGATTCATTCCTAGCAGAGAAGTGATCGTTCGTTCATCTAGAGGGTTGCTTAAGCTGAAACTTTGTTCAATAGCTTAATGGAACTCCTTCGGGATGTTGTCATCTGTTATGATGGAACAATGAGAAATGTTTGTAGTAATTGAATTAACTTTATTATTCGAGTATAGGACACAACAGGAACTCCTTTTTTTTTCTCCTAGTTGCCGACTCAAGTAGAGATTCCACATAACAATTCTCATAAACTAAGTAGCATTTGTGTAGTTTGCTACAATTTTCAATAAACTAAGTAGCATTTTCAATTATATATGTACTATACTTTGAAACTTAGAAACCCGTTTGACATACACTCAATAGGGGTGAATGTCGAACAGTCCCTTGTTTGGGACTGTTATTGGATGTTATGTCTCTCACTTAATTAGGCCGGTGCAAATACGAAATGATATATTTTTTGTTATTTTGAGGATTAATCGACTGTTATCTCTATATGTTCTCCGAGTGCATACTTAGATTAAGTTATCTTAGTCTATTTCGTGTGCTTGGAGACCATGGGGAGGTGCTGCCAAAATTTTCTTAAAACTCATGAAACGTATTCAACGTGTTTGCACTAGTGACGAGACACATTCAATATTTGGATAGAAGCCTTACCCCTGTCCTATAGAGATACTAGGTAAATCTAATTCACGCATGAATATCCAAATTAACTTAATGCGTACTTCTGTGTAGTTAAAAATGTCAGTCGACCAGAGTTGGATGTACCGTAGGATACCCAGTGATGGGAGGGGATTAGTCTCAGCTTATTGTGTTGGGGTTTTAGATTTCTTAAACAAAGCACTAGAACATACGGATGACCGAACGGGAAGATGCGATGCCCGTGTGTCAAGTGTAAAAATCTGATTTGAAAGAAAGTCGACGAGATTAAATTGGACTTATTTTCTCGTGGATTTGTGGATAGGTACTTCATATGGACTCATCACGGGGAATCAGAAGTGATTGAAAATATTGTGGAACAACCAATTCCACGGGATTCATACGTCAAAAACTATGATCCAGTTGAGATGTTGATCGATGCTTATGGCCCTACTACTATTGACTGGGCTAAATATGAACCTTCTTCAAGCAGTGCGAAGCTAGTGCCAAATGATACAGCTGTTGCATTTTACAAGTTGCTATCTGAATCTGGGATCGCGTTGTATCGGGAAATGATACAAACACCAAGCTTTCTGCAGTGACGAAGCTCTTACACTTCAAGAATGAGCACGACTGTAGTGAGAGAGGTTTCAACGATTTGTTCGCTATAATTGGACAGTTCTTACCCAAGGATCATACTCTTCCTCCGAATTATTACGAAGTGAAGAAGATGGTCAAGGGATTAAATACGGGGTATCAGAAAATCGATGCTTGTGAGTAGGATTGCATGTTATACTATGGGGAAGACATAGATATGGGACAGTGTGATATATGCAGCTTATCGCGCTACAAGGTTACAAAACGTGGGGGGAAGGAGAAACATGTTCCCTAGAAAATCTTACGGTACTTTCCACTTGCGCCGAGACTTCAGCGCCTATTCATGTCGTCTCATACGGCTCAACATATGAGTTGGCATCGAACAAAGGATGTCGTTCCTGGTCAGCTGACTCACCCAGCGGATGGAGATTAATGGAAGAGATTTGATGTAAATTATCCTGAGTTTGCGGTAGAAGTTAGGAATGTTAGGCTTGGCATGGCTACTGATGGCTTTTGCCCTTTTAATAATTTTAGCCAGTCGTACTCAATTTGGCTAGTCATTATGGTCGCTTATAATCTTCCACCGGCAATGTGCATGAGGGATCCGTATTTGTTTTTGACTTTACTCATTCTGGGGGATAAAAGTCCTATAAAAGACCTTAATGTGTACACCGTTAGTGGATGAACTAAAGACGTTGTTGGAGACAGGGGTTGAGACGTATGATAATTTGATATGCAAGAATTTTGTGATGAAGGCAACCCTGTTATGGACTATCACTGACTTTTTGGCTCTTGGGTTGGTTAGTGGTTGGTCAACTCACGGGAAGCTGTCATGTCCAGTGTGTATGGGGGATGTGCAAGGCAACCAGTTACAGCATGGGTGGAAATGTAGTTTCTTTGGAACTGCTCATAGATTCTTGCCTCTTGATCACAATTACAGAAAGATGTCTGCACAGTTCAACAGAAAGATAGAGAAGAAGGGGGTTATTGGTCGGCTGTCGGGCAGTGAGGCCTTGGGCTGGTTGAATCAACTTGATTTTTCTTTGTCGGGGAAGGAATACAGTAAATTGAGAGCAGCTGGGTACGTGAAGATTCATAATTGGATACACTTGCCTATATGGTTTGAGTTGCCGTATTAGAGCACACTTTTAGTTCGTCATTGTATAGATGTCATGTATACCGAAAAGAATGTTTTTGAGAACTTGTTTTACACCGTATTAGATGCAAGTGGTAAAACTAAAGACAATGACAATGCTTGAAAAGATTTGGAGGCATTGAACATTAGGCCAGAATTGTGGCTTCGTCCTAACACTACAAAATCTAAAGCTCTATTTTGTCTTAGAAGCAACAAGTTGAAGACGTGTGTAAGTGGGTTAGTGGGTTGAAGCTCCCAGATGGATATGCGTCAAACATAACAAGTTGTTGTAAGGTTGAGCAATTAAAAATTTCTAGATTCAAGAGTCACGTTTGTTATGTATTCATGCAGAAGTTGATTCAAATTGCATTTCGTGAGATGTTACCCAGAAAAGTTCTGGATGCATTGACCGAACTGTCAAATTTCTTTCGAGATATTTGCTCAACTATAATTAAGTACAATGATGTCGAGCAAATGGAGAAGAATATTGTGCTTACCATGTGCAAGCTCGAAATGATCTTCCCTCCAGGATTTTTTGACTCGATGGAACATCTGCCTATTCATTTGCCGTATGAACTCAAACTTGGAGGACCGGTGCAATATCAGTGGATGTATCCTTTTGAGAGGTAATATATAAACTACTAATTGCTCTATCCTGCTCATATTAATAATACTTCAATTTGTCTGCATATTATTTATCGTATATAGGTATATGCGCCGATTAAAACAAAAGGTCAAGAATAAAGCTCGTGTAGAGGGTTCTATTGCTGAACGATATACAAAGGAAGAGCTTGTCAACTTCTGCTCATTGTATTTTGACGATGTTGTCTCAACGAAGCACAGCCGTTTAGGAAGGAATGAGGTTGTTGGTCCAATGACTCATGATGATGATGAGTTAGCTATATTCAAATATCTGGCTAAACCATTTGGCCCTGAGACGCTGACTTACTTAAGAGACAAAGAGTTAAAGATTGTATCTACATACGTGCTTCTAAATATGCCCGAAGTATCAGCATACATCACGTAATTCTAAGCTTATTTGCTCCATTTAGTACAATTTACAAGTGTAGTCATCTCTATATATGTTAAAGACATTTTACTAATATTACAGTTCATTCGAAGAGGAAGCGTATGCTTTTAACCCAACTTTTACTGCAACAGAATTGGAAACATTCAGTAATGATAATTTCCAACAGTGGTTTAAGAAAAGGGTTGAAGCGGAGAATATTTCTGAGCGTTTTATAGATGTCATCCAAGGACCTTACAAAGTCTTTAATTCTTTTCCTGGTTGCATCGTGAATGGGTATAGATTTAGAGTCGATGATTTGCATGAACTCACATCAGTCAATTCTGGGGTTGTGGTGTTAGAAAGCTGCTACCAAGATTCTGAGTCCAATTACTATAGTCGTTTACAGGATGTAGTTGTGCTCAATTATCACGACGGCAAAAAAGTAGTTACATTTAAGTGTAGCTGGTTTGATACTGAAAAGGGGGTTAAAGTTGATCGTAATAGAATCACAACCATGGATATCAAGTCGGTGTTAAAGTCTGATGACGTGTATGTATTAGCAAGTCAAGTTACTCAAGTGTATTACGCTCCTAATGTCGTAAATACTCGAAGCCCCTGGTACACAGTAGTCACTACTAAAACACGCTCATTTAATGCTGATAACATGTTTGGTATGGATGAGGCGTTGCAAGAAGATGTGAGCAACCCATTGGCCGTAGTGTTCCATGCTGAAGATGTGTTGAGTAGTGATGTCATTGACGTACCTAACGATGAGGATGTCGAGGCCAACATACACATGAATGATTATGTAATCGTTGAGGATGATAACGATGACGAAACTAATCTCGAAACTGAGGATGAGGAAGATACCGAATCCGAGAGTGATATACACGTTGATTTCGATGGGTTTGATGACGTGCGTAATTGAAAATGAGCATTCATATTAGTACTTACCACATATTGTTAAACCTTACATATTCGCAATCTACCAATTTTATTATTGCAGTAGGATATTCATGGCTAGACATAGCGGTGGAGGTCGCCGAGGTGGTGGGCGATCCGGTACTGGAGACGGTAGCCACGATGGAGGTTCTTCTTCAGGAGCGAGTAAGTTATCTTACCTAGGATTTAAATATATCTCAAGATGCATTAATTACAATGATAATTGAAGTACTATGTTAAATACAATTATTACATATGCATCTCGTTGATGACACCGAGGGACGAACCTCGGTATCTTTGGTCGTCCGCCGGTAGTGCCACTTACAGTACCGGTGGATGTCATTTCCCAACAGTAAGAGTTAATATATTCGTAATATTTCTATCAGTTATTGCAAAACACAATTTACATAACACATATTGTTATATTTTTTCTGTAGTATACTAGACCTGGTGGCTAAGTACACCCTATACGCGATCTATTTGATGCATCTCCCGAGAGGGTTCATGCGGTTCATTCAGTATGCGCGGTACAGTGCCACTTTTATACAGACCGTCTTGCGGGAGTTTCATGTAATTTAAGAATATTATCACTACATAATTGTATTGGGATGACGAAATTAATTGTTCTTAATTTTAAATAATCTTTTATTATAGGTTTATTATCGATTTCACCCGAGCATCTCTCAGTCAGCTGGCGATGATGTGATTGAGCATCATGTCGCTGTAAATTACTTTGGATGGCTGTATAAGATGAGACAGAAGGCAGCACGGGCAGTTTTGGACCAGCCTGGGACCACCATCAGTGATCATCAACCCCGCATAGTCTCCGATTTAGCTTGGGAGGCTATCTGTGCACACTGGGAGGCTGATGACTTCAAGAAAAAGTCTGAACATGCAAAGAAGAACCGTGGTCAGCTCTGGATAGTACACACCACTGGTTCTCAGTCGTTCGAGGAGACGAAGAAGGTAAGTGCGTTTTATTTAGTTATTTATGTGTCAAGTTCTCACACAAATACTTAAGACATGTTTTATGAATGTTTTTATTAGGCATTGGGGAGGACCTTGGGCTGAGATCCTACCATTCTAGAGTTTTGGGATCGAGCCCACACGCCTAAAGACTAGCGTGCTTTGTCTCAGGCAGCTTTAGCTATACGGGTAAAACTCATCTTACTATTTAGCTTTTAATAATATTCAATCGTAAATAAAATGATATAATTAACATACGTATACGGAATACATTACAGGACCGATTTCAGAGGTTTCGGGACGAGCGTATAGCTGAGCTGGAGACTATTAGGAGGGGTTCTAAGCCATTAGATTCCGCCACCCCTATTCCCGATATTGTATTAGATCGGGATGAGGAGCTGAGACTATGGGTTGCGTCTCAGGATCCCCCTACTAGCAGTACCGGCAGATATCGAGTGTTGGGTCTGCCGAGGATACCCGCATATACACTTCCTGGAGGTAATATTTTTTTATGTTTCATGAAATTACCCGAATTTATCACATTATATAAATTATTATTTGTAATCGAATTTGTATCTCTTTATAGGCTCCAGCTAGCGCCATCGTTCGAGAGCACATGTCGGACCATCTCATACGGGCGCTGGATTGGATGACGATATCTTTTGACGGCTGATAGGGGCCATGTCGGATAGGTTCCGTGCCGATCCGGTCTTTCAACGTCAGCAGTTGCCTTCCAGTTCTCGTCTTCACCAGATTTCTCAGAATATTATAGCAGGGGCCTCTACAGAGAGTACAGGATTACCACGGGAGCAGTTCGACGCTTGGAGCGCCGAGATGCTTTGGATGGTGATTTCCCTCTTGGAGGAGGCTTTTCGTCCGCCCCTACCTACTCAGGTATTCGTATTGTTTATGTTTTTCAATTAAGGCTAGTTTGTTAATTCTCACATTATATACGGACTAATGATTTATATTTTTGATACTATCAACAGGGTGGCGATGGCGAGCAGGCTGGCGATTATGAGCAGGAGCACGACGCTTATTTCCATACACCAGAGCAGCGTCGTTCACCTCCGCCTAATAATGATACTTTTACTAATTTATAGTTCATTTGTATATATTCATGTTATTGTAGAACTTTTTTATATATTGTATTGTCTAATTGCGTCTGTACAAGTATTGTAAATTATATTGTTTAAAATTTATGGAACATTAGCTTATATTTGTAATTGGTTAGCTTATAATACGTTTTGGTGGATATTTGAATGTGAATGTGAATGATAATGAGTTGAAGATTACGTTTTAGTGCTACGTTGTATATTTGAATGTGAGATACATGTTTATATTATTGTGTATTGGGTTGTGACAGGTTACAGGTACACTAATGAGTTTAAACACCTGCAACTGAACTTTTAAAATCTGTATTTAAAAAAATTAGTTACTTCCGACGGAATAGGGTATGCTCGACGGAACTTCCCTCGGAGTTAATAAATAATAAATTTTTAATAAATTCTGAAATGTCCTAATTTTCAGTCGAACATACGTTAACTTCGACGGAATATATTCGTCGTAACAACTATATCTCCGACACAAAGTTCGTCGAAGATAATAATTAGACAATTTTAATAAATATCTAATTATTTTATTTTTCAGTCGAAAATAGTATTAGTCCGAGGGAATAAGTCCGTCGAACATAGGTACTATTATATTCGACGAAAAGTTTCGTCCTATATATTCTGTCGAAGATAGTTCATGTTCGACGAACATCCGTCGGAGATACGTTCGTCGAAGATAATGAATATCCGACGGAATTTTTGACGGATCTTATTTTCGACGCGAATATTTTCGACCGAATATCTGACGGATATTTTCGTCGGGAATAATATATTTTTGACTGAATAGGATTATGTCCGACGGATTATTCCGTCGAACTTAAGGTTTTTTCTTGTAGTGTCTCTATCATCTTTGATCGCCTCGCATCGCCTCTTCATTTACTGTAATTTGTAGAATCGAGATTTCAAATTTGTTGGGACTTATGACTGAATCATCCCACTAAAAGAGGCTAAATGCATGAAAAATTATTGATTCTAACTCAGAATCACAAAATTTTGATTTTCCAAAAGACGAACTGATGTGTAAGTTTTCTATGTTTTAGTTCGCTTATGTTTTTTCTTTAGATCTTCTCTTTCAATTACGTAATTTGTATATGTATATCTTTCATACTCAATTTCAAACAACTTCTACTATACCAAAAATTCCCGATCAAAAAATTTAAAGCCCTAATTTCTTGCTTTAAAAAACGTATGGAGGAGCCAAGCCAAAAGTTGGAATATGTGAGGACATTGTTGATTGATAACTATGATAGTTACACATACAATGTATTCGAAGAGTTTTCTATCATCAATGGAGGTAAGATGTGAGACCCCAGATTTTATGAATAAAGATTTAATTTTCTCGAATTTTTTTTTGAATATTATGGTGTTAATTTGATATAATATTATAGTTGTGGATAATATTTATAAATTTTATAAAGTATGCAAGTTGTTATATAATATTCGATTGGTCGGGGAATATTCGTTTTAACAGGGAATATTCGTATAATAGCACAATCATTGGTGGACCCCACAACGGAATTATTGTCTGATTGAGAAAATGACAAAAATACTTTATGAAAATAACGGCGGAAGTTTTACCATTAACTGTTGAAACACCCTGTGTTAAAAGTACAGTAATACGCGTGCTTGCATAGTAACACACGGTACTGATTATTGATACTTACGTGATAAGTCACTCAATTTTATTTTATTAGTATTATTAATGTAATAAAATATAAAATATTTTTATATAAAACAGAATACTTTTATAAAGTTATTTATTTTATTAGAATATAAATAGAATATATAATATTCTATTATACATAGTGTTTTGCATAGTAATATGTAAGACCCCGAATTTTATGAAATAAAAGTATTCAATTTTCTTATTTAGTAAATTGTTAAATTGATAAAAGTTAAAGTTAAGGGTGATATATGAAATTTTTTCAAAATAAGCAAGTGGCTATAAAATACTTATTGTAGTCGGGGAATATTCGTTTGGTCGTGGAATATTCTTTCTGTCGGGGAATATTCGTACGACGGCGCAGCCATTTGTGGGCCCCATAATGGATAACGGTCGGATGACGAAAACGACAAATTTGAGTTGTTATAAATAATGGCGTAGTTGTTACCGTTAACACTGTTGGAATACCCGATGGTTAAAATACAATAATACGCGTGGTTGCACAGTATTGTTGAATTGTTGATTCTTAGGTAAGAAGGCACTACTCAATAATTGTTACAGTAATTACTGTTCAATATTTTATTTATTCAATAATTGCTGCGTTGATATTTTATATTATTGTTGCTCAATAATTTCACTGCACAATATCTCCATTATCAGATCAATAATTCATATTATTTGAATAATATTATTAGATAGCATTATTGACAATGTTTAGAAAGTTCTGTCAAGGAGAGGTTTGGTCACCTAATTACGCGCCAGTAAGGAGAAATTCTTATTGGAAAGCCCCCACTTTCCTGAGAACTGCCTGGTTGTCATTATTGTGATTTTGTAATATTATTTGTGAATAATTAATTATTGATTTATATGATAAGGAAATATATATTTGATGTGGATATAAATGATGGATTTATGTATGTGGTTATAAATGAAGGAATTAATGTTGAGGTATTTTATCAGTATTTTGTCGGATTGGATGTATTAAAAGATTAAATCGGTGTTCTTACAGCTTTATTGTGTGAATTATAATATTTAATCCGACCGTTGGATCGTTGTAATTTTTGGACAAATTATACATATATAAGTTGAGTATATGTCCACAATTTTTGAACCGTTAAAATTGAACGAATGATTTATTATGAATTTTAAGAGGTGACTGATTCAGAAATTAGGTTTTGGTTAAAAATTCTAGAATTGAGTGGGCCCCACTCTTGGTTGTTGGGGGAGATGGCTGGTTTTTGGTGGGTGAAATAGTAGCAGGTAAAGCCATCAAGTATCAGGTCAAGTCTGCTTCGGCGTGCTAACATTTTCCTATAAATAGAGGGCTAAGTTAGAATTAAAAATCACACCAGAATTCATAAGTTTTCTCTCTAGATTATTGAGTGTATTTTGTGAGTATTTAGATACTTAGTGAGTTGATATTCATCAGTGCAATTTTCCTTCAGCGTCATATCCGATATCCAGTCAGAAGTGCTGCTCTTTTGAGGTAAGGGATAATAAGGGATTTTAAGGATTATTATGTTTTTTAGTTCGTACTTCTTCTGTTCTTCAAAAAATTCTGGAAAAATTTGAAATGATATTTTGATGAGTTTTATTGATTGTGTCCAAAAATGGTAATTTTTGGATGTATAGATTAAGAGTTATGAATTTTATGAGAAAAGACTATTTTAAAATTAACCGCTTATAACTCCTTGTGGTTAACTCCAAAATTGATGAAATGTTTATTGGGAGTACATCTATATAATATCAGTGTACTCTGTGAATTTCAGAATTTTTAGATAAAATTATAATTTATGATAAATGTCTAAATATTCGGCGGTTTTGGCCATATGAAAAATAGTAAATGAATTTTAAAAATTCTAAGAAAAATATATGTTCAATATGGGACTATATTCTGCTAAATCCCAAAAAAGAAATATTTTTGGAACTGATTTGGTAGTTTTCATGAAAATGGTCTAGTTATGAGTAAAAGAATTAAATATGTTATGTGAAGTAAGAAAATTGGAAAATATAATTTTATGGCTTGAGAATCATATATGAGTTATATGCAGATTTTTGATGAGGGTTTTTGTTATTGGTGATGAAATCTTATGAGTTTGACATTTTAGAATGATTAAATGCATTATTTAGTAAAGTATAAACAATTAAAATAAATTGTTTATAAGTTTAAAAAATGTTATTTCAATATCATTATACCGAAATATTGGTATGAATTTTATTGTGGAATTTTTACCTTTTTGTGTCGGATTTACTATTCATGAGTTACTATTCACGAAGTTACTATTCATGGGTTACTATTCACGAGTTACTATTCATGACAAAATTGGTTTCTTTTTCTAACCAAATTATAGTTGATTTATGAATATTACTCTTGAGATTAAAACTATATGTTGATCATATTATTTTTATTATCATATATAACATTTTTATAACCCTAATGATGATATTTCTCTTTGACTTGAGTGTAAAGATGGGTAGATTTTTGGTATGATCATGACTATGGGTTCTCTTTGGCCAGTAGTGCAAAGGTGAAATGATCAACATGGTTATAATTATTATTTATATAAATTCTGAAATGATTATATATTTATTTGAGATAATAATATATTTGTCATGTAGTAAAAATATGAACTGTTGATGAATATATTTGGCCTGTAGTGCAAATATGAACTGTTGAGGAATATCTTTGGCCTGTAGTGCAAAGATGAACTGTTGATGAATATCTTTGGACCGTAGTGCAAAGATGACATGTTGTTGAATATCTTTGGCCAGTAGTGCAAAGATGAACAGGTGTTGAGATGAACATGACCAACTGGTGATACAAATGAATATCGTTGGCCGTAGTGCAAAGATGAAGTTATTAGTATGATTATGAACATGAAATGTGATTTGGTGTAACCATGATCTTTGATGTTTCAGGTAAAGATAGGTGATAAAAATTATCTTCGTCCTGGATGAGAAGATGAATTTAGAACTACAATTATGATTATGAGTTATTCATATGATTGTGAACCAAAATTGTTGATTGATGTTACAGGGATAAAATATTGTTGGTGGATTTTTAACATGGAGAAGATAATAGACTTTATAGTCTATTTGACTCTTCTAATGGATTGCTCGTTCCGCTGCAAGTATGGTTGAAAATTTTTATCATCTACCATATATTCTAAATCTCTGATTTATTACTGATGAAGGCTATTGATAATTTAATTATCTTTAGTCATGATATTCTTCACTGGGCTAGTTGTGCTCACCTTTTTGCTTCACAATTCCTTTCAGGTAATAAGAGTGTAGCTGGGTCGAGCGGAGATAACAGGGGAATAGAACGGTGGTCATCATTTAGTAGTTATATTTGGTGAATCAACTAGGGTGAGGTGAACTCAACTTTGGAAGGGTGTTTTACCACTATCATACAAGATGTCTAATGACATTCAACCTCGTGTCAACATGAGACATGGTTGTGCTCATCCACTTGCTGAGTATATTTACGAGAACTACCTATATAATCTTGGTGTTTGTTTGAAGTATAATTCTCATTTAGAGACAGTGGAGATAATGATATGTCAAGAGAAGACTCACCATTGGGAAAAATATGATAGTAATCTTCTCATTTTTCTTTAGGGTCTATTGGGTCAACCAAGGATAATTCTATGGCCATATGATATCTATCATAACCTAGACGCATGGCCTCCCATGTACGAAGGTTTCCTTGAGCACTTCCTAAAGATTTTAATTTCTAAAACAGTTTTTGACTATACCTTTATGTAAGGTGCCATTATAACGTGCTATCTAAGGTTGGGATGTGAGTCACAATTGGTATATATATGTATCAAAACTCACAGCATATGTGTTGTTGTATTTTGCACGACAATTGTTGTAATAAAGTTGTAGTTATTTTCTGTACCATGTATTTGGCGACTCAGAATGGGTTGGATGGAATTGATCTATTTTGGGGTTGTCACATAATATTTTTTTTATATAAAACAAAATAATTTTATAAAGTTAATTATTTTATTAGACAATAAATAGAATATATTATATTTTATTATGCATAGTGTTGCATAGTGCCTGCATAGTGTTCTATATAGTAAAATCTTTTTATATAAAACAGAATACTTTTATAAAGTTATTCGTTTTATTAGGTTATAAATAGAATATATTATATTTTATTTAAAAATTTTTGTTTTAAATTTGGACCGTCCGTTTAAAGTAAATCAATCTGAACCGTTCATGAATTAGTTACTATGCAGTCCATTCTTCTTTAAATAGAAGCTCATTCCTTCATTATTTCTTACGAATTCACTGAAACTCTAGAGAGAGAAACTATATAGAGAGTTCTTCTTCTATAATCTTGAACGTATTTCTTTAGAGTTTAAGAAAGATTTGAGCGTAATGCCAGTTTTTTCGAGTATATTCTCGCCCTACCAGTCGGAATACTCTTCTTTTACGGGAAGAGATATTATTTGTTGTACCGGTAAGAGGTATTCTTTCTTGCTTATTCGTGAAGAGGACTTCTGTTATTCCATTCTTTATTATTCTGTTAGAATAACCTGTATACGCGATCTACCCTATACATGGTGAAATTTTCTGTTATTCCATTCTTTATCATTATGTTGGAATAACTTGTTTATGCGAAGTATTGCATACATGGTGAAATTCTTCTATTATTCCATTCTTTATTATTATGTTGGAATAATCTGTCTATGCAAAGTACTGCATACATGGTGAAATTCTTTTGTTATTCCATTCTTTATTATTCTGTTGGAATATCTTGTCGGTACGTATTACGCCTGACTTGGTTCCATTATTTATTATTCTGTTGGAATATCCTGTTTGTGCGTTTACGCATGATCTGGTTCCGTTCTTTATCATTCTGTTGGAACATCCTGTCTGTGCTTTACGTAATACCTGGTTCCGTTATTTATTATTCTGTTGGAATAATCTATCTGTGCGGTCTATCGCATGCATGGTGATTTCTTTTGTTATTTCATTCTTTATTATACTCAGTTGGTTAAAGTTTTGACTTCTATACTCCATGAAATTAGTGGAATATCCTTGATGTTTTCGCTTCATCCAGTATCCTTACCCCCACCCCACCCCACCCCACCCCACCCCACCCCCACTCCCACTCCCACTCCCACCCCAAAAAAATAATATTATGTGATTATGTATACACTCCTTACCCCCCACCCCACTCACCCCCCAAAAAAATAATATTATGTGATTATGTATACACCCCTTACCCCCACCCCAACCAAAAAAAATATATAATTATGTGATTATGTATATCTTATAGCATTATTTAAGGAGCCTAAATTCCACCCCTTATATCCGTCTCTCTATCTATTGTATATATTAATTTCATTTTTTAAAAAGTTTGTTTAAAAGTCAAAATATCTTAAAATAATTAATATGGTTAATATAGTTTTTAACCATAACCATATGGTTCCAACCCACATAACCCATATTAAAAATGATTAATATGATTTTAGTTCTTAAATGGAACCATAACCATATTTTGAAAATCAAAATCAACTCATTACCATAATTTGCCAGACGTACTAAAGAACGTGTTCCTCAAATTCATATCTTGTTTTGAAGTTCTTGTGTTGTCTTAAATGTTTTTTTTATCCAAATATGTTTGTGCACATATGATGAATTCTCTTTTAGCTAATAAAGCCACATATTTTCAAGGTACAATAATCAATAGCTTATCACAAAGGAGGAAATAAATTTTCACAATAAGAAAAAAAAACAACGGGGAGAATTAAACATTTAAACCTAAACTCTTTTTAGGTTTAAGGATTTAGTTATAACCATCACACATTCACACTAATAACTCATTAAAACACATTATCCAGAGAAATAAAATGTCCGTAAAACATTTTGCAGTCCGTAACTCACACAAATTATTATGATATATCCTAGGAGAGAAATAAAATGTTACAACATTTTGCAGTCCGTAAAACTTGAACATGCTTAAATCTTGAAATATTTTACATTGTCGAAAATCAATATAATGACATTATATCATTTTAAATGAGAAAAATTAATTTCTAATAAGAAAAAAGTAATATTTTTGCAGAGTTAGACGTGATAATGAAACCCGGTCTAATGAGAAAAAAAGGCCTAATTTCGACGGAAATTTCTGTTGGAATTAGGCTTAGTATGTCGAGTTTGTATTGTTTTAAAATTTCGGTCGAATAAACACTAGTCGGGAATAAGTCTGTCGAAAATAGTAATTAATTATGGCTTGTGGAATTAAAGGTGTTTGTTTCAGACGAAATTTTTGTCATTACAAAAAAAAGATGTGTTTGCATGGTCTCACGAAGACATGGTCTATTTATCCACTGACATTGTCATTCATTGCCTTCCTATCAGAGGGGAATTCAAGCCAGTCAGGCAGAAGCTCAGGCGATTAAAACCTGAGTGGAGGTTAAAGGTTAAAGAGGAATTATGAAACAATTTCAAGTCAGCATCATCATGGTGCCAACATACCCTCAATGGCTATCCAACATAGTACCCGTTCCGAAAACTGGAGGAGAGGTTCCATTTTGCGTGGATTACAGTGATTTGAACAAAGCTTGTCTCAAAGATAGCTTTCTGGTCCCATTCATCCACATACTCATTGACAATACGACATGTACTCCTTTGTTGATTGCTTTGCGAGGTACCATCAAATCATGGATGCTGAGGAAGATCGTGAGAAAATTATTTTCATCACTCCTTAAGGAATCTTCTGCTAACAGACGATTGTCGTTCGGCCTCATCAATGCCGGAGCTACCTATCATTGGATATTCCTTTAAAAAATAAGTGGGACCGCGGGTGGTATTTTTGTAAATAACAGGAAAGTAAGTGGGACATGTGAGGCCCCCAAAATTAGGTATACATCACCCATTCTGAGTCGTCAAATACATGGTACAAAATTCAAATACAACTTCATTTATACAACTGTTGAGCTGTCGTATATAATACGACCACAGTTAACTATGAGTTTTAATACAAATGTATGTAACTCTCATGGTACCTCGACCACAACCTTACAATGATACTTTACATAAAAGTATAGTCAAAAATTATTTTAAAAATTAAAATCTTTGGAAAGTGCTCAAGGAAACATTCGTACATGAGAGGTCATTCGTCTAGGTTATGATAGATATCATATGTCCACAAAATTATCCTTGATTGACCCAAAAATCCCCAAAGAAAAATAAGAAGATTATTCTCATATTCTTTCCAATGGTGAGTCTTCTCGTGACATATAAATATCAACGTTGTCTCCAAGTGAAAATTATATTTCACATAAACCCCAAGATCATATAGGTAGTGCTCGTAGATATATTCAGCAAGTGGATGTGCACAACTATGTCTTGTGAGAACACGAGGTTGTATGTCATTAGACATCTTGTATGAAAGTGGTAAAACACCCTTCCAAAGTTGGGTTCGCCTCACCCTATTTGATTCACTAAATATAACTACTAAATGATGTATAGAATACAACACACTTTTTTATACTGTTTAGGGAGAACCTCCACAGCTAGAGATCACCGTTCTATTCCCCTGTTATCCCCACTCGACCCGGAAACACTCTTATTACCTGAAAAGAATTGTGAAGCAGAAAGGGTAAGCATAACTAGCCCAGTAAAAAATATCATGACTAAAGTTAATTTACACTATCAATAGCCTTCATTATTAATAAATCAGAGATTTAGAACTTATGGTAGATGATAAAAGTTTTCAACCATAGTTGCAGCGGAACGAGCAATCCATTAGAAGAGTCAAATAGACCATCAGTTCTATTATCTTCTTCATGTTAAAAGTTCACCAATAATGTTTTATCCCTGTAACATCAATCAACAATTTCTGTCCACAATCATATGAATAACTCATAATCATAATTATGATTATAAATTCCTCTTCGCACCTAGGACAAAAATAATTTCATCACATATCTTCACCTGAAATATCAAAAATTATGGTTAAACCAAATCACAATTCTTGTTCATAATCATACTAATAAATTCATTTTTGCACTACGGCCAAAGATATTCATTAACAATTCATCTTTGCACTACAAGCCAAAGACATACAACTGTATTTTTGAAAAGTCAAGTAGAGCATGATATCTACTATCTTTCGCAAATTAAAAATGTATAACCAATATTTTATCGCTGAGACTCAGCTGAATAAATAATTCACATCATCGAATTATCCATGCACTACATCCAAGGATATTCGTTAGTATCACATCCATGAATTATCTATGCACTACGACTAAAGATATTCATTATTCTCACATTCATGAATTAATATTTCATCGCTGAGACTCAGCTCAATAATTAATCTACATCATCGAATCATCCATGCACTACAGGCCAATGATATTCATTAGTATCACGATCACAAATTATTCATGCACTACGGGCCAAAGATAATCGTGTTTTCATCAACAGTCCTGATCATGCCATAAAACAATTCATCTTTGCACCCTTGGCCGAAGAGAATCCATAGCCATAATCATACCAAAAACTGTCCATCAATGCACTACGGGCCAATGAGGATTTTTTTTCCACATCATTTGTAACATTACGGTCATGATTATACCGAATAATCCCTGGTCATAATCATACCAAGTCCATCTATGCACTAAAGGCCACATATGACTTTTAACATAATATAAACATGAGGATGATGACAATGATATAAGAATTCAATAAAACAAGTTCAAGACTTAATTTATCAAAGAACTAATAACGTCCAAATTGTCAACATGATACTTCTTTGTGGAGTAAAATTCAAGAATGCTCAGAAAAATATTTCTATGAAAAGATACTGGATGAAGCGCAAATATCAAGCACATTCTACTAATTTTATAGAGTATAGAAGTCAAAACTTTAACCAACTGAGTATAAAAAAGAATGGAATAACAAAAGAAATCACCATGCATGCGGTACTTCGCATAGACATGTTATTCCAACAGAATAATAATAACGGAACCAGGTCAGGCGATATTCGCACCGACGGGATGTTCCAACAGAATAATAAAGAATGGAATAACAACAGAAATCACCATGCATGCGGTACTTCGCATAGACAGGTTATTCCAACAGAATACTAAATAACGGAACCAGGTCAGGCGTAATATGCACTGACAGGATATTCCAACAGAATAATAAATAATGGAACCAGGTCCGGCGTAAAATGCACAGACAGGATATTCTAACAGAATAATAAAGAATGGAACCATGTCCGACGTAAAACGCACAGACAGGATATTCCAATAGAATAATAATGAATGGAATAATAGAAGAATTTCACCATGTATTGGGTAGCCCGCGTATACAGGTTATTCCAACAGAATAATAAATAATGGAATAACAGAAGTTCTCTTCATGAATACAAATGAAATAAAATAAAATAAAATGATGTGATAATTACGTGGCAACAGATTTTAAAAAAATTAATGCTGACGTGGCAAAAAATACATAATATTCATTTTAAAGTTTTAAAAATAACAAAAATATAATAAAAAAAACAGATTTTTTTAAAAAATATTATTTTTAATAAAAACAGATTTTTTTAAAAAACATAATTTTTTAAAAAAACATAATTTTTTTTAAAAAATATAATTTTTTTAAAAAACGGATTTTTGGAAAAAACAGATTTTTTTAAAAAAATTTAAAAATCAGATTTTTTTTAAAAAACAACTTTTTTTAAAAACAGATTTGACAAATTTTTTTAAAAACAGTTTTTTTTTAAAAAACAAAATTTTTAAAAAAAAATAGATTTTTTTAAAAACAGATTTTACAATTTTTTTAAAAAATAGATTTTAAAAAAATCTTTTTTAAATTATTTTTTTAAAAAAAGTATTTTTTTTAAAAAAAACTGAATTTTTTTAAAAACGTACTTTTTTTTAAAAACACAATTTTAAAAAAAAATAGATTTTTTTTAAAAAACATAATTTTTTTAAAAAAAAATAATTTAAAAAACAGATTTTTTTAAAATCTGTTTTTTAAAAAATTTGTAAAATCTGTTTTTAAAAAAAATCAGATTTTAAAAAAAAAGTTTTTTTTTAAAAAATTATGTTTTTTTAAAAAATCTATTTTTTTAAAAACTTATTTCTTTTAAAAAAATAATGTTTTTTTAAAAAAATCTGTTTTTTTAAAAAATTGTGTTTTTAAAAAAAAGTACACTTTTTTAAAAAATCTGCACTTTAAAAATTTAAATCTGTTTTATAAAAAAATTTAAAAATTTGTTTTTTTAAAAAATTGAAAAAAATCTGTTTTTAAAAAAATTGTTTTTTTTTAAAAAACTGCTTTAAAAAAAAAATTTAAATCTGTTTTTAAAAAAATTTGTTTTTAAAAAATATCTGTTTTTAATTTTTTTTTTAAAAAAAATCTGTTTTTTACAAAAGTTCTGTTTTTAAAAAAAAAATTATATTTTTTAAAAAAATTATGTTTTTTTAAAAAAAATCTGTTTTTATTAAAAATAATATTTTTTTTAAAAATCTGTTTTATTTTATTATATTTTTGTTATTTTTAAAACTTTAAAATGAATATTATGTATTTTTTGCCACGTAAGCATTAATTTTTTGAAAATCTGTTGCCACGTAATTACCACATCATTTTTTATTTTTTTTAAAGCCAGCTGTTAACGTCCATCCAATTTTTTGGACGGAATGGGTTGATTGTTAATTTTTAAAAAGTTTAGTGGGCTAATTGAATATTTTAAAAGTACAGTGGCTAATTCGTTAAATCACTATAACCACAGTGGCCAAAAGGTGCTTTTTGCTATTTACTATTCATGAGTTACTATTCACGACGGGTTACTATTCATGAGTTACTATTCACGAGTTACTATAACGGGTGATGAAAATTATCTTTGTACTGGATGAGGAAAAGAATTTAGAACTACAATTACGATTATGAGTTATACACGTGATTGTGGACATGAATTGTTGATTGATGTTACAGGGATAAAACATTATTGGTGGACTTTTAACATGGAGAAGATAATAGATTTTATGGTCTATTTGACTCTTCTAATGGATTGCTCGTTCTGCTGCAACTATAGTTGAAAAGTTTTATCATCTACTTTATATTCTAAATCTCTGATTTATTACTGTTGAAGGCTATTGATAATTTATTTATCTTTAGTCATAATATTCTTTACTGAGCTAGTTGTGCTCACTCTTTTGCTTCACAATTCCTTTTAGGTAATACGAGTGTAGCTGGGTCGAGCGGGGGTAACAGGGGAATAGAATAGTGGTCATCATTTAGTAGTTATATTTGTTGAATCAAATAGGGTGAGGTGAACCCAACGTTGGAAGGGTGTTTTGCCACTATCATACAATATGTCTAATGACATACAACCTCGTATCATCATAAGACATGGATGTGCTCATCCACTTGCTGAGTATATATACAAGCACTACCTATATAATCTTGGAGTTTGGTTGAAGTATAATTCTCAATTAGAGACGGTGGAGATAATGATATGTCAAGAGAAGACACACCATTGGGAAGAATATGATAGTAATCTTCTCATTTTTCTTTGGGGTCTATTGGGTCAACCAAGGATAATTTTGTGGGCATATAATATCTATAATAAGCTAGATACATGGCCTCCCATGTACGAAGGTTTTCCTGAGCACTTCCCAAAGGTTTTAATTTCTAAAACAGTTTTTGACTGTACCTTTATGTAAGGTGTCATGGTGACGTGCTATCCAAGTTGGTGTCCAGAGTCACAGTTGATATATTTTAGTATCAAAACTCACAACATATGTGTTGTTGTATTTTGTACGACAATTATTGTAATAAAGTTGTAGTTGTTTTCTGTACCATGTATTTGGCGACTCAGAATGGGTTGGATGGAATGGACCTATTTTGGGGTCGTCACAACTACGGCCAACGATATTCATTAACAATTCATCTTTGCACTACAAGCCAAAGACATACAACTGTATTTTTGAAAATTCAAGTAGAGCATGATATCTACTATCTTCCTCAAATTAAAAGTGTATAACCAATGTTTTATCGCTGAGACTCAGCTGAATAAATAATCCACATCATCGAATTATCCATGCACTACGGCCAAGGATATTCGTTAGTATCACATCCATGAATTATCCATGCACTACGGCTAAAGATATTCATTATTATCACATCCATGAATTAATATTTCCTCGCTGAGACTCAGCTCAATAATTAATCCACATCATCGAATCATCCTTGCACTACAGGCCAAGGATATTCATTAGTATCACGACCACGAATTATCCATGCACTACGGGCCAAAGATAATCGTGCTTTCATCAATGGTCCTGATCATGCCATAAAACAATTCATCTTTGCACCCTTGGCCGAAGAGAATCCATAGTCATAATCATACCAAAAACTGTCCATCAATGCACTACGGGCCAATTAGGATTTTTTTTCCACATCATTTGTAACATTACGGTCATGATTATACAGAATAATCCCTGGTCATAATCATACCAAGTCCATCTATGCACTACAGGCCACAGATGACTTTCAACATAATATAAACATGAGGATGATGACAATGATATAAGAATTCAATAAAACAAGTTCAAGAATTAATTTATCCAGAACCTAATAACGTCTAAATTGTCAACATGATACTTCTTTGTGGAGTAAAATTCAAGAATGCTTAGAAGAATATTTCCATGAAAAGATACTGGATGAAGCGCAAATATCAAGCATATTCCACTAATTTCATGGAGTATAGAAGTCAAAACTTTAACCAACTGAGTATAATAAAGAATGGAATAACAAAATAAATCACCATGCATGCGGTACTTCGCATAGACATGTTATTTCAACAGAATAATAATAACGGAACCAGGTCAGGCGAAATTCGCACCGACAAGATGTTCCAACAGAATAATAAAGAATGGAATAACAACAGAAATCACCATACATGTGGTACTTCTCATAGACAGGTTATTCCAACAAAATACTAAATAACGGAACCAGGTCCGGCGTAAAACGCACAGACAGAATATTCTAACAGAATAATAAAGAATGGAACCAGGTCCGGCGTAAAACACATAGACAGGATATTCCAACAGAATACTAAAGAATGGAACCATGTCCAGCGTAAAACGCACAGACATGATATTTCAACATAATAATAAAGAATGGAATAATAGAAGAATTTCACCAAGTATAGGGTATCCCGCGTATACAGATTATTCCAACAAAATAATAAATAATGGAATAACAGAAGTTCTCTTCATGAATACAAAAGAAATAATACCCATTATAAGTACAACAAATAATATCCTCTACCGTAAAAGAAGAGTATTCCGATTGGTAGGGTGAGGATATACTCGAAGAAAACTTGCACTATGCTCAAAGCTTTCTTAAACTCTAAAGAAATACGCTCAAGATTAAAGAAGAAGAACTCTCTCTATAGTTTATCTTTCTAGAATTTCAGTGAATTCGTAAGAAATAATAAAGGAATGAGCTTCTATTTATAGAAAAATAGACTGCATAGTAACTAACTCATGAACGGCCCAGATTGATTTACTTTAATCTGACGGTCCATATTTAAAGCAAAATCTTTTAAATAAAATATAATATATTCTATTTATAATCTAATAAAACGAATAACTTTATAAAAGATTTAATATACAAATACTATGCAGGCACTATACAAATACTATGCATAATAAAATCTAATATATTCTAATTATTGTCTAATAAAACAGATAACTTTATAAAAGTATTTTGTTTTATATAAAAAGATTTTACTATGCAAAATACTATGCAGGCACTATGCAACACTATGCATAATAAAATATAATATATTCTAATTATTGTCTAATAAAACAAATAACTTTATAAAAGTATTTTGTTTTATATAAAATGATTTTACTATACAAAATACTATGCAGGCACTATGCAACATTATGCATAATAAAATATAATATATTCTAATTATTGTCTAATAAAATAAAAAATTTTATAAAAGTATTCTGTTTTATATAAAAAGCTTTTCTGTTTTATTACATTAATAATACTAATAAAACAAAACTGAGTAACTTCTCACGTAAGTATCAATAATCAATACCGTGTGCTACTATGCAACCACGCGTATTACTGTACTTTTAACACCGGGTGTTTCAACAGTTAACGGTAAAACTTCCGCCGTTATTTTCATAAAAATATTTTTGTCGTTTTCTCAATCCGACAATAATTCCGTTGTGGGGTCCACCAATGATTGTATCATCGTACGGATATTCCCCGACTAATCGAATATTCCCCGACACAACGAATATTTTATATCAACTTGCTTACTTTGCAAAAAAAAAAAATCACATATTACCCTTAACTTTAAACTTTTATCAATTTAACTATTTACCAAAATAGAAAAATTGAATACTTTTATTTCATAAAATTTGGGATCTCACAGGACAACTCTATTTTAATATTATTTTTTTATTTTAAAGAAATCTCCAAAATGCCGTAGTTTTAATAAATGAGTGATATTTAAGAGAGAGTGCTATTTAAGAGGAGTGCTTTAGATCCGTTATGCCTAAAATTATTTTTTACACACCCAAATATAATTAAGTGACTAATTTATCCTAATAAATAAGATCCAAATTCATTTATTTACCATATTAACTATAAAACAAAATGCAACTTAAATAAATACAACAATTATATATGTAAGATGGAATTGAACACTTGACTGAGAGCCTTTGTCTTGAGTGGTACTCTCCATCTCTTGCCGAACAAGAGGTCCTAGATTCAATTCCCCACAAATTACCAAAAAACAAATTAAGCACTACATAATGCTAATAAAAAAATAAAGCCAAATAAAACCTCATAATTGCTTCCCTAGAAATATAGGATGTTCATGTCTTGGAAGAAAATTAGACAAAAAAGAAGAAAAAGAAAAGGTCACCCTCTTTTTCAATAATAATAATACATAAACTAATTGTTTGATATTGAATAAATATTAAACACATGAATGGGTGTAGGATGAATAATAGCTTGTTTTATATTATTATCAACAAATCGGATGATTTTTTTAGGCTAATTTTCTTCTAAAGACATGAATATTTTATATTTCTCAAGAGGATAATTATGAGGTTAAATTTTTCTTTATTTTCTTATAAGCATTATATAGCGTCTAACCATCTTATGTATTTTTTTAAAATTGTTTTTATTTTGTAGTTAATATGCATAATATATAGAATAAAGGGAAAAATTAGAACCTAATAAATAAGTACATTGGTTGTCATTTAGGTGGGCAACTAATAATTTAGGGTGTGCAAATATCAGTGTCCATATTATAAAGCGGGAGGAAATTGGGCGGTTGTTTTTTTGGTATAAACTCCAAAAGTGAAATTTTTAAGCTTTCAAATTTATCCTTAGTAGGAGCAGTTACTTCTTAAACTCAAAATTTTCTATTTTGTCTCCACACTCCTTTATTAATCCTTATATTTTCATTTATTCTATACACACATAGTGTGTGTGCCAGTATTCTAGTTCTAATTAATTAGGCTATTACCAACCATCATCCATTCATAGTGTTGGATGTGATTATTTGGGTCTAGCCATGGTACGACCCAGTCTATTTAATGGTCCGGATCTGATGATGGCCCATATGTTTTTATTATGACAATGGAAGAGTCCTTATTAAAATAGGTTGTGTTTCCTTATTTGGAGGGATAAGGAGTCCTTCTTCTAGTAGGATATGGGTGGAGGTGGCTTCTATATATATGGCTACAAGCTAGGGTTTGAGGGGAGAATATCATAGAACACAACAACTTGTACTCTCCATATACACATCTTGCACTCTCAATATTATTATAGTGGATTACTCTCCCTCCCCGTGGTTTTTTCCAATTAGGTTTTCACGTAAATTCTTGTGTTCATGCTTTATATTTCTTTATTTATGTTTATGTGAGTGTATTTCGTGAGTTTGATTTCACAACAATTACTCCATCAAACCGTTGGCGCTATTTTGGCCTGTTGTTTTGGTGATTTCGTCAGGCGTACAAAATCAGGCGTTAACATTTATTGTTGGAGAACCAACCTTATACCAACCGAACCAACCTTATCACTACCGAAGATATAAAGAATCAACTTTATACCAACCGAACTAAAGGATGTCCGGCCAGATTTCATATCTGTTGCGGTGTGGGACCAGATGTGCAGTATTTGGGATGGCGAGGCCTTCAAGAAGATGTCGGCACAACGTTCAGCTGCCCGACAGCAGAGTCGTCTCCCACACTGCACTGGGTTTCAGTCGTACAACCTGTATCGGGAGAGACTCAAGCTGAATTTAAAGCATGCACCCTCCCGCTTGAAATTTTGATGGCACGCCTACCAAAAGAAAGGTGACGGTGGTTATATCTCACCTGAGGCACAAGGCATTGTTGTAAGTTATTTAATTCTCATATTTTGTATGTATTTAAAATTCGGATATTCTTTTGTATTATTTCATTTTATACTTTGCGTATTATCTACTAATGTTTTTTTTCCAGCGACGGTTCGAGGATCTTGCAGTGGCCCGGAGCATCCAGAGAGGTGACACTCCAGCAGATGAGTCTCGCATGCGGACGATGAGATAGAGGATTGGCTGCAGACTACAAGGGGACCGAAGAAGGGTAGAGTTGTGGGCATTCCCCATGTCCCAGCTTACACCTTAGTCCTTGCTGCGAGATCTCGGCGACGCCCACCCACTGGAGGTAGTGGTGCGAGTGGATCGGGCGGCGGCCCTTCATTGTTCGACGACTTCTTCCGGCGGATCATAGAGGGATAAATGGCGAGCAGTGTTGTGCAGTCAGGCGCACCATCACGCGAACGGATCTATCAGTTGGCTCAGGAGGTTATCCACGGCTCTAGCGATCCTACTACTGTCGTTGACGACCTCATTGGTGTAGTACGGGAGGAGGCCATCCGCCTATGTGCAGTTGTCTTGGCCAACATCTTTCCACCACATGTTCGACAGGTAAAAACAATTAAATTATGTACTTCCTTATTTAATTTATGTAATTTGTAATTGTATTGCTTAGATAAACTTAAGATAAAACCCTAAAACACGCAGACATGCCACGCAAACACACATATAACACTGCGTAGGTAATAGACACGTATTACAACTTACAGGACTAGATTCCGATATATGAAGACCGAGTTATCGCCCAGTTTGCAAAACTCGTCAACACTTAAGCAAAAAGCCGAAAATAGGTCAAAACCCGTCTCGGTCGTCCGAACGCCATGCAAACACACGCATAGCACCGCGTATGTATTAGACACACGTTACAACTTACGGGACTCAATTCCAACATACGGAGACAGAGTTATTGCCCAGTTTGCAAAACTCGCTAACACTTAGACAAAAAACCAAAAAATAGGTCAAAACCTGCCTCGGTCGTTCAAATGCCACGCAAACACACACGTAACACCGCGTAGGTATTAGACACGCGTTAGAACTTACAGGACTCGATTCCGACATACGAAATCCGAGTTATCGCCCAGTTTGCAAAACTCGCCAACACTTAGGCAAAAAGCCGAAAAATAGGTCAAAACTTGTCTCGGTCGTCCGAATGCCACACAAACATATAAGTAGAACCGCGTACATGCGTTACAACTTACGAGACTCGATTCTGACATACGGAGATCGAGTTATCGCCTAGTTTGCAAAACTCGCCAACACTTAGGCAAATAGCCAAAAAAATAGGTCAAAACCCGACTCGGTCGTCCGAACGCTATACAAACACACACATAGCACCGCGTAGATATTAGACACGCGTTACAACTTACGGAACTCAATTCTGACATACGGAGACTGAGTTATTGCCCAGTTTGTGAAACTCGTCAACACTTAGGCAAAAAGCCGAAAATAGGTCAAAACACGTCTCGGTAGTCCGAACGCCACGCAAACATACACGTAGCACCGCGTATGTATTAGACACGCGTTAGAACTTACAGGACTCGATTCTGACATACGGAATCCGAGTTATCGTCCAGTTTGTAAAACTCGCAAAGACTTGGGCAAAAAGCCAAAAAATATGTCAAAACTCGCCTCGGTCGTCCGAACGCCACGCAAACACACACGTAGCACCGCGTAGGTATTATACATGCATTAGAACTTACGGGACTCGATTCTGACATATGGAGACCGAGTTATCACCCATTTTGCAAAACTCGCCAACACTTAGGCAAAAAACTGAAAAATAGCACACATAGCACCATAGCACACATATTATACCCGCCTCGGCCGTCCAAACGACACACAAACACACACATAGCACCACGTAGGTATTATACATGCGTTAGAACTTACTTGACTCGATTTCGACATACGGAGATCGAGTTATCGCCCAGTTTGTAAAACTCAACAACATTTAGGCAAAAATCAGAAAAAGAGCTCAAAACATACCTCGGCTGTCCGAATCCCATGAAAACACATACATAGTACCGCGTAGGTATTAGACACGCGTTATAACTTACAGGACTCGATTTCGATATACGGAGACCGAGTTATCGCATAATTTACAAAACTCAACAACACTTAGGCAAAAAGCCGAAAAATAGGTCAAAACCCGCCTCGACCGTCCGAACGCCACACAAACACATACATAGCACCGCGTAGGTATTATATACGCGTTAGAACTTACGAGACTCGATTCTAACATACGGAGACCGAGTTATCGCCTAGTTTGTAAAACTCAACAACATTTAGGCAAAAACCCGAAAAAGAGCCCAAAACCCACCCCGATCGTCCGAACGCCACGCAAACACACACGTAGCACCGCGTAGGTATTAGACACGCGTTATAACTTACGGGACTTGATTCTGACATACGGAGACTGAGTTATCGCACAGTTTGCAAACTCAACAACACTTGAAGAACACAAACAAAACTAATTTAAATATGCTCTATTTTTGAATTTGTTATTAATAGTTTAATTTTGTAGGGTCTTGTTGATGAGACTTCGGCGGGTGGAGGTTGCGGCACAGGCGATGCCCGTGGTGGAGATGGTGATGACCGCCGATATGACGCCCCCAAAATTAGGTATACATCACTCATCTTGGGTCGTCAGATACATGGTACAAAATTCAAATACAACTTACTAATACAACTGTCGTGTACAATACGACAAAACATAACTGTGAGTTTGAATACAATTATTGTCTACTAGAGATTATACAAACTCAAAAGGAGTCCTCATTACAATTATTAACACACTATTTCACAGAATAGTGAGGACTACTAATACTATCCTCTGGACCGTCACTCCGTTCCCCGACTAGTCCCTGCTATGTTCTCATTTCCTGAAGAGAACAGTGAAAGAAAGGGTGATCTCAACTAGCCCAGTAAGAAATATTATGACTAAGATAATGCAGAATAAATTATCATTAGTCTCCAACAATGTTAAACTGATAAAATATAATAGACATCAAGTTTAACTGCAGCGGAACAAGCAATCCATTAAAAGAGTTAAGTAGAAATAAAATATACTATCTTTTATGATAAAAAAGGTTTTTCATCACTGTTATCGCTGGGACTCAGCTTAATAAATAATCCACGTCATCGAATCACCCCTGCACTACGGCCAAGGATATTCTTTAGTATCACGACCACAATTATCCATGCACTACGGTCCAAGAATATTTATGTATTCATTAATGGTCATAATCATGCCAACAACTGTCCATCAATGCACTACGGCTAATGAGAACTTTTACCACATCATTTGTAACATTACGGTCATGATTACACCAAATAATCCTTGGTCATAATCATACCAAGTTCATCTATGCACTACAGGCCACAGATGACTTTCAACAAAATATAAACATGAGGATGATGACAATGATATAAGAATTCAATAAAATAATTTCAAGAATTATTTTATCCAGGAATTATTAACGTCCAAATTGTCAACATGATACTGTTTTGTAGAGTAAAATTCAAGAATGATCAGAAGAATATTTTCATGAAAAGATACTGGATGAAGCGCAAATATGAAGGATATTCTACTAATTTCATGGAGTATAGAAGTCAAAACTTTAACCAACTGAGTATAATAAAGAATGGAATAATAAAAGAAATCACCATGCATGCGGTACATCGCATAGACAGGTTATTCCAACAGAATAATAATAACGGAACCAGGTCAGGCAAAATTTGCACCGACAGGATGTTCCAACAGAATAATAAAGACAGAACCAGGTCCGGTGTAAAACACACAGACAGGATGTTCCAACAGAATAATAATAAGACGGAACCAGGTCCGGTGTAAAACACACAGACATGATGTTCCAACAGAATAATAATAAAGACGGAACCAGGTCCGGTGTAAAACACACAGACAGGATGTTCCAATAGAATAATAGAAGAATGTCACCAAGTATAGGGTAGACCGCGTATACAGGTTATTCCAACAGAATAATAAGAAATAGAATAACAACAGTTCTCTTCATGAATAAGAAAGAATAACACCCCTTACGAGTACAACAAATAATATTTCCTACCTTAAGAAGAAGAGTTCTGGATATATAAGTAGTGAAGTAGCAGAATACTTTCTTCTTTCTCTCTATAGTTTATCTCTTTAGAGTTTCAGTGAATTCGTAAGAAAATAATGAATGAATGAGCTTCTATTTATAGAAAAATGGAATGCATAGTAACTAACTCATGAACGGTCAAGATTGATTTACTTTAATCTGACGGTCCATATTTAAAGCAAAATCTTTTAAATAAAATATAATATATTCTATTTATAATCTAATAAAACGAATAACTTTATAAAAGATTTTACTATACAAACACTATGCATAATAAAATATAATATATTCTAATTATTGTCTAATAAAACAGATAACTTTATAAAAGTATTCTGTTTTATATAAAAAGATTTTACTATGCAAAATATTATGCAGACACTATGCAACACTATGCATAATAGAATATAATATATTCTATTTATAGAATAACTTTATAAAATTATTCTGTTTTATATAAAAAGATTTTCTGTATTATTACATTAATAATACCAACAAAACTGAGTGACTTATCACTTAAGCATCAATAATTAATATCGTGTGCTACTATGCAATCACGCGTATTACTGTACTTTTAACACCAGGTTTTTTAACAGTTAACGGTAAAACTTCCGTCGTTATTTTCATAAAGTATTTTTGTCGTTTTCTCAATCCGACAATAATTCCATTGTGGGGTCCACCAATGATTGTGCCGTTGTACTAATATTCCTTGTTAAAACGAATATTCCCCGACCAATCAAATATTATATAACAACTTGCGTACTTTGCAAAATTTATAAATATTACCCACAACTATTATATCAATTTCACTCCATAATATTCAAAAATAATATTTATAGAAAATTCATCTTTATTCAAAAAGTTGGGATTTTACAGCCGAGCTGATGCTGATGAGACTATTGAGGGTGGGACCAGTAGTCAGACTGGAGGTGGGACTGGCGTTGGGACCGGCAGTGGGACCGGCGGCGATGATGATACCGACATTCTTGATCTTGGGTTGTAGTACCCATTATGTTTATATTTTGACTTTCATATATGTATATTTACACAGCTTTTGAGTTGTACAGACTAGAGTTTAGTATCTAGTTAGGTTGTTGGTATATGTATCTAACTATATTGATTGTTTATGATTATATTTTGTATTTACATCGTACTACTTTTATCTATAAGTCATTACGTTGTTTACATATTTGATGGTTGATATAACAAAAGCTATTATTGTTATTGATATGCGTTCGTGAAGAATTCTTTATTTTTCTTTAGTTTATTACATTAATTATGTATATGTAAATGAACAGGGGTATTTTGAAATTTCAAAAAAATATATTCTAAAAACCTCATTGGCGACGGGGCGTGGAGGGTCATTGGCGACGGCTATGCCGTCGGCACTGACTGTTTTTTAATTTATTGAAATTACTATTACTGACGGTCTGTCCGTCGCCAATGCCGTCGCCAATACATCATGACTGACGGTTAGCCGTCGCCAATTACCCCGTCGATAATGACACTCTTGCCGACGGCGAGCGACAGGAGCCAGGGGCGACGATCCATACGGCGACGGGAAGGGGCAACGGCCATTGTCGTCGCTAATGACCTCATTGTCGACGACAATAGTATCATTGGCGACGGCATAGCCCGTCGGCAATGACCTGTTTGAAATTTGAAATCATATTACACGCCTTTGATCAAGTTTGTTGCCTTCTTGAAGTACTGTAAAAGTAACTTGTTGGCGGAGTTGAAGTAAAATAAGGGATATATGTATTTATAATCTTGCAAATATATATGCTGATGGCCTTAGTTGACCTAGCATGCAAAGGGTTGTCCGAGAGCAGTTGCAAGGTCACTACTAAAAAAATGGTCATTTGTGATGGCCAAAATCCATCACAAAAACTAGAAAAACCATCACGAAAGGTTTACGTGATGGCTTTAAGCATCACAATGGCCATCTTGTATACGCCCATCATGAAAAGGTTTTACGTGATAGTTTTGTCAATCACACAAACTCTTAGTGCTTTTGTGATGATTAATACAATCACATTAACACATAATCTATTGTGATTGTTAAAGTCATCACAAAAAAACAAGATTTTAGGTATTAAAGGTAAGAACGTGAATATCTATTTACGGATAATTTATTTTATTATTTTAATTGTATCAAATGATACTTGTAGGATTCGAACCCTCCCCCCATTTGCGAACTAAATAACGAGTATTACCACTACACCAAAGCCCAGATCATGATTATAATTTAAAAAAAATATAATAGGAAATATATGTGAGTTGACTTACTAAACAAAATTACTTCCACATAAGATTTTGTGATTGCAATGACAGTAAAAAATACTCTATAATGATGGTAAAATTAGCCATCACTGAGAGCAATCATATATTTTATTATTTTGTGATGACTTGAAAATTCTATCACAAAATACCTTTTTTGTAATTGCAAATAAAAGTCATCACAAAAATCTATCTTTTTTAATGATTGTCATGACCGTCATAAAATATTGTTTTGATTATTTCTTACATTAAAATATTAGTGATAGCTTAAATGCAATCACGAAAAGGATATATCTATAAGTGATGACTTAGTCCATCACAAAAAGAAAGTTTGGTGATTGACACGATCATCACAATTATAACGCATTGACGGCAAAAGTAGTCATCACTAAGAGCCATCATATATACTATTATTTTGTGATTGCTTAAAAAGTCCATCATAAATTACTATCTTTTGTGATTGTTTTTAAAAACTGTCACAAAGTTCCGTCACGTATTCTTATTTTTCTAGTAGTGGGTGCAGGAGCAACAAAAGTTAGCATCTTCATGATATTATGTAACTCATCACCCAACTCATTGCAGAGAAAGTATTAATTGTCTTGACTTTCTTCAATATCTCCTCTCCCCGCTTCAGTTTGGGACATTTATAAGTTTTCCTCTCCCCACTTCATCTTTTCATTTAAAAGTATTACATCTTTTATCTTGTAAAAATCTCATAAATTACACTGAACTATATATGAATGAGCAAACAAGAACAACTAACCGAACAACTGTAGAACTTGCGATTATGATTTTTTAAAGTTTCTGACGTTTTGAGCGGGCAAAGAATACCTCAACGAGACAAAGATAATTCTTTCAACGAGTTGGGTGATAAGTTGCATAATATCATACTGATCCTAACTTATGTTACTCATGTACCTTGCAACTGCTCTCGAATAACCCCAACTCTGATTAAATAAAATAAAATACCGATAATTAAATTATTCAATGTAGTGTATATATGCTTTATTCATTTTATTAATTCATTTTCTTTCTGCTTAACTTTATTTTTATACGATAATTTATTGAATATACTCGATCAGGACATGGGAGAACAAGAAATGTATTTAATACTACCTTCGTCTCATGATAAAAGTCCTTATTACTATTTTGGGTAGTCCCATGTTAAATGTTCATTTTCCTTTAATAACCAAACTTTTACACATATTTTCTATTATATCCGTAGCATTAAATATCTAATATTTTTTTTCTAATTCTCTCTCCATATTTAATGACGTTATTATGGATAATTTTGTCATTTTATTCATCTTCTTAATATGCGTGAAAAGTTCACTAAGACTTTTATCATGGGTCGGAAGGAGTAAAAAACAAAGAAGACAATGATTTATTTTAATACTTTATTTAATAAAATACAAGGACAAGGATTTATTTTAATATATCTTCGAAACAATTTTCGAGGATTTTTATTTGCTATAAAACACATTCACTCTTCTTATTATATTAGTCGCTACTACTTCCATCTGAATAATAGTTTTATCTTTGTTTCATCTGATTCAAATGGAAACGCTATTAGGCACTCCCTGCCCTGTAACTCCAGGATCCGAAAATGGCTTGAGAAGCTTATACGGCACAACCCCAGCTCCGGCTCTGTTTCTCAATTTCTCGTCTGCATTTCTTTCATCAATAATTCTTTCAAGATCCTTCATCTTGCCACTAAACACTTGAAATGCCGCCCTTATAACCGGCTCGTCTTCCCATGCCGGCTTCTGGTTTCGCTCCAATATACTCCTCATCCGGTGAATGATTTGACAAGGCGTCCAAAACCGACATGACCAATGTAGCTTGAAATTGAGTAGGAAAGCAGGAGAGGATCTCACCCTCAGGTCTTGATAAAAATGATTTCCAGGATTCCTTGGATCGATCTTCTGTAGGCATGTTAGTTCTTGTGATTGTAGGTCTATTTGGAAAATACCCCGCGTAGTCATATTGCCCAAAGTTGACAGCCGCGTGGAGCCCGGATGCTACCCAAATGATGGTTGTGAGGATTCCGATTAGGTCTTGAGGGGTTTTGAGGACGGGCCACCATGGTTCATCCTTTTTGTCTCCATGGCCTACTGTTCGGATTTCTGTCCACCATGCATTCAGTTCTTCGTCAGATTCTACGAGGCTTGCTTCCGGGTAGTAATGGCTGACGTAGTCTGTAACCCACGTTTTAATGGAATCCCAAAGGATGAGACCATCACTAGCATAAGGGTAGTCTTCTATTGCCAACTTCAGGCCATAGGGTGCTTCTGGATCTTCCTCGGCCATTCCCCTAGAAATTTACAACCATGATTAATTAGAAATCATTAGCATCATCTGCATGGGGCAATTTGACAACTCTGATGACTAGCAGGAGTGTAGGTGTAAAAATATTGTTATTTCTATTTACTAGTTTAAATATGAAATTAATGGCATGTGATTAGCTGGATTTATAGTTTGGTTTCTAGTCAAGCTTTTGGATTAATTAAATTACCTGCTAATGAGTTCTGCTGGCAATCCTTCCTGATCAAAGCGCCACAGCTTGTCATAAGCGACAGAGCAAAACTCCATAGAGTACTTGCCAGGTGCGAAGGATGTTTCAATGGTTCCACCTCCATTAATGAGATTTTGCCGCGCCAGAGCGTTGATCTCCATTGTGTATCTAAAATGAGGGTGTAATAGCCTATAAATTGGGTGCATCGCACCAAGTTGTCGGTTGCTAGCAATTGCATAAGGCTCTATGGCACAATGAGTTCTTAGCCTGCAAAATATTAAAACATATAAATGAGATAAGATACCAGCATATTTCCCATATATAGCTCACACAGAGAGATTTCTAAATGTAACCTACGTACCAATGACTAACTAGCTGGTGATAACCAGAGTCATGTGCCAGGACATGAGCTTTCGCTAGCTTCCAAAGCCAGGAAGTTGTAGAATCCGTACCAGGCCTATATACTTGCTTCCACTGGGGTTTTCCTTTTCCCGGTGGCCGAACTAGCTCAATGGCTATTGGCTTTAAAATGTTAATAGGAGTTAAGAAAAACAATGTCCTCGATCCATAGAGAGTTGTCGCTTCTAAGTCTCTTACTATGTTCACATATGGTAAGAGCAAATCATGGTAATCGAGAATAAAAAGCTTCTTTTGACTAATGGCCTGCATTTATATACAAATGAAATGAGTTACAAAACACAAGGGAGACTAATCTGGTCATGTGTTGCTATGTGGAATTGTTATTACCTCCTCAACGGTCATGAAGATTTGTTGTTCGACCACCTCTTTGGTGATTGCTGATTCAGGAGATCCGTAGCTCACAGGGTCAAGGTCGCTTTTCAATGGCCATTCCTGCACATAAGAATAATTAAAGCAATTTATCTAGAACTATTGCTTCTAAATTCATACATAGAAGAACTTTTAGGCCATTTTCTAGGAGTTTATTGTAAATGTGCCGAATTCATACACTTCAGATTTTTATTTTTTATTTTTAATAAAAAAATGAAAATCATTTTTGACAAGTGTTAGTAGAACATACCTTAACCAATCTTATGCTACAAGGGTTAAGACCTGCTAAGGTTTGGCGACCGAATTCCTCATCCTTCATCCAAGCCAAATTTATCTCCTGCAGATCAACACACATGACCAAAATGGTGAAATACATGCAACAGGCCAACAAACACACACATACACATACAGAGAGAGAGAGAGAGAGATTTTGTTCATACTATCAAGAAATTCAGGAGTCTCAAAACGCAAGATCTGTTTTATTATTCCTACAACAGTAGTAGATTTGACCACTCTAGGAGAAAGATTGAGAAGAGTGTCTTCAGATTCTTCTCCCAGATCAACCCCTTCATTGAACAGTTTATCTATTGCTGTGAAGTATGGAAATCCAGGCTCTTTGCCCATTTGCTTTTTTAGCAAAGGTACCAATCTCTGAAGGATTCCTAATAGCCCCTTTAGTGTGAACGATGTCTCCTTAACATCCGAGAAAGTTTCATCCCTTGGCACGTAAAATTTGTCGACCTCCCTTGATTCTGACAATGGATCTGTATATACAAGTATATGATTACTTATAGCACAAACAGCATAGTCAAAAAATAGCCAATTGTTGCGTCATACCTTTCTTTGTGTGCGGGCGGCCGGTTCTGCAGCGCCTAGGGTAGGGATGGTCTTTCCCGCCGAGGACTGGTCGGGTCCAAATTCTCATCCTCGTCGGGTTCGCCGAGATCGTTATAGACATCGTAATCGTAGATTCTGTCACCGGCCTCCCGCTGGCCGGTGCCGTTGCCTCTCTTAACTAACAGGTCATTTTTTCTGCGCTGTACTAGTCCTTTTGGGGTTTGAGATGGTAAGAATGACTGTCATAAGTAATGAAAAAAATAATCAGAAATTGCGAATTGCTAAATGTTTTAGATATGGGGATTAACATTAAGTTTTTATAATCAAATTTAGGGAGCTTAGCCCCAAAATTATAGTCATTTTCAGGTATTTAATTATCAAACTCTAAACTTTTTGCAGTTTAATCTTACACAAATAAAGCAATATATTAGAGGAGAAGATTAAAAGAAGTTTTATTTTTATTTTTTTGGGGGGCTAAACATGAACTATTTTCACATTTAGTAATTATATTTGTATTTCATGTTTAGTCTCCTTTAATCGCACTATAAAAATAACAATAATAAAGAAAATTTAAGAAAAATATACAATATTTCATGTCTACCTCACACAACTAAGAACGAATAGATAGTAAGTAGGGTTCCATGAATTTATCACACTCCTAATTGACAGCATATAAATTTATAATTTTTTGTTGTATTTGCTGTACGTTACCCCACAAATAGGACACTAAATGACAAATATTGTAGTAATAAATATAATAAAAAATTATGAATTTACATATAGTTAAGGGTGAGAGAATTTCATTAAATTTAAATAAAAAGTATATGAATCACAAATTCATATACTTTGACTGAAATCTTGCACTTTTAAATATTTGGGATGACACTAAAACAGACCTAATTAATAAGAATCATATCACACGTAATTTGCATATTCAAATAAAAAAATAATAATAATTTTGCATGGAAAAAACATATATTTTTTCACATGATTTTTCTCACATGAATAGCGAACGATTCTCATCTATATGTGAGAAACTCGCGTGTGAAAAATATCAAAAATTTCAAGTAAAAATATCAGTTTCCTTTCAACTATTTGGTACGACACTAAATCTGTACTCATATTATACAGGGGGATCCATTTAGGGGGCAGTATAGACAGCTGGTTCTGCTGGATTTTTTTGTTTATATTATAGTGATAGGGGCAAATATGTGAATGAATAAATTGAAGTGGACAGATTAATGAAAGAGTTAAACTTGGAGGGGACAAAAAAATTCATTCATATTCTAAATACAAGTACAAAAAAATATTGATTGTATCTAAATATTTTTTATTTAATTTTTTTTTAGTTTAGATTATGAATATTAATCATTATGATTTGTTCAACTTTTCTTTAATTAACTTCAACAAAAAAATTAGTTAAAATCAATTTCTAGATCCGCCCTTGCTCATATAGAATCACACTAAATAGAAATGACAAAAAAACATTTGCAATATAGAATTGAAGATGGAAATTAAGAAAAATAATATTAATTAGGTTACCTTGTTTGTAAAGAAAATTCTCTTGTCAGGATTATCATACTTGGAATGAACCCATGATTCACAATTAATTATAATTTGTTTTCCAGTTTTAGTGAGCCCGTCAAGTTCAATACTATTGAAAAACATCTCACTGTCGTGATCATTCTGTATAATAACAGCTCCAATTTCCCCAAACTCATCCGGAACCGTAAATTTGCAGTCATACTCTATTTCAGTCAATCCTTCTATTTCATCCGGCCGGTATGCTGTTGCTTTGATAGTTTCCCACTCAGATCCAGTAGCTTGAGAAACAAATTTAAGATCAATTAGATATTTTTTTTATATATAATATATATTTTGGAGCATTTATATATATATATATATATATATATATAGGGTCCGGTTTCTATCCGGACTCTCGCATTTTCTTAAGTTACGGACTTTTTTTTGTTTTTTTTAAAACAACTAATTTTTTTTTTAATATTTTGTGGAACTGGAATTTTTACATAATACAGACCTGTTTTGTTATATGTATCCAAATCACATTCAAAACACTGTATTATGTAAAAATTCCAGTTCTATAAAATATTAAAAAAAACTTTTTTTTAGTTGTTTTAAAAAAAACAAAAAATTAAAACAAAACAAAATTTCATAACTTAAGCCGGTCCGGACTCCCGGACTGGATCCCCATATATATATATATATATATATATATATATGATCATTTTTATACTGGTATTCAATTTCATATATCAATATTTTTTCGTAATTATAATTTAATATAAAACGTTGGTTCAGAATACATAATATGATTCTAAAGACTATATATATCTACTAGGACAAAAATATACTTACCAGGATTAAGATCTGCAGCAACAAGCTCCAATTGAATGGATTTACCAAACAAACCGGATAAATTAGCTTGGACAGTAGCTTTTGCTGAAACCTCGGTGGCGGCGGGAGCGGGAGTAACCACCGCTTTAATGTTACTTCCGGGCACGTAACGAACCCGAAAGGGCTTGTTTTTCTTACTTGACCTGGCACTCTGATGGCCGGGAAATGAAGAAGCTCTGGCGGCGTCGCCAGACAAAAAGGGTTTGTGGCATGGAATTAGGGTTTTGTATGAGAAATGTGAGGAGGAGAAATTGTGAAGCTGAGAGTTCAACATTGTGCTTATGTTTCTTCACTAGGGTTTGGTGCATGATTCGGTAGAGGTCTAAGCTTCTTTATATAGAAGAAGAATCAAGAAAGTCATCAGCTTCATCTCCATTATTGGCCATTCGTTTAATTATTCCACGTGAAAAAGAATGCATGCATATTACTCCATACCTACAAAAATATGATGAGGTGAAAATATAAATAAAGATATGAATTTCCAAATATTTTAGCACGTGTGGAGATTTAATATATTTTGTATATTTTTATTTAGTTAATTATCCATCGTAATTTTTTATTATTATTATCATGTCTTTTTCTCACAAATTTTATTAGGTTATTGATATTGCCATGGTAAAAATAATGTTATACGAACAAATATATATTTAGTGACAATACTTTTGTAACTGTTCAACCAACACTTACACTTCAAACAACACTTATTGTTCTGAAAAAAAATCATTTTACACAAACATTATTAATAAATAATTAAAAATATCACAAGTATCCAATATTTATTAGATTTTTTTGAATCCAAAAAAATAAACACACCTGATTTGGACCGTATAAATATTTTTGGCTACTTGAATAACATTTCTCTTCTATTTATGTCTGTGGAGATTTTAAAAAATTCAAACATTTATATATATATATATATATATATATATATGTTGATAAGATGGTGGTACATAACCAATTTGATTCAATTGACTCCTGGCGTTAGCATCGATTCAATTGACATTTTTGTCATGAAGGACTCAATCGACATTTTCACCACTTAAAGGATTAAATTGAAATTGGTTGACAACTTCTAGGGAAAACTTTTGTAATTCGGCCTTATAAAATTATTATTAACTTTTTACAGTTAATTTAAAACATTTTCAAATTCAAAAATAAGATGATTTACTATATAATATGAAATACTAATAAATCTGTACATGCTTTTAAAAATAGTTTGCAATATTCAATGACTAAAATAAAAAGAATCTATATCAATTTTAAATTTAAAAATATTTTAAGCTAACTTCTAAAAGTCAATAATGATATTTATTTCAACAAGTCTACAGCGATCCGGGTTTCGATCGGCCAAATTTTTTTTTTTGCTTTTGACTCCCAAATAATTAATGTGATTTATCGAAATTGAAATTTTTACAAAATGCGGTGATTTAGGTGTCATTTGGATACATGTAAAAAATAAAGTTGTACCGTCTGTGCAGCCGTACTTAATTATATTTGGGGGTGTAAATAATAATTTTAGGCAGAACGGATCTAAAACACTCCTCTTAAATAGCATTCTATCTTAAATAACACTCTTTTATTAAAACTACATCGTTTTGGAGATTTTTTTAAAATACAAAATAATATAAAAATAGAGTGGTCCCACTTGCTTTCTTTTTATTTACAAAAATGTCATCCGCGATCTCACTTGTTTTTTAAAAGAATATCCAAAAAGACGTAGTTTTAATAAATGAGTGTTATTTAAGAGTGAATGTTATTTAAGAGAAGTGTTTTAGATCCGTCATTTAAATTTTAAGTGTACATATATATATTAGCACCATATAATATAAATTTTAGATAATAAATTTATATAAATTTATTACTATATAATAAATGAGCTAGTGCTATTTAAGAGTGAATGTTATTTAAGAAAAATGTTTTAGATTCGTCATTTAAATTTTAAGTGCTATATATTTAAGCATTTTTTATAGGACGAGAGGACTATATATTATGACCGTAAGGACAACATGTGAACATTATGTACGTACTCTTGGCAATTGATGACAAGGGCCGCCGATTTGTTTTCATCTGTTGTACCATGGTGTCGTCGTATGACAACACGAGAGGAAAGAAAATACTATAATGTTCACATGTTGTCCTTACGGTCATGAGTTGACTCAGACATTAATTTAAAACATATATTTATCTTTGCATGTAATTATTTATATTATACAATTAGCAAGTTAAGTTGTGAAATTATTAACTATTAAAAATAATTAATAGTTAGTGTTGTTACCCAACATTTTTTTTTGGTCATGCAAACCTTAAAATTAACTTATTATTCTACAATAATTTTATTTTATAAAAGAATTTTAATTAATTAGTCACACAATAAATTTTAACCTTAAAAACATGTTTGGGATTTTACTTAACTCAACTCTGAACTCTAAATAACTAAAATTTATAAATATAGGTAAAAATATTATGATTACATAATAATTACTATTTCAAAATGTTATATATTATACTAAAGTATATTAATAATTAAACTTTAATTGATCTTTAGTTAATTAATATTAAAAAAAATCCTCACTTATATATTAGTTATTAAATATTAGTTACCGTTTAAAGCTGAAAATATAATCCCTCTTGTACTCTATTTATAGGCATTAATTAATTTTCATATAGATTTCAACTTCTTAATGACAATCAATTTATCAAATAGATCTTCTAAATGAACTTTCTTTTTCTTCATTGGATTTGACTTGTTACCAATATTATTTCACCTCTTTCCTTCTTGGAATCTTATTAGCATTTTCTTTGCATGAATAAGAGCATTAAATATTGTTTGGTCACTAAGATATTGAATTTATTGTAATAAAATATTAAATTCTACAAAATAAAATAATTAAATAAACTAATATAATAAAAAGGACAAAATTAAGGATAATAAAATTTATAAATTATGAGTCTATTATTCTTATATTTCTATTTTCTTGGAAAACAATTATGAGGTTTTATGCCACTAGAGCAATAGCTCACTTGTAGGTATAAGGTTCAATACTTACCCCCCCCCCCCCCGAATTATCAAAAAAAAATAAAAAATTATGAGGTTTTATTTGACTTTATTTTTTATAAGCATTATGTAATGCTTAATTCCATCTTACATATATAATTGTTGTATTTGTTTTAGTTGTATTTTATTTTATAATTAATATATGTAATAGGATAAAGGGAAAAAGTGAAATATGATAAATAAATAAATTTAAATCTTATTTATTAGGGTAAATTAATCATTTACTTACAAATAATAATTTTAGGTGTACATATATTAGCACCATATAATAATACTCCGTCGATAAATAGATAGATTTAGATTTATAATATAGATGGATAGATAGACTGTATACATGATGATTTCTTATTGGTTGACAAAGATCTTCGGATTGCGGGTTTATAGCTTCATTTTTTTTGACATGTGATAATTGTGTTAATTTGTGTGAAGATAAGATTATTCATATATAGGTGGCATTGGTAAACACAAAATATGTTTTATTTTAACCACATAAATAATGGGAGACTAAAAGATAATTTAGACTAGTGGGGTATTCAAAATTTTTATCAAGGATGGTCACTTTTATAATTAAAATAATTAATATAATTCACCATATAAAGTTCACTAAAAATATATTAAAATCACTACAATTATTAATCGAGGCCCAATTTTCTAACTTTTTTATTTACAATTGCCTCATTTTTAGTGGTATTTACAATATATATTTTTTTAATTTAAGCCACCAATTATCAATTCTTGACTAGTTTCGAATGGAGTATGTTTATTTGTCACGATATTTGTAAATTAAATAATTACGAATATTTTTTTGCATCCTATTTAAAAAATAAACGTAAATGCACACAAAATATACAATCAAGTACAATTAAAAAAAAAAGCCTAATAAAATAATTTAGGACAAATATACTCAATTCCTTATCAATTATTCATTGCATATTTATATGTAAATCAGTAAATATGCAATGAGGAGGGGACGCGAAGCCAACTGATATTATCTCACAATGGCTAGAGAGACAAAGATATGTGGACCATGTGTGCAATCGATTTAATTTGACTGGGGATGTTAGAAATTTAAGTGGAGGAGTTTGTAACTCTCCAGTACCATATCGAAAGATAGGGGAAAATTTTGTCTGCATATAAAGAAATAAGTTACTACCAATAGTATCTTCAGTCATGACTTTTTAGGTGAGTATGTGGTTGTAAGACCCCGAATTTTATGAAATAAAAGTATTCAATTTTCTTATAATTACTATTCAGTAAATGGTTAAATTGATAAAAGTTTAAAGTTAAGGGTGATATATGAATTTTTTCAAAATACGCAAGTGGTTATAAAATATTCATTGTTATCGGGGAATATTCGTTTGGTCAGGAAATATTCTTCCTGTCGGGGAATATTCATATGACGGCGCAGCCTTTAATGGGCCCCATAACGGAAAGCGATTGGATGAAGAAAACGACAAGTATAAGTTGTTTATAAAAAACGGCGTAGTTGTTACCGTTAATACTGTTGGAATACTCGGTGGTTAAAATACAGTAATAAGGGTTGTAGCACAGTAGCACACGGTATTGCACCAATTATTGATTCTTACATAAGAAGGCACTACTCAATAATTGTTACAATAATTACTGTTCAATATTTTATTTTTGATTCAATAATTGATGCGTTGATATTTTATATTATTGTTATTTTAATAATTGTCACTGCAAAGTATTTTTCATTATCAAAGCAATAATTCATATTATCTGAATAATATTATTAGATAACATTATTGGCAATGTCTAGAAAGTTCTGTCTAAGGAGAGGTTTGGTCACCTAATTGCGCGCCAGTAAGGAGAAATTCTTATTGAAAAGCCCCCTCTTTCCTGGGAACGGCCTGGTTGTCATAATTGTGATTCTGTAATATTATTTGTGAATAATTAATTATTGATTTATATGATAAGAAAATATTTATTTGATGTGGATATAAATGATGGATTTATTTATGTGGTTATAAATGAAGGAATTAATGTTGAGGTATTTTATCAGTATTTTTATCGGAATGAAGGTATTAAAAATTAAACCAGTGTTTTTGAGATATATTGCGTGAGTTATAATTTTTAATCCGACCGTTGGATCGTTGTAATTTTTGGATATGTTATACATATATAAGTTGAGTATATGTCCACAAATTTTGAACCGTTAAAAATGAACATATGATTTGTTATGAATTTTAAGAGGTGAATGATTCAGAAATTATTGAAGTATCCGAATTTAGCATTTTGGTGAAAAATTCTAGAATTGAGTGGGCCCCACTTGTGGTTGGTGAAGAAATGTGCTGAATTTTATTTCAAATGTGGTGGGTGGGAATAGTAGCAAGTAAAGCCATCAGGTTGCAGGTCAAGTCTGCTAAAATTTTCCTATAAATAGAGGGCTAAGTTAGAATTGAAAATCACACCAGAAACTGAAGTTTTCTCTCTATTTCTCTCTCTATATTATCGAGTGTATTCTTGTGAGTATTTTGATATCTTGAGTGTTGCTATACGGTGCAAGTTCGTTCAGCGTTATTCCAGCTAGAAGTACTGCTCTTTTGAGGTAAGGGATAGTAAGGGATTGAAATGGATGTTATTTTCTTCGTAAGTGATATTATTTCTTCAATATCATTATGTTGAACTATTGGTTTGAAGTTTTTATCAAATTTAAAACTTTTTCATGTCGGGGTTACTATTTATGAGTTACTATTCACGAGTTACTATTTATGAGTTACTATTCACGACGGGTTACTATTCATGAGTTACTATTCACGGGTACTATTCACTATAAAATTGGTTTTTTTTCTAACCAAATTATAGTTGATTTATGAATATTACTCTGAAGATTAAAACTATGTATTGATTATATTGATTTTATTATCATATAAAACATTTTATAACCCTGATGTTGAAATTCTCTTTCATTGGAGTGTAAAGATGGGAAGATTATTGGTATGATCATGACTAGGGTTCTCTTTGGCCAGTAGTGAAAAGTTGAATTGTGACTGGTATGATCATGACCATTGAATTTATAATTGAATATCTTTAGCTTAAGTGCAAAGGTGAATTGATCAACATGGTTATAATTATTGTTTATATAAATTCTAAAATGATTATATATTTCTTTGAGATATTAATATATTTGGCCTGTAGTGCAAATATGAACTGTTGAAGAATATCTTTGGCCTGTAGTGCAAAGATTAATTGTTGATGAATATCTTTGGCCAGTAGTGCAAAGATGAACTGTTAATGAATATCTTTGGCCCGTACTGCAAAGATGAATTTATTAGTATGATTATAAACATGAACTGTGATTTGGTATAACCATGATCTTTGATGTTTCAGGTGATAAAAATTAATTTTGTCTTGGATGAAGAAAGGAATTTAGAACTACAATTACGATTATGAGTTATACACGTGATTGTGGACATGAATTGTTGATTAATGTTACAGGGATAAAACATTGTTGATGGACTTTTAACATTGAGAAGATAATAGATTTTATGGTCTATTTGACTCTTCTAATAGATTGTTCGTTCCGCTGCAACTATGGTTGAAAAGTTTTATCATCTACCATATGTTCTAAATATCTGATTTATTACTGTTGAAGGCTATTGATAATTTATTTATCTTTAGTCATGATATTCTTTACTGAGCTAGTTGTGCTCACCCTTTTGCTTCACAATTCCTTTCAGGTAATAAAAGTGTAGCTGGGTCGAGCGGGGAATAACAAAGGAATAGAACGGTGGTCTATAGATGTTGAGGGTGAGGTAAAATTTAACTTGGAAGGGTGTTTTGCCACTATCATACAAGATGTCTAATGACATACAACCTTGTGTTATTATAGGACAGGGTTGTGCTCATCCACTTGCTGAGTATATTTACAAGCACTACCTATATAATCTTGGTGTTTGTTTGGAGTTTAATTCCCAATTAGAGACAGTGGAGATAATGATATATCAAGAGAAGACTCACCATTGGAAAAAATATGATAGTAATCTTCTCATTTTTCTTTGGGGTCTATTGGGCCAACCAAGAATAATTCTGTGGACATATGATATCTATCATAACCTATACGCATGGCCTCCCATGTACGAAGGTTTCCTTGAGCACTTCCCAAAGATTTTAATTTCTAAAACAATTTTTGATTGTACCTTTATGTAAGGTGTCATTGTGACGTGCTATCCAAGGTTGGGACATGAGTCACAGTTGGTATATATTTGTATCAAAACTCACAATATATGTGTTGTTATATTTTGCACGACAATTGTAGTAATAAAGTTATAGTTATTTTCTGTACCATATTTTTGGCAACTCAGAATAGGTTGGATGGAATGGACCTATTTTGGGGGCGTCACAGTGGTGGACTAAGATAACCCAAGAAGATACTATTTGCGCTAGTGGTTCAAACCTTTATTTGGATGGATTCGATTCAGATTTTGGATTTGACCCGAGATTTGTTCCGGACTCGAAATTTGACCCGAGTTATTTCAAATGTCTCCTTAATTTACATCTAATTTTGTGATATGGGTGTGTGTATTCAATTCAATTAGTTAAGCAGGGGTTGTAAATACATTTTTAATTAATTGGGCCGATGCAGAGTCAGCCCCGACTATTTAAATATATTATGCATGACTTGTAATTATAATTTAGATGTTTCTTTAATTCTCAATTATAGACTATATAATAAATTATATTTTTAATTATATGAACATGGTGGTGATGTCGAGCGGTGGGATGATGACAATGATTTTCAGATACTAGAGCAGCACCGTCGACCCTTGCTTGATGATACTCACTGGTGATAATACTAGTTTAGCTTTATTTTTTGTATATCATTGTTGTTAGAATGAAAACATTGTAGTTAATGTTGATTTTTTGTAAATCATTGTATTTTAGTTGAGTTTTGTAAATCATTGTACTTTTAACTAATTTTTTGTATAACTTATCGTAATTTACTTTATATTTGTTATAAATTATTGTTCGGGACGCGTATGTTTGTTGTTGGTATAGTTACATTGTATGTGTTCTTCATATACATTATTGTACGTGTTATTGGGATAAACAAGTTTACAGGTAACAAAATATGGTTTAAAAACCTGGAAAATGCAAAATGTTCAAGTTTTACGGACTTGCAAAATGTTCTTTAGTCTTAGTTTGTATTTATACCAATATGGTCCATGTGGTCCTTCTTTGTATAATTGAGAGTGCAACACTAAAAATTTCTTATATTGTCAAAAACGAAAACTCATATTTCTTCATGTATTTTTGATATTTTCTCATAGTTCTCTGAGTATACAGTGAGTCTCACCTTCATGTGAGCAGAAAACATGTATAAATATTAAAAACACATGTGAAAATAGTGTACCCAAAATACTACGACTTGAAATGTGGTTTACATACTCTAAATACCTCCAAGATTTTACATCAATATTTACAAGGGTGTGAACAATCTATGTCCAAAAAATAAAAATATTGTAACCCATATATGTTTTACAATGTTTTAATAAATTATTATTATTATTATTTATTTCAATATTAAAAAAATTAAGATACCACAAGAACCTCTAGACAGGATATATATGAATTTGAGGAACACGTTTTTTAATCTTGATATCACATGTTAGAATACGAGTCTTAGGTTGTCTATATACCAATATGGTCCTTGTGGTCCATATTAGTCTTATTAGTTCTTTAATTCTATCTATGTGGTCCTTCTTTATATAATTGCTAGTGCAACACTAAAAAACACTACATCTTGAAATCTGGTTTACATATATGATATGAGTATATATGTTCAAGATTTTACATCAATACATGTAATGGTGTGAACTAATCCATGTTATTAGAATTTAAGACCGAATAATATTATAATTACACAAATATTATATGAAAGACAGAAAAAAAGAACACGCGATATACTTAGTTTCACCAATTTGCCTAGTCCTGTTTGTTTGATGTACTCATTAGATACATCACACACTCTACAATAATCCACACACCAAACAATGTTTTATAGTAACTAGAAAACCATAACATCTATAACATGGGTTTATTAGTCATGAGGCTCAATACATTAGTAAAACCCAAGACTGGGTTACTAATAAATTCCCAAGCCTAATTGCACTTTGCTCTTGCTTTCCAGTGAGCATTGTCCCCTTGCCACCCCCGCCAGCTCACCTGCGAGCTGTGGCGCAGCTGCTCGCTCACCAGGGAGGAAGACCCCCAACTATCCTAGCGTAGTGGCCATTAGTTGAACCCGCAGAAGTATTAGTCAATCCCAACATATGTCCAAAAAATAAAAGGATTTAACCCATTATTGAAACATATACGAAGAACTAACAATGTGGGGACTTAATACTGTGATTGCAAGTTTTTTTTTGCGGGGAAAGGAAGGAAATGGAAGGGAAGATAAAATAATTAAAATATCTTCAAATCCTATATTTATGAATTTTTTAGGGAGGAATGGAAGAGATTCGGAGGTAAAATTGATTTTATTTTGGCTCAAAATTTTCCTCCCAAAAGTGGGAGAATTTGGAGGGATGAGAAACGATGAGAAATTTAAATATTTTATATTATTAAAAATAACCTTTTAAAATAAATAATACGATTATTATAATTACCAAAATTTTAAAATATCAATATATTTTTTTCTTTCCTTTTCCTTTTGTTGCCTCAGTTCACGTTATTCCATACTCTCCCCACAAGGCCCCCACCCCATGCCCCTCTTTTCCCTCTGCACGAAAAATTATCGTGAAAAGCTTATTACTGTTATAAAATATTACTAAAATTAAGAACAAACAAGATTAGAGAAAAGAGAACGATATCTCAATCATTCACCTTACAAATGTTATTATTTATAGATATAATAACATCAATACTAACATAAATACTAGCAGGTTACAAAACTCAAAGGTTATGAGTTTCATAACTCAATGGACATGAGAGTTACATGTACCTAGACATCCATAATATGAATCTAGACATACATAATTTTATAACACTTCCCCTTGGATGTCTATTGTATAGCTATACGCAATGAAAAGTTGTCTCATGAAAAACCTTACCAGGAAAAACTCAATGAGAAAAAATCTTGGTTAAGAGAAAAAGAGTGTAGCGCGTATTAGCTCCCCCTCATGAATATATCCTTAAGTCCTTCAGCTGTCGCATTCCAATATTGTGACGCAATCCTTCAAACGTTGCAGTTAGTAATGCTTTGGTGAACAAATCTGTTAGATTATCTTTTGATCGAATTTGCTGAACATCAATGATACCACACTTTTCAAAGTCATGTGTGAATTTTTTTTCCGATGAGATGTGATTTGTTCTATCTCCTTTGATGTATCCTCTTTTTAATTGAGCTATACATGCAGCATTGTCTTCATACAGAATGGATGGAGTTCTTTTGTAGCAATTTTCTAAGAATATGCCTCGTTAAAAAAATCTTACCAAATAAAAACCCAGTGGAAAAAAATTTTTGCGAAAGAAAAGAGTACAATATTCTTGTATAACTTCTAGTGCCTTGGGATTGTCTCATTAAAACCTTGCAAAGAAAAACCCAGTGGGAAAAAATCTTAGCCAAGGAAAAAGAGTAAAATCAACACATATCCTTTTTATTCCCCTTCATAAGTACATAGAATTTTCATTGTTCATTGTAAAAATATTATTAAGTAGAAGTATGCCAATATTGTGCACCATCTTCTTCAAAATCATAGTTGGTAATGACTTAATGAATATATCAACCAAATTATCACATGATCATATATGTTTGATATCAATATTGCCATTCTTCTGGGGCTCCTGTTTATAAAATAATTTTGGTGCAATATGCTTGGTTCTATCACCCTTTAGATAAAATAATCTCAAAGCAATAGTCTCACGTAAAATATGTTTAATTTCATTATAATGTCTTCGAGTTGGTGCATAACTATACATTGCTAGTATGTTAACTGCAAATGCTATATCAGGTCTTGTCAAATTTGCAAGATACATCAAAGTACCAATTACATTAAGATATAGTACTTCAGGACCAAAACACCAATTTCACGAAGATATGATACTTCAAGACCAAAAGTTCCTTCATCATTTTCTTGTGGTCAAAACGGATATTTCTTGATATCAAGTGACCAACCCATCATTGGAGTACTTAAAGGATTAACATTATCCGTTAAAGTTACTTCAGGACTTTTTCTGTGTATGTTGATTGATGAACAAGAATTTCATAGTTCAATTTATAGGTCAAGACAAAAATTTGTCTTACCAATATCTTTAATCTCAAATTTGTTATTTTTGTCGACTCTTCTGGAGCAAGATCTTTCATCAATAAATACAGTAATAATAGAAAATCCATATTATGATCTTTTGATAAAAATGCATGCACAAATTTAATTATTCTCAAATCTGTTGGTTTTTGATTTTATGATATTTTGAATGATGACTAATTTAAGTATATTAGACATGTGCATGGTTCATGGTTTGTTATAATATTATAATTAATATGCATGGGTTATGGTTATTACATGAACACTTTTAAGGAAGATTTGACTTGGAGTCTATTAAGGAAGATTTGATTTGGAGTCTATTAAGGAAGATTTGATTTTGAATTTATTAAGGATGATTTAAATTTGAGTTTATTAAGGAATGTTGGTATTTATAATTTTTAATGCTATCAAATATTATTAGATGGGTTTATGTTATTAAATGTTATTCCAGCTAGCCCAAATTGGTACTTCTAATTCATCACAGAGTATTCCGTGAGTGATATTTTATTTAAGGATTTTATCTTGCTTAGTGGAGCCCACATGAGTTAGTAGTCTATTTTGAAAAGGAGTCTTAAAGAAGCTATTGGGTCTTATCCTTAATTATCTCCTTTGTTCCTGTTTAACACAGTTGATTGTGGGTAGAATTTCTCTCCTTTATTTTAGCTCGTCAAAATCAAATAGCAAGCGTATAATTTGCTTTCTGGTAATACAAAGCTACTGAAATTATGGATGATTGCTAACGGGACTGAGATTTCTTTGCTAACAGATTTTATAGCCATTGGGTCTCTCGTTATATATAGTCTTATCTCACGGCTAAGCAGGATAGGGGATACAAGAAGCTAATTCACATTGTTATACAGAGAAGAATCCTATTGAGAGCTTTCATTGTTTATTTCCAGCTATTCATTGTACTGTCTATAATTCTTTGTGGCTGGAAAATAAGAAGTCTATTGTAATTTCTTATATTATATTCAAAGTTCAAAGCTTGTCTGGCTTGATCGATCCAGTAGTGAATAGGGTCTGTTCAAAGAGAGCTTTTAAGGTTGCAGAGGTGCAAAGGTCTCAGTGGTGAGAAAGGTTGTAGAGGTGCAAAGGGGGCAGAGGTGTCCATCAGTGGAAAGCTTCTTTGTAACAGGGAGTTCTTTTTATTGTATTTAATTGAATATTAAGTTTAATAAAAAGAGTCTCCAATCCTAGTTGGGATTGGTCGTGGATTAGGCCAATAGATTAGAGGATAGGGGCTGAACCACATAAAAATCTTGGTGTGATTTTTACTTCTGTTTATCTCTTTAACTGTCATTCAAGTTCTGCACTTTTTTGTTATTCACACCACTATCCAGACACTAAAGTAGACAGGTCTAGCTGTCTGATAATAAGAAACGAAGAACATAAGCTAAAGCAGACACTAAAGCAGACAGCCGTAGCTGTCTGAATTAAACCTGTTGCAGAAAATTTTAAAAAGTTTTCACTGTTTATCACTTTTAGGTTGAACACCTATTCACCCCCCCTCTAGGTGTGCACATACATAGAATTACATTTGGTATCAAAGCTTGGCTCTACTAATATTGATCGTTGCAGGTCGTAGGGGAAGATCCTATGGCACACCTAAACTTTCAAGAAGGTCGGTCCACAAGTAGGCCACCGATGTTGCTCGGAAGTGAGAACTTCAATTTTTGGAAGTTCAGAATAAAGATCTATCTGAACCGTGACCCATGGAAATGGTGGGTAGTCAAAAATGGACCGGTCATTCCGAGACATGATGATGGCAAGCTAAAGAATCTCATGGAAATGGACTCAAATGAATCGTATATGGTATCTTATGATTCCAAGGCCATGAATACACTTTCATTGTCGGGGAATATTCGTTTGGTCGTGGAATATTTTTGCTGTCGGGAATATTCGTACGATGACGCAACCATTTGTGGGCCTCATAACGGAAAATGGTCGAATGAAGAAAATGATAAGTTTGAGTTTTTACAAATAAACCCAAATTTCAAAGATATTCTACTAATTTCACGGAGTATAGAAGTAATACTTTAACAAAATGAGTGTAGAATTAGGAATACGAAACGAAATAATATTACTTACATATTAAAGAGTATGGAAGAATATATTATTTCATATGAATATTGAATAAAAATAATATTTCTTACGAATAAGAAATAAATAACATTCATTACCTTAGTAGAAGGGTGGATATTGGAATAGTGAAGTAGCATAATACTCTTCTTGTTTCTCTCTATAGCTTCTCTCTCTAAATTTACTCTTGTGAGTCTTAGTGAATTGGTGAGAATGAAAGAAAAATGAGCTTTTATTAATATGAAAATATAGTTTAGATAATTTCACGTTTAGGGGCTCGAATTATTACAGTATAGTACCTTAATCTATACCTCTATTTTTAATTTATTCCTTCAAGTATTATCAATCTTACACCACCTCCCCTAATAGTACATGCATGTGAATCAATAGTTCCATACATGTGAACCAACAGTAATTTTCATGTGAACCAATAACAATTAATTGAAAATTTATCCAATTAATTGTCCGTTTGGTCAATAATAACAAAATCAACAAATCACAGAATTACCTCCTTTAAGGGTAATTGGGTCATAGAAAAATTAAAGAAAACTAAATGCACAAACATCTTTAATCAACACGAACTTATTCATCATTAATATTATAACTCACAATATTTAACAACCATATCATTCTCAGGAAAAAGGGGACTTTTCGATAAGAATTTCTCCCTATTAATTGGCGCGCAATTAGGTGACCAAACCCCTTTTCTCAACAGAACTTTCTAAACATCGTCAATAATGCAAATAATAATATGAATAACTTTGTTGTCTCAATTATTGATTTAATAATATAAAATATTGTGTAGATGAAAATGTGACAATAAATGAATCAATAATATGAGAGATACTATGCAACAATTAATGTGGCAATAATTGAATAAAACTGAGTGACTTCTCACGTAAGCATCAATAATCAAAGATACGGTGGAATACCGTGTGCTACTATACAACCACGTGTATTACTGTAATTTTACCACCGGCTATTTCAACAGTTTAACGGTAAAACTTTCGCCTTTATTTTTATATAAAAAGATATTACTGTCGTTTTTTAACTACGACAATAATTCCGTTGTAGGGTCCACCAATGATTGTGTCATCGTACGGATATTCCCTGATAAAACGAATATTCCCCGATCAATCGAATATTTTATAACAACTTGCATACTTTGCAAAATTTTTACATATCGCCCTTAACTTTAACCCTTTATCAATTTAACCATTTACTAAATAAAATAATAATTATAAGAAAATTGAATACATTCATTTCATAAAATTTGGGGTCTTACATTGTATTTATATGATACTCTTTATGTTCCCAATATATGACTCATGATTTAATTTATGTACACTACAAGAAAAAAGGAATATTCCCCGATCAATCGAATATGGTCGCAGATATCTATCAGCGGCCGAATTTGGTCACTGATAGTAGTCGCATGTAATATGGTCGCTGTCTACACAACAACGAAAACTTTTAGCGATCGACGGGTTCGCGATCGCCATATAGCGACCGAATCCGTTGCTAAGCTGAGTCATTGTGAGGCAGCTCACATTGGTGACGTGGTCCACGTGTTCGCGACCACCACTAGCGAACGTTGTGGTCGCTAACACCCTGGATTCATAAACGGTCGTTGATAAACATTAGCTACCGTATGCGATCGCTGATTTGTAATTTAAAGAAAAAATTTGGATGTTAATTTGGTGGATTTCCCAAAAAAACTGTATTTGTTTATACCTAATTTATATCCCAACACACAGCAGTATCTATATATAAACCAACATTCCTAAAAATCCATCGAGATACATCGATCGATCCATATATATAATTAAAAACCAACACAATATATATAAACATCCACGCACGTACAAACATAAATAAAATCGTCCGACTAAACCTGAATATGCGTAGGTTAAACAATTTACAGTTACACGATCACCAAATGTCCTACATATACCATTTGAATCATAACATCAATTAGACATGCTAACATCAATTAGACATGCTAACATTAAGATTATACGATCTTGATAGTCGGTCTTCATCGATAAAATTTGTCCCCAATACTCCTTGAGAAGTGTGAGCTAGTTGTGACCGACCTCTCCATGAAATTAGGTTCGATTCGTACTCGTTCGATTAAAAGTTCGATTCAAAATATAAATAATTTAAATATGAGTAAATTTTAAATTTCGATAAATTACTCGAACCTGCTCAAATTACAATTTTCTATTGATACTCGGACCATATTGATTCGAAAAAGTCAAACTAGTCGATCAAATTACAATTTTCTTGTTTTAGGTACAAAATTTCGTGCAATCAACTCCATGTTTTTTATCACCGTCCTTTAATTATTGATGTACTAATGTGAATGTGAAAATATGGCACATGCATCTCTCACTGTCTAACCAATAAATGTAATTATTTCACACGACCACCAATTTATTGATTTTGTTAGAAAGTTTTGTTTTCATTCCAAACCCTTAAATGTAAAGAAAGAATTTTTATACATTCACACGAACAGAAACTTTGAGAGAGTTTAGTTCAAATTTTATTTTTAAGTAGAATACGTATTCCTTAATTCTATATGGCATGTAATTCCTATATATCACATGACAGCAAAAAAGAAAATTTTAATAAAATAGAGGGAAAATTAGATATATTTACATTAAATAATAATTTATAGGGCTATATGTATATACACAACTGTGTATTACACATGAGTAGGACTACGACGACGGATTTTTTGAGCTATCACGACGGTTCACCTGTCGCTATAGTCCAGAATAACTATGTCATACCGACTTTGAGTAAAATTAGTGTTTTACATCATTCATAACAATGTCATACCACAACTAATTTAAGGAAGAAATGAAGGAACTTGAAATTGTATTAATAGATTGTGTAATCATTAAAACTTTTTAATTAATCATAAAATAAATAAATTATGATTTTATCTTAAATAATCTATACGGCATCCTATTTTGTTTATCAAGAAAAATTCCAAAATTAAAAAATTAATGAAACTTATATAAGCTTGGAATTAAGATCCACTTTTTTACACCTATTTTTTAATTTTCCTCGGTACATATTTTATGATTAATATAATATTTGCGTCGCTTAATGTAATATTTCCCAGCTCCCCAATGACTCGATGAGAATTTCATTTATCAAGTTATTATGTTCACAAAAAAACTAATAATAATAAAAGATGAGACGATATTTCAGCTCCAGCTCCGAAGCATTTGTTGCTGTCTGCTGATCTTTCAGATGATTTGACTCATGACCAAAGGCTTGGCCAGCACACCGCTGGACCAACGCTTGATTTGTTGTGTTTATATAAAAATGTTGATACCTCTATATCAACATTTATAAAGCTTTGAAAATGGCCAAGCTTTCCCCCCCTCCCCCCCCTCCCCCCCCCCTTCATATCTCAAGTCAATATAAATGCTTAATCCATCAGATAATTAAAGGAGTGAGAAAATTCCCAAGGATAATTTTTCCCAACAAAGAATCGATCTGAATTAGGAAATGGAGTACAAAGTTTTTATTTTTAGGGTAGAGTCCGGATCCTGTCCGGGAGTCCGGATAGGTTTAAAATCCGAACCTTTTTTTTTTGTTTTTTTTTGAAACAACTAAAAAAAATTATGAAATTAGAATTTTTACATTATACAGTGTTTTGGGCGTGATTTGGATGCCTATAACAAAACATGTCTGTACAGTCTGGGCAGACTGTACAGACATTGGTTGGTGTATGTATTAAAAACACACCCAAAACACTGTATTATTGAAAAATTTCAGTTCCATAAATTTTTTTTTTTTTTAGTTCTACAAAAAAAAATTGGGTCCAGATTTTCTCCCGTCCGGGAGGTCCGGACCTGATCCAATTTCTATATATATATATATATATATATATATATATATATAATTATTATTATATAGAGGTATACTTTTTTAATACGGGACTTAAAAAGTATATAACATATTACAATTTAAAGATTATTCCTATTTATAACTGGCATAAATTGGGATCAATTTTTTTTATAATATTGTAGAGGTTATTCTTATATAGAGTATTCCTAAATAGGGGTTTTACTGTATATTTAATTTTGTACCCAAAAGATGTGCATATTGCAGTGAGTTCAGCCTTTTTAATGAGATATTAATTCCTTCCATACAAGAATAAATAAATAAATAAATAATGTGTGTGCGCGCGTGTGTAGGGATCAAATAATATTAGACCTAGCAAAATCGGTCCAAGTCCGCGGGCCGGGCCTGGTCGGCTCGCTCGTCAAAAAGCGGACTTTGGGCTTCACTTTATCAGCCCAACAAAACTTGGGCCGTTTTGATCGGGCCTGCCGATGGCTCGACCCGTTTGGGCCAAGCATAGAAATGTGTCAAAATATGGTCAGAAATCAATTTAGGCCCGCGGGCTAGCCCGACTCGCTCGTCAAAAAGTGGGCTTTGGGCTTCACTTTTTCAACTCATCAAAACCTGTGCCGTTTTGGCCTGACTTGCCAATGTCCCGCCCCGTTTGGACAACCTCAGTCCGTTTGCCAAGTCTAAGTAATATGCATTCATTATTTTTCACGTGGATTAAACCAATGGCCAATTTTTAAGATGAAGCTGACAATTCTCTTGATTCTTTTTTTATATAAAGCCGAAAAGGATCTCGTTTTCATTTTTAGTCCTAGGTCATCGAAATCTCAGAAACTGCTCTGAAAGTAAACATAACCCTTTACTAGGGGCTAGGGACGTCGTAGAGTGACCACGGTTAGGGACGTAGAGTACTGGAAGAGAAGAAGAGAGTAAACTACCTATTACGACCAATGGCGGAACCAGAACGATTTTGTAGGGAGGTAAAATTTTTAAACCAAGCGAACTGAAATTATTAATACCACCACTTGCGGAATTTAGGACGTTGGCTTTGCTTAATTCCTAGTTTTAGTAAAAACAGTCCTGAGAGTACTTTTAGCGAACATGTTATGTGCGCCACTTTAACAATCAGATTTCTTAGCCATTTCTTTGTGTTCCCACCAGAATTCGTCATCCTTATTACTTCGCACACTAACAACTATACTCCATGCATGTCACTAATTTAGTCAAAAGCTAACTGATTTATACCATAAAAGCATACATAATCTATCTATCAATTAATGAATTAACATACTACTAACTAACTTTATATAAATTCTGTTCATTGGGTTTTTATAACTTTCATCGTATTAGAAATTCAATTCTATAATTGTTCCATACATATAAGTATATAACCTCTATTGTCACTGTTTTCATGGTTAATTTTCATTCAAACCAACCAATTTATTTAATTTAGCACATAACTAATTTAGAACAATCAAAGAAACTAAGTTACCTTTGGTTTACAAATACTCTCTTCGAACTTGATCTCTAACCAAGTTAACTAAGTTACCTTTAGTTTGCAAAACGAGTACAAATTTAATTACCTGGACCTTCGCAGTGGAGGCGTGGTCTGCGTGGAGTGCAACAGAGTCACTGAGTCAGCAGACAGCGGCGGGCCGGCGGCGGCGAACGGAGTAGTGTCGTAGTGGGCTAGTGGCGGCTGAGGCTGAATCGCTGAACTCGGTAGCAGGGAATAGACGAAGTCACGAAGAGACTACAGAGGGAGTCAGGGAGAGGCGGAGAGTGAAAGTGAAGCATACTGTAAACTGTAAAGAGGGAGACCTAATAATTTATTTATTTATTTAATGAAACGACGTCGTTTCATGTTACTTAAAAAAAATTTGTTAAAACAGACCTGTTGGCTGTTGCAGTCGGACAGTCGAACTGTCGGAGAAAAATAGCCTGCTGACCTGCTCGCCGGCGCTGGCCTGGTTGAGGTTGGCCCCCCGCCCCCGCCCCCCGGCCCCTCTATCTCTGCCTGAACCGCCACCCTACCGAGGTCAGCCGCCTCCCCCCGCCCCCGCCTAGTTCCGCCTCTGATTACGGCCTAGGCTAAGTACTACGAGTTATTCTCATCGTCCTTTTTTAATTGACATTTAATTTTAAGGTTACACACATAAATTAAGAAATATAGTTATTGTTTTGTTTAATTGACTAAACTGAGAATAAAATTTTAATATTAGCCTTTTAAAATTTATTGGAAAGAGAGAAATAAATTAGCATTTAATCATAAAAGATAATATGAGAAATTAAACATTTAATATTTCCTTGAAATTTACAAACAACAAATAAAAAAGAACAAAAATCTCTCCCCAAAAAGACAAATAAAAAGGAACAAAGAGAGTATTTTTTAAAGGGTAAAGCTGGAAATAAAAAATTGTTTATAAAAATATTCGTTTTTGAAATGTATATCTAATTTTATTATAGTGAGTTTAGCCTATTTTATGAGATATTCCTTTATGAATGAATGAATAAATAAATAAATAAATAAATAAATAAATAAATAAAATGTGTGTGTGTAGGGATCGAGTAATATTAATGCATTATTTTTCACGTGGACTAAACAAATGGCCAATTTTTGAGATGAAGATGATGATTCTCTTTATTATTCTTCTATATAAAGAAGCTTAGGCCTCACTAAATTATGCACCAAACCCTAGTGAAGAAACATATAGTACGTACAATGTTGAACTCTCAGCTTCACAAATTCTTGTCACCACCCCTCTCAAACAAAACCCAAATTCCATGGCACAAACCCTTTATCTCTGGCAACACCGCCGGAGCTTCATTTCACTTCCACCAGAAAGCTAGGTCTAGTAAGAAAAATAAGCCCCGATGATACAATCCTGATCGGGCTCGCATCAAACGACAATAATTCAATTCAAGTTCTAGGGATTCGTCAAGCAAATCAAGAAGTTTGGGCTGGAAATTGTCCAAGGATTCAATTAAAGAATTATTTCTCAATTAATTAGCATATCACGTGGGACCCTTCAAGTCATCAACCATAATATATATCACGTGGGCCACAGACTTAACATTAAATACTCAGCTAGTATATGCAAGGAAGGTTAATATATTCAGTAAACAAACCACACAGATTCCTAGCCACTAAATCCAATTTAGCGATTGAAAGGGAGCCACACGGATACAAGGAATCAGGTAATTTAAATCTCAAATCCAATTGGGAAAAGGCTACAACAAGTTATTCAACTGACGTGGACTTTCAGTTTGATTCCAACGCGACAAGGAAAATTAGGTTTTACAATTCTATTGTAATTAGGATTTATTAATAGTTAAGATTTACTTTCTAAATTGGTTTGTAATAAATAGGGATTTTTATTCCAAATTGGTTTGGAATTCCTATTAGGATTTGGATAATTTATTACTATTGCTATTAGGATTTGGATTATTTTGAGTAGTATAAATAGAGGTCCAAGTTGATGTAATAAAAGACAATATTCATTATTATTATTCAATAAATTTGTGAGGTTATTCTCTACTTTTGGTTCTTTGAAGAATTCCTACGTATTTTTCTTAGTTATTTCTTTGAGATTCAATTTGACTTATCATACAACAATTTATAGTTGTGTGTGGCGTCTTCAACCGCATCAATCGTCGATTGTACCGAGATTACCGCTTCAATATAAGCGAGGGGTCAAGGTTTTGTTGGTGTCCATTCAACGCAGAATTCCGAACGCAAGCAATTGTACCAAGATTACCGTCTACATATAGGCGAGGGGTTAAGGTGTTGCAAGCAATTCACCCAACAACTGTGCTAGAAACGATCGGGGCGGCGACCACCTCAGGCAAGCGTGCTGTGGAGTCTATCATTTGGTATCAAAGCTAAGCCTTTCTAGCAAGTTACTTATCTTTAATTTTCTGTCGAAATATATATTGTAAAAAAAAAAGCAAAAAAAAAAGAGACAAAAAAAAGAAAAAAAAAAGAAAAGGAAAAAAAATCATATTCTATTTTCATTGTGCTAACCAAACTTGTAGCACACCATCAAATCATCAAATTCCAACCAAGAGTTCATACCGTTCCATCATCATCAATTCTGAATCGGAGCTACAATTTATGAATCTGACGCATACAAGAGTACAAGGCAATCAATCGGTAATTTTGTGGTATTTTGATAGTCACACCATCTATAATTTTGTTTCGTGAAAAGTAATTTTGAATTGATTAGTAAAACCAAGAATTTTGCTAGGGAATTCAATAAGAACCTATTAGAGAGAATATTGAGGTAAAAGGCTTAGTGGTAAGATTAATCGAGGGTAAAAGCCAATTTATTGAGAGTATACACGAGTGAACCATTAATTCGAGCGAAACACGTAAGGGAGTGTGTGAGGAAATTGTTTTTATCTACTAACCCTTGTTTTGCAGTAAATTAATATGTTTGGCTATGAGGAGACATTGAAAAGAAGACCCAGAGTTCGTATGAAGTCTGTCGTGAATGAGTGGTGGAGATCATGGGATGAGGATTATGAGAGACATCGTATTTATAATGGATGTAGGGAGCAACCTCATAAACCTATGGAGCATAGGAGGGAACATTTATTGTCTAGGGAAATAAAAGTTAAAGAAGATCATGCGATTCTTGGAGAGTCATGGGAGACTAAGAAAGCTACAAGTGAGCAAGCTAACGAGGAAGAAACAATGCAACAAAAGAATATGTTTTATACTAGGTTTCTAGTACAAGAAAAGGTATGCATTGTAAAAATTGATTATGAAATTGGTACTAACATTGCTAGCACTACAATGGTGGATAAACTAGGGTTGCCAACAGTTGCACATCCTTGGCCTTACAAGATGCAAGGGATCGTCGATTGTGAGGAGGTAATGGTGACTAGACAAGTGTCAGTTTCTTTTCGCATTGGCAGATATGAAGATGAAATATTATGTGATGTAGTTCCAATCCATACTTGTCATTTGTTACTTGGGAGGCCATGGCGACACAGCAGACGCGCAAAGCATAATAGTTGTACTAATAAGTATTCATTGGTACACAATCGAATAAGAGTCAACCTTTGTCCTATGGCGTCCGAGCAAGTTCATGACGATCTAATGTATTTACAAAAAAGATCGTGATCAAATGCAAGAAGAAAAAAAAGATCGACAAAAAGAAACTGTTCAAATGATTAATAGTGAGAAAAGAAAATTTGAAAAGAATGAGAGAGAAAAGAAAAGGGAGAATGAAAATAAACGAGAGAAAAACAAACGAGCGGGTGAGCATAAAGAAGAGAGAGAAGAAATATGTGACTATGAAAAAGAGAATGAGTTGAAAAGTGAGTTATATTTTGAAAAGCCAATGACTGTACATTCGTACAAGACGGCGCTTTTGAATACTAACACTAATGATTCTTCTTTGTCTAGTTTTGTTTTGTCTCTTGTACAGGTTATTGATGAAATACCCTGTAATATCATTCCGTACCGATCAGCTGATAGTATTCCCGAGGAGACGACGGAGTTACCAAGGCGGGTTGGAGAGTTGGTGAAAGTGAGTATCGTGAGAGAAAACATGAGTTCATGTGTTGATTATGAGATCATAGTATCTAAGGAGGATGAGACAACGAGTTTGTTCGTCGACTTTGAATTGGTAAAAAAGTATCGTTATTCTTTTCTTTATTTAGATAATATGTTTGATAAATTGCATAGTTCTTATGTTTTATCTACATGTGATAATAATCATGTGATGACAATGCCTAATCAATTTAGCATGAAATATTGTGATAAATGGAAAATTATTTTAGCATGTGAGTTATATAGGTGGTTAGTTATTTCTGTTAGATTAACTGATGCATCTAGTGTTTTCATGAGTTATTTAAAACATGTTTTGCATGCTTCCGTTGGAAAATTTGTTGTTAGCTATTTTGATGGTAGAATCATTTTTGTCATAAACTATGGAGGATATTTGATTTATGTTGAGTTAGTTTATGATCATGATATATATTCTCATTTTCAATGTTGTTACTTGCATGAAATTAATTCTAGGTTTTCTTATCCATATGTTGAGTTAGGTTTTCATGCTAATCAATCTTTACATGAATTATCGATAGCTGACAATGGTAGTAATCATGTTGTTTCGTTAGAGCAATCTTCATTGCATGCTTTGCTATCATATGGTTTTGATTCAACAAGTGTTTATCATCAAGATCGTTTGAGGGATGAATTATTTGCATGTTTAGTTAGTTCACTTGGGTTAGCTAAGGCATTGCATACTTCCATGGAATTGTTGAATTATATTTTACATTCTTTTATGGGAAAAATTGTTATTCTCTATTTTGATGATATTCTGATTTTTGTCAATATTTTGGGAAATTCTTTAGCATGTGTTGAGTTTGTTTGTGATCATCGTCGATATGTTATTGAATTTTCAACTTATGATTGTGACCTTTTTATTTCATTGGTGCTATTATGTGATTTTGACTGTGTTAATGTCAATGGAAGGAGAAAGGTTGGTTGTGTTTTGCAGATTCGTGATAAGATCATATTCATCAAGGAAATCATGGATCGTGCGATTCAATTCGATCAATGCATTGAGAGTCTACAGGGAAGTGTTTTGAATATTGTTCTAGTAGACTATGCATGTGATTTTGATTTATTTGATTTCTTGGTGATTAGACAAAAGGGAGTTGTTGATTTGTTTTGTTTTGTGTTTAATCCAGGAATTCAAGAGAGTTTGCGTGAGAAACGTGACAAATTTCAAAAATTGATATTTGACATAGGTGCATTAATGAATGTGTTTCTGCGAAGGGATGAGATCATCAAATTGATTTTTGATCCAGGAATTCAAGTGTATGGGCTTATGCGACATGATGAGTTTCAAAAGTTGACATTTGACCCAGGATCATTAACGTAGTTTTGTTTACGAATGATCAAGATCATAAGATTCATTTTTGATCCGGGAATTCGTGAATGGGAGTTTGTGAAACATAAAGAGTTCTTCATACTGATATTTGATCCAGGAGGAGATAAAGCTTTTCAAATTCTTGCTTGCGTTGCTGATATTGCTTTTTCAATTAATTTGTCAAGTGAGATTTGTGGTTATGTTTTGTTTGATGTTATTAACTTGGTTTATTTTTATGTAGGATCAGTTTTTTGGACATATTCTTTTCAAAAGGAGGGAATGTCAGATTTGAGGACAAATCCTTTTCAAGAGGAGGGGAATGATACAATCCTGATCGGGCTCGCATCAAACGACAACAATTCAATTCAAGTTCTAGGGATTCGTCAAGCAAATCAAGAAGTTTGGGCTGAAAATTGTCCAAGGATTCAATTAAAGAATTATTTCTCAATTAATTAGCATATCACGTGGGACCCTTCAAGTCATCAACCATAATATATGTCACGTGGGCCACGGACTTAACATTAAATACTCAGCTAGTATATGCAAGGAAGGTTAATATATTCAGTAAACAAACCACACAGATTCCTAGCCACTAAATCCAATATTCAGCGATTGAAAGGGAACCACACGGATACAAGGAATCAGGTAATTTAAATCTCAAATCCAATTGGGAAAAGGCTACAACAAGTTATTCAACTGACGTGGACTTTCAGTTTGATTCCAACGCGACAAGAAAAATTAGGTTTTACAATTCTATTGTAATTAGGATTTATTAATAGTTAAGATTTACTTTCTAAATTGGTTTGTAATAAATAGGGATTTTTATTCCAAATTGGTTTGGAATTCCTATTAGGATTAGGATAATTTGTTACTATTGCTATTAGGGTTTGAATTGTTTTGAGTAGTATAAATAGAGGTCCAAGTTGATGTAATAAAAGACAATATTCATTATTATTATTCAATATATTTGTGAGGTTATTCTCTACTTTTGGTTCTTTGAAAAATTCCTAAGTATTTTTCTTAGTTATTTCTTTGAGATTCAATTTGACTTATCATACAACAATTCATAGTTGTGTGTGGCGTCTTCTACCGCATCAATCGTCGATTGTACCGAGATTACCGCTTCAATATAAGCGAGGGGTCAAGGTGTCGTTGGTGTCCATTCAACGCAGAATTTCGAATGCGATCAATTGTACCAAGATTACCGTCTACATATAGGCGAGGGGTTAAGGTGTTGCAAGCAATTCACCCAACAACTGTGCTAGAAACGATCGGGGCGGCGACCACCTCACGCAAGCGTGCCGTGGAGTCTATCACCCGAAGTACCATTAAAGCCGTTGTTCACCCCCCTGCCGCCATGGTACTGGTTCCTCCCGCTGCTACCACCCATACGTCCACCGAGGTTGTAGCGAAGGTTATTGTGCAAGTAACCGTCACTGGATTTGTGGAGAGTTTATTTAATAACATCGTAGATAATTTATCCGATTTTTTTTGTAAATCCATTCAATTGGAGCTTGTTGCTGCAGATCTTAATCCTGGTAAGTATTTTTAAGATAAATTGAGATTATATATGATTATAAGAGTAATATGTTATGCTCCCTCTCTCCCAGATCAATATTAAATTTTGGAAAATTAATTTCTAACATTTTCTAACTCAAAATTTAAGATAAATTTATTTAGTTTGTGTTAATAAAATTATAAATATCATAAACTATTTAAAAAGTACTACTAGTCGTAAGATTTATTATTTTGAAAACTTAAATAAATCATGTTAATTTTAAATTTAAAAATGTCTCAAATTAATTTATAAATTATTTTGAAGATGGAATTGTACTCTTTGAAGTTGGATGAAGGGTGGAATCTCCATAATCATCTAAATGTTTTTAGCAGGTTAGTATCTCAATTGTTGAATACGAATGAAAAATTGAAAGATTAGGAGAAGTCATTGCTCTTATTGTCATCTTTGCCTAAGCCTTACAAGTTGATGGTACAAACACTATTGGTTGGAAAATCAACTTTCATTTTAGATGAGGTGATTTCTGTTTTACGAGAAAGTCAAAAGTTGATAGGAAAAGAGAGTAATAACATTGTTGAGCAAGCACTAATCGTGGAGGGTTCTAATCGAGGGAGACGTCAATGGAGAGATAATAGTAGAGGGAGATCAAGATCCAGGCCAAGAGATTACAGTGATAGAGAGTGCTATTATTGTGGAGAGAAGGGTCACATTCAATACCAATGCAGAACATTAAGAGAGGACATGAAGAGTTTAAGGAAGTATCAAGAAAAATGAAGGAAAAAGAGAAAGTTGAAGATGTTAATTTGCTTAGTGAAGCTGGAGAAGAAGTTGTTTTAACAGTTAAGAGTGATTATAATGAAGATGGATGGATATTGGATTTTGCGGCTTCTATGCATATTTGCAAGGAGAGAGATTGCTTTGAGAGTTTGCAAGAAGATGGAGAATTTGGCTACGTCAATGCGGTTAATAAAGAGAGAGTAAAGATTGAAAGTGTTGGAAGTGTTCGTGTCAAACTTCATGATGGTTCTACGAAGATTCTTGAGAAGGTGTGTTATGTTCCTGGTTGTGGTGTGTATATAATTTCTTTAGGTAAATTATCCTCACGTGGATATACATATGTGGGTCAAGGAAATTCGTGCAAGGTGTTCAAGGAAGACAAATTAATTCTTCAAGGTAGGAAGAATGGAAAAATAATTTGTATGTTAGATGGACAATTTATGCGTGGAAAGAAGACCAAGAAGGACAATCATCGAGTAAAGTTCAGAGATAAAGTTGAAGTGTTTGGGGATTCGAGTCGATGGAGGAATTGTTAGTTAACTCCTCGAATCCTATTCAAAAAAGAATTAAATGTTATTATGGAAAAAAATGTGTCCTATTTTTAATAAGATAATTATTATATGTTGGAGTCCTATTATAATAAGGAATCTTACTTTTGGTAGGAATATTATTTTGAAAGTAGTCGTTCTAGTTGTAGTAGGTATATTTATTATGTGAATGTCCTAATTAGATTAGGAAAAGAGAGTTGTGAGTACTTTATAAACAGAGTCTTGTGTTTACAGAGGGTGAAAAACAACCAAAAGGTAGTAACATCCTAGAGAGTTGAGAGTGTGTGTAATTGGTCTAGGGTTGTTGTGCGAGGGAGAGTTTTTTTAGCTTTTATTCCGTGCAAAAAAAGTTGTACCGTTAAGATTAATATATTGAAGTTGGTTTTGTGGATTAGGTCATTGAGGACCAAACCATATTAAATATTGTGTTGTTTTTCTTTTTTAGTGTTACTGCTTATTTTACGTGACTTAATTCCCAACAACTTGTTTAAAACCTTCACTTTAGATTAGTATACTACCTCTGCTCTATATTATAATCGATATTTACTTTTAAAAATCAAATTGATACATTTTTAAATATAAAATTGGGATGATTTAATAAAAATTATGAAACAATAAATCTGTTAATTAGTAATATTTTTTAGATAATTTAAAATATTTATCATTATATTAAATAAATTTAAAAAGAATTCATGTTATCAATTTTGAATTTAAAAATATTTTAAATTGAATTATAACAATCCAAAATGATGTTATATTTTTAAACGTGTGGAGTACTATCCAGATGTTAAAAGTACCCTTTGAATAACTGAATTATGTAAAGGCTTGTGTTGTAAGAAAGGATTGCATGATTCAACTAACCATTTCAATTTTCAATATATATTTCATGCATGTAAAACATTGTTTGTTCTCTTGCACATCTCTATAAATATGTATCTATATAAAATTTCTCTGGAACATTTTTATGTGATATAAGGTATACTGTTCAAAAATCACTATAAATTAATGCTATGCTATTCTTAAAAATGTTCATACTGAGATAGTGGAGAAGACTAAGTATTATTATGATATGTATTAATTATAAGACTGACTTTAAAAATGATAAATTAATATATTTAAGACTGTTTCTACAATTACTTAAATTATTCAAAAAAAACCGTTCTATTAAATTGACCTCCAACCTGACAGGGACAGAGGTAGGCTTCTTTGCAGGGGGCCATGGCCCCTCAAGATTTTAAAAATTGTTAAGTACTATCCACTTGAATTGTGGGATTAAATTTGTGTTTTGTGAGTCATGTGTCAATTCATTTTATTTCATTATCTCAAATTCTCCACTACACAATACACACCAACAAACAAAGTCTTGTTTTACTTTTGACTTAACATTTGTCATTCCATTTCCGCCCCCAGCCCATCCACCATTTTGTCCCGAGGAGTTATCAATTCAATTTATATTTGTTTGTGTTATAATTTGTCATTGCGTATTTACGTTGTTAGATTTGCTTTTATTGAGATTCATATGCACTCCCAAGTCCCAAATAATACTAGGAATTAGGATTGGTGGAGCTAATGGACTGTTTCGTAAATACAGTGAAATTATGGACCTGTGGTTAGAAGAAATAATGCTAGGAAATAGGATTATTTTCTGGAGTTGGGACTTGGGAAGCTCAATGGCATAGCCTTTTATCTTGAAAAATTTGAAGGCTGGATGTTTAATTTTGGCCCCCTCAAGATCAAATCCTGGCTCCGTCCTGTCCAACCATCACACTAGAAAATCTTTATGTGATTATCAAACTGCTTCTCTACCATGTTTTGAAACTTATCAAACATTATAGAAAGTCAGACTTGTGCTTTAAAAGAAAACATGCATACTGCGGTTGGACCCCATAAATTAGTTCGAAAGGTAGCTTGCAATTTTTACCCAACTGACAAACAACTAATTAATGTGAATCTTATTGATGAATGAGCTTAAAAAATTCAATTTCTTGCCATTTGGATGGTCAAGTCTTTAATGCCAGATTTCTGAGCAGCCTTTTGAAGTTCTTGAGGCTTCCTTTTTACAATCCAAGACATACAAGTTATCCTTCCTGCTCCCCTTGCCAATACCTTGGGAGTCATTTGATCATTAACAACAAAATAGGTATCAGTGAATTCTAACTAGCATTGATTCTAAGTCAAGTGGGCTGACTGCAGGCTGGCAGGCCATGAAACAGACCAAGCCGGTCCCAAGTCATAATTTAATTGTTGTGTTATGTCGTTTTGCTATTTAGTGTTGGCTATTTTCACACCCTATTTTTACTTATCTGCGCCATTTATAATTTAATTGTTGTAGAAGTAGTTTAATGGAGTACAAAATAGGATGTTTGAGTATTCGAGATTAAATAAGAATAGAGTAGCTACTAGCTAATGATCTTGATTAGTTACTTCATGTCTTTGATTTCATATATGTATTGATCGGAAGACGTTCATTTTATTGATGTTTAAGATTTACTTAATTAATAAAATTTCTTTTTTTTTTTGACTGGTTTCAAAATAAATAAAAAAGAATCAGCAGATACAACAAACATATACTTAACTCAATGGCGAAAATATAAATTTAAGAGGCAAAATCATAAGTACTCTATAATTCCTCTACAATCTCAAATAAGAAAATAAAGCATTTTCTATACAACGACAACAAGATCCACAGCCATATTTAAGAGGCATATTAATTAACAAGGGATCCATTTAAGTACTTTAACAGGAAGCTTGATAAGATCCACAGCCAGATTTGCAAGTCTGCACAACAGCAACAACATGGACACAAGCAACTCTCCACAGACCTGCCATTACAGAGCAAGATTAATTAGGAAAAACAGAGCACACAAAGAAAAAGAAATCTCTGTTTGTTTTTTGCAAAATCAAAATACATTATTTTATAGTAGTTCCAATCAATTTGATTTGCAACAAAATCAATACCCATGATTGCTGACGAAGAACGGAAAACCGAAGAAGAAGACTGCGCCTGTAGGAGTCGCCGGAAGGAAGGCCTGGAGCAGTTTCTCTCCCCCCAGTTCAGCCTGGACCCCTCTGCTACCAGGGGCAGATGGCCCCCGCCCCCCCTAATTCCGCCTCTGCACACATGGGAGCGTTACACAATCAAAAAAGACTTGTAGTACTAACTTGTCCTGTGGCACCTAAAATATAAACTACACTACTTTAATCATTAAGACAAGTCATTGACATTCAAATAAAGTTCCCATCTGGACTATTTGATTACATAAAAAAGGATAAATGAAGGTACGTAATTGATAATGTTAGAATAATAATTATGTTATCATGTAATAAATGTTGTTAAAGTTCATTGAAATATATACTACTATTTGTTATGTCAACATAAATATTGAGTTGCCAGCCTTAATTAAGATATTAAAAATACCAGCTTTGTGTCGAACTGCATGATTCAACTTACAATTTCAATTTTCATCAGAAATATAATTCTAAGTTTACAACTTACAATTGATTCTTACGACTTGAGCCAAATTCAAAAATAACAATTTTATATTTCTAAGAGAGTTTAGATATTAATAGTTGAATTATTTGAAGGCATTAGGTTGTAAGAAAGAATTGCATGATTCAACAAAACATTTCAACTTTTAATGAACTTTTATGCTCAAATATGTTTGTACCTTACACATCCCTGTATTTTAACATGGATGGATCTCATGTTGGGAATGGGTACTCATTCGAATTTAAGTTGAAAAATGATTTATTTGTTAAATTGGTTGGTGATCAAGACAAGGGGATGTGTTCCCTAATTTGATTAGGAGAATAAATTGTTTCTAATCCATAATATGAAGGAGTCTTATTTTTGACATGAGAGAAGCTCAGTAGCAAGAATTTGTCGTAAGAATAAATTGAGAGGATTATAGTTTGTTGTTTGTGGGTATCCGCCGCTATTCTTGTTCAATTGAAAACTTGAACACTTTATTGTTTGGAGTGTTTTAGGTGGTGAAGTTAATTATGTTTCTCAATAATCTAATTAAAGGTAAATTTGTAACCTCTACACTTATTGTGTAAGCTCAAGTTTTATGGGGTAAAACTTTGGAGAATTATTGTAATCTCATTATTAGTGATATAGTGGAGATTCAGAGTTTGACCTGTGATTTTTCTCCCAAGGGGTTTCCACGTTAAATATTGTGTCTTGCTTATGAATGATTATTTGTTATTTTCGTTCTTATTAGTGGGTTTGTTGATTTACTATTTAAATGCACAAGGAGGGAAAAATAATTCTTGGGATTGAGATTATTTTAGGTGCACTTTTCCCAGCAGTGATATCAAGAGCTTGGTTATTTTTGTGGTTTTCATGTGCGAATTAAATGGAGGATTGAGCAATAGGTTGCATGATTAAGCTCAAGGCTACAAAGTATGCAATTTGGAAGCCAAAAATGAAGAATTGGCTTTACTGCAAGAATTTGTACGATCCACTTGAGAATGAATGAGTCAAAGCCTACAAACAAGAGTGACACACAGTGTTGTACTCGTTTTATTGGATTTTCAATACAGTACTGTTAATTCTAGCAGAAGTTCTTAGTCCCTAGTGACTGCTCAGTGTTCATTATTCTTGAACCTTGACATGATTTGTTTTTGAAACTTGTTGATATCTTTCAGCCCACAACGACCTTTATTGAGAATTAATGATAATTCCTGAACTATTATTCACTGTCATACTCTTGAGATTTGAGCTTTATAACTGTTCACCCTTATTGCGATATTACTTGCTGGGCAAATTTGTTGTTCATCCTTGCTTTACTTAAAACTTTCAGTTAATGCAGACTGTATCCAATAAATCACTACCCCGGTCAGAACAACATTTATCTGCTCACTACTGTAATAATACTCGCACAATCAGAGAAAGGTAAATCTTACACCAACAGCCGTGTGTTTCCTCCAACAGAAAGTCCATCTTCTTCCTCCTCAAGACATTCTTCATCTTCTTTTAAAATTTCTCATCTAAATCGGCGACACAGTTCTAAATGCTATGTTTGGTAATTCAATACTAATTTTTAAAATTAGGACCGAAAATCTGACAATAAATTCTATTTTCATGACTTGAAATTGAGTTATCAACATAGTACAGTTCCATCGCATTATTACAATATAATTACATCGTGCATTAGGCTGCTTAAATTAATCAATTACTTTATTATAATATCACAAACTCCTTAATTTGTGGAGAACTTAATTTTTCTTTCGTTTCTTTTTCATGTAGAGGCCGTTGCAATTAGTAAACTGTACGTGAGGAGATGGATGGTCCATAGACTTCCTCATAGCTACTACTCTCTTTGTTCCTACGAATATAGCATCCACCTGTAGGTCTGGCATAAGCATCAAGTAAGTCAAGCTTAATTCTTGATCATCTCCATCAAAGGCTCACTTGAAACCATATGTCATTTTTAAACTCAGCTCAGTCATGGGAATATCTTGTGTTAGCTTGAACCAAAACTCAGTAAGCTCATGAGCTCTAATATAGAAAAAGCAAGCTACACCAATTACGGTACGAATAAAATCAAGTTTAAAAGTTGTTCAAGCTATGTCAGGAGGGGAAGTGGGCCAAAATCCATTTTCATCATAGCCCTTCAATTTAGCTAGATGAGCAAGAACAGCACGCTACGAACCCAGTTCGACTTGATCACAGCCCTACAAGATGATAATAGCTTTACAAGCCTGGAAGGATAAACCAGACCTAGGTATAATTTAGTTCATCTTTTCAGCAAGCAACAATTGAAGAAAATTAACTTATTAAAGAAATGAAAAATAAAGATTATCTAAAAAAATCGAATGCCCATAGCCATAAGTTTCCATACTTCTTCAATTCCCTCTAATAAGCTAAAAGATATAAAACTTACCTTCAAGGGGTCCAGCCAAAGCATAGGTGGTATTGAGCTCAGTATGTAGAAGGTAAAGAGTATTCTAAGATGAAAACATAGATTTTTCCACCAAAAAATCTCAACCCACAGAAGCCGCCACGTCAGGAACACCTTCAGAGATGAACATGCCAAAATCTTTAGCATCCTCAATATTAGATTTCAACAAGGACAAATGTGAATCACCTAAATTTACACTACGTGTAATTTCATCAGTCAGTACACATATGGCCTTGTCAAACATCAGCCCTGAATCCCACAACTCAATGAAGAGATTATAAAAAGAATGGAATTGGTGTAATCTAGACGAAAGCCTCCATACCATTTGAAACATCTTCCAGTCTAACTCCGTCCTTGTATCCACCATATCCCGTAATATATGTTTAACCATTTCAACATCTCTTACCCTACAGAAACCAGATAGCAAAACCTTAAATGTATGTGCATTTGGAACTATGCAAGCCTCTTTCATTTTTCCATACAAAGTATATGCCTCTCCAAATCTACCACCCCTAAGAAGACCATTGATGGCAACTGTATATGATACAACATCCGATGGATATTTCTCTGCAGCAGCTTTCCTAAATAATTTGATCGACCTATGAAAGTGTCCCGACTTTATTAGCCCATTTATGATTACAGTATGGATGTGAGCATCAATGTGAGCATCAAGACCATGATGGCTCCTGATGATTCCATGGTACACATTAACTGCCTGACTAATTTTTCCAACTCCACAGAGTCCACTCAATAATCCAGCATAACTATACCTATCTGGTACAAAACCTCTATCTAACATGTCACTGTACAACTCAACAGCACCAGATGGATAATCAGCTTTGCAGAAATAATTTAGAAGGGAGTTACACACTACTAAGTCAGCTTGTATATCGATCCCACTGATTAATAAAGGTAGAAGATCGAACTGTTTGAACAAAGAGACATTGGTTATTATAGCACAAAAAGTATAAGAATCAGGTGTTAGTTTTCTTTTTGGCAAACTAAAAAAGACAGCAAGTGCATCATCATATCTCCCCATCTTAGATAGACAATCTATTAACACATTGCAAAGAACCAAATCAGGGGAACATCCTTCAGATTCCAAATCACATAGAATACTTAATGCACAGTCAGGGTTCCCAGTTTCCATAAATCCTTTAATTAAAGAAGTGCATGTCACTACATGTAATGAACCCCAAGCATCAAACATCTTCTCTAATAAGTAACTTGCAGTACCAATTCTGCCAGATTTACAAAACCCATCAATTAGTATACTCCAAATATGAACAGAAGGGGAAAAACCTACAGTTATCATCAAACCCAATAGTTGTAATGCTTCCCATAACCTACCCAATTTGCAATAACAATTCAAAACCATCGAAAACGTTTCAGCATTAAGGTAATACCCCTTTCTTAACATGTTCCTAAGCACATCCTGAACATTGATTAGAACATTGAGTCTGCAAAGGTTACAAACTGCTATGCTAAAGCTTAAGAAATTCGGCACCTGGGTCTCCTTCAAAACGCTTAGGGCTTCATTGACCCGACCAATCTTGAATAACACATCCAGAACAATATTCCGAGCAAATGTATTCGGCGTGTAACCATACTTGATCATTTCTTCAAACGTCTCAAAAACCAAGCTATACTTTCCACCACGCCAGTAAATCCTCAACAAAAGCAGTAAAGTCTGTGGCTTTGTAACAAATCCAACACTTTCTAATTGCCCAATTATTCCTTCCACTGTTTTAAACCGTTGAGTGAGGCGATTGACCACATCAACCATGTGATCAAATGCCCTACGTTCATGAAAATAATCAGGTTGCCGTGCACACCACAAGAAAAAGCTCAAAGCAACTAAATCAGAGGGGCAGTTTAACAGGGTGGATACCACAATCTGATGAGTGAGAACAACAATTTTTGAATTGTCTGAGATTTCTTTACTATGTTTTGCAGTAAAAGACTTTGAAGGCATATTATCCAAAATAGGTGAAGAAATGTTGTGATTGATGAGAAAGATCGAGTTTTGATGATTTGGTTAGAGGTTTTCTTTAGTAATTTCCATCTCCATAACATCTCAGGCATAAACTTTTGCAGCACAGCAAACGAACTGCAGATAAATAAAGAAGCTATAAACAGTTAACTAGGCAGCTGGAGGTTTAAGCAGCTTGTAGATAAGAGAAAGATTTAGCGTCTCTTTTCGCTGTAAGAGTGTGGTGGCCGGCGACAGACCACCGGAAAGTTCCAATTTCGAATGAAGGAAAGAAGGGGAAAATGAATTAAAACTAGGGTTTCTGGGGAGAAGGGGTTTTGGAATACGGGAAGGTACGTCGGCCCAATCATAATCGAATTGAGATACACGAATCAAATAATGTTATTATGACCTATTGACCTGCAAAAAGATGACGTAATGCCCACATATAAATATACTAGCTGGGTCCCGTGCCTCCGGCACTGTATGGACAATATGATTTATCTCAAATTTTGAAAGACCAAAATAATTTATTGAGTGAGCGGAAAATTTAAAGTCTTTTGTATTTTATTAAATTATTATTAGATTATTAGATAGATATATGTATTTTATTAGATAGATGTATGAACGGTGGGATTTATCCCAAACTTTAGACGGCCCAGATGATTTATTAAGTGAGCGGGAAATTCAAAATCATTTATATTTTATTAGATAGATATACTTCGAACTCCACGGATTAGATAAGGGTGTACAGATTAGACAAGGGTGTACAGTATAAATATATACAGAAAGTCTAGGGGGCTCGGATTTTTCGATCGAGGTAGTGATTTTTGAATACACACAACAAATTAAAAATTTCAGTTCTAATAAATTATATTAATTATTTTATAGTCAAAAAAAAAAAATTCTGGCGGTCACTACTCCGGTCGAAAAAGTCGGTCCCCCTAGAAGTACTCAAATATATATAATAGTGAAAAAAATTTTAACGGAATGATTCAATTTAAAAATAAAAATTAGTTTAGTGGGTTAATTTAAAAATTTAAAAGTTCAATCATGTATTTAATAAAACGTGCAACTTTTGTAGCTAAGGGGGTGTTTAATAAAAACTGAATAAATCTGAATCTGAATGAGTTGAATCTGAATGAAAAAAGTTGTTTGATATTTTATACTCCCTCCGTCCCAAATTAATTGCTCAGTTTTGACTTTTTAAAGTCAAATTGACTATTTTTAAAACTAATCTTTTTACTATTTTTGCTAAAATATAGGTGAAGAGATTATAACCAAAAGAAAGTATATACAATTTATTACTAATCCTAATTTTTATAATTTTAGAAATATATTTATATATGCTTAATTATTAATTCTAAAAATAGTCAATTTGACTTAAAAAAGTCAAAACTGAGCAGTTAATTTGGGACGGAGGGAGTATGTCTGAAACATCTGAATGACAAAACTTTATTATTTTATCCCCTCCAAAAAAATTCAATTTTTTTGTAAATTTATTTAATATTACTTAATATAATACTCCATCCGTCCCTATTTAAATGACATTTTAGAATTTTTTTATTTGTCCCTAATTAATTGACGTTTGTTTAAATCTAGAAGAATTAATGATAATTTTTTCAAAATTATCTCTTATTATTCTACTTTTTTTTGGTACTTTAAACTCTTTGTGTTATGATAAATTAATGATTTAAGGGTATTATAGATAATTGAGTATTATATTTAATGTTTTCCAATCATTATCTTAATTCATATGTCCATCTCTAAAATATTATTTAAATAGAGACGAAGGTAGTAGTTAATATTTTTTTTTAATTTTTTTATTTCATTAAATATGATTTAACCATTTAGCTCGTGTAACTTACCCATTCAGACCAAATCAAACAAATTGACCGATTCAGAGCTGTATTCAGCTATAAACAAAAAAGGTTTCAAGTTTTCTTCCTGTTCCTCTTCCCAATCAAAAAGGGTTTCAGGTTTTCTTTCTTCTTCCCCTTCTTCCTCATCATCTTCCCGATCGTTCAATCAAAAAGGGTTTCAGGTTTTTTTCTTTTCTTCCTCTTCCCGATCTGTTCAATCAAAAAGCGTTTCAGGTTTTCTTCTGTTCAGTTTTCTTCGTTTAACATCTTATCATCATATGCATTGTTTTTCAAATTGGTTTAACATCCTATCATCATTTAACTTTTTTATGCAGGTTTTTCTTTTTGTCAAATTGGTTTAACTGAAATAGGGTTTTTGTTTTCTTTGATATGACTTTCGTTTACTTGGGGTTCATCAGTCCCAATTTTCTCTTTTTTCCTGCTTTTATTACCCATCTCTCTGTATTTTTGTAGCTAAACTAGTAACACAATCTAAAACTTTTAGGAAAAAGATACATCTGCAAAAGATTATTAATTATATTAAGGACTTGTACTTATATTATAAATTTTTTTTAAGAAAATAACTTTTAAGAAATATATTTGGTTGGTTTTTTGACATTAGTCATAATTTTGACAGGGAATATGTCTGCATATGAGAATGTTGTTGGCGGTAAGCTGAAACTGAAGGGAAAAGCATTAGATGTGAAGGCTGGTGGTATGAAGAAGAAAAAGAAACATAGCAAACTTATGAGTGATCAAATTTCGAAGGTTACAGATAATGAGCTTTCAGCAGGTAAGTTGTATTTTGTTTTTGTTCTTTGAAGTGTGTGGAACCTTTATTATACCTTATTAGATTAGATATGCCTGCATGGATTGATTGGACCAAAGAAATATGGGAGCTTAATATTCTACTATATGTTATAGCATTATACTGGGGATAAAATTATAATGCAATTTTATTATGGTATTTGATTAAGTTGCGTATTATTAGGATTTTATCTAATATTTATTTCGTTATGTTAGTAGACGGAAGTTTTTTAGGAAGTTTTATGATGGTGGGAAGTCTTGGGATACTGGCTTACTGGGTAAGAAAGTTAAGAGATGATGATAGAATAGTTATTGTGTATATAGTCTCTAACAAAGAACAAACTCTCTTTGTATTTTTCAGACTAGCATTATTGGTTATTGAGAATTGATATATTGTGAGTTATCTCTTCTTTGGAAGCGAAGAATTCTGCGAACTGACCTCGAAATATCTTGCAGGGTGTGGCCAATTATTTACTGAGATAGATATCAATTTAACTTTTTCTAACTTTTTCATCCTCTCTATTTTTTTTCTAGCACAAACCTAGAATTATTTGTTTTCAACCATTACTACTTTTCATCTTAAACAAATCCTACACCAATTCAAAAACCACAACCCCTGTTCACAGTAGATCAAAACTTGGTCAGATTGTTATTCTTTCATGTTTCACTCTTTGTCATATACATTACTGTTAATTACGAACCCAATTAAATTTCATTACAATTCTACCGTTTCACAACAGCAGTCACCATAGGTGCCATTGACACAAGTTCAGATTTCATCAAAAAATTTTGTTAAAAGAAATTTTGACATCTGCGCTACCTGAACCCAAAAGTCAGCTGGAAAAAAGAAAGAAAGACGGGAGTGGTTAATATGAAGTTAACTTGACCAATACAGTGTCGGCACGCAGTCGGGAGATCAGCGGGAGGTGATCTGTATTGGTCAATTGACCAACTTATCATGAAGTTAATTTCATAGTAACCGGATCGGATCCAAGAAAGACTGTAAAATATACTTCGTATGTTTAATTAATTACTTTTATTGATTCTAATTGATTATTAGAATAAAATACAATACAGTGTAATATCTTTTTATATTTTAAATGTTTCTTTACTATTTTAAAATAGCTACCTATGAGTGACTTTCTACGGTAAACTAAAATACCCTCAACCAGTTGAAAGAAATTTGGTTTAACATAATACAAATATTTTTATTGAACTGAAAAAAAAACATAGAATCAAGAAGGTATATCCTCAACCAATTAAAAGGGACAAGTTATGTACATAATGTGCCGAAGCATCCCGAAGAAACGACCCATGAACCTAAATATTGAACTGACTAAGCCTACCCCAGCGTACTGCGTATTAGCTAGGCAAATTGACGTGCTGCGTCACTATACCGTAAGAAGGAACCAGGTGACACTACTATTATTGGGTTATGCACTTAAACTTCTGCTGGTTGATTGAGAAGGCATAAGTCATGCATATCTTAATCAAAATCCCTAGCTTCTGCACAATGAAAATTTATCCATGTAATAGGAAATAAATTCTCTCTCAAGGTTCTCTTTGGGGTCCGACTCTTGGATTGTTTAAGCTTCTGTGTACTATTTTGTTCAGTTACATAAATAAAGGGAACCTGCAACTTTTTGGTTTTAGTTGGTAGATGCCATTGGTCTTGGGATTTTTGGCTTTAGCTGAGGTCCTTAGGATAGGCTAGGGACTTATGATTGATCATCTGTAACATTAATTTCTATAATATATGTTTTCTCCAAACATATTTCTAACTCATTTTCCGGACATACTAATATATGCGAGTTCATAGTTATGACACCTTGGGTTTCTTTCTCTCTTTGGAGAGACCAGAGACATAAAGTTGTTTCTTCTCACTGAGACATGATTTAATAAAATTATGATCCCTTTTCTTTTTCCAAGGGACGACATAAAATTAGGGTTTGCATCTCCTATGATCCCTTTTCTTTTGGATAAACCTTAGATATTTCATCATACATTGTCTTCATGCCTTTACTTGTTACTCTCTAAATCCTAGTATGGTACCCCTGATGTAGGTGGAAGTACAGATTTAATTGATCTGGACCAGGAAGATATCGATGATGGCAACAAATCAAGTGGAGAGAAAAATGGTGCTCCCCACATCGAGCATCTCACCCCAGCTGAGAGACGCTATATGGAGCAAAGGCAGAGAATTGATGTTCATAAGCTGGCCAAAACAGCTAATAAATCACACCGTGACCGGATTTCGGATTTCAACCAGTATCTAGCAAATATGAGTGAACATTACGACATTCCTAAAGTTGGACCTGGCTAAGTGTGGTGTTTCGAGCGTGAGGGTCATAAGATTCACCTCGCCTTGTCATTGGGATTTGCATATGATGAATGTTTCAGTCCTTGTTTCCTTGTTATGACTGGTGTATGTTCAACAATGTCATCTTGTTAGGACTAGTGTATGTGTATTTTTAGCAAGTGGACAAACTTTTGAATTGTTTTTTTCTTTTTTTGGGGTTTATATAAATTACCATATATTGCAAAAAGATGGACAGCACATCAAAATGGGATAAATAATGTTTTGGTCACTGACACACTGTACTAAAGTTCGGTTTTTATTGTGGTTACCGAATTTTTTTTTATTATAATCGAATAACTGTACTCTCAAATATTATAAAACTAGTTGGGTCCCGTGCCTCCGGCACTGTATGGACAATATGATTTATTTCAAACTTTGAACGACCAAAATAATTTATTGAGTGAGCGGAAAATTTAAAGTCATTTGTATTTTATTAAATTATTATTAGATTATTAGATAGATAGATGTATTTTATTAGATAGATGTATGAACGGTGGGATTTATCCCAAACTTTGGACGGCCAAGATGATTTATTAAATGAGCGGAAAATTCAAAATCATTTGTATTTTATTAGATAGATTATTAGATTATTAGATAGATAGATGTATTTTATTAGATAGATGTATGAACGGTGAGATTTATCCCAAACTTTGGACGGCCAAGATGATTTATTAAATGAGCGGGAAATTCAAAATCATTTGTATTTTATTAGATAGATTATTAGATTATTAGATAGATATATGTATTTTATTAGATAGATGTGTGAACGGTGGGATTTATCCCAAACTTTGGACGGTCCGGATGATTTATTAAATGAGCGGGAAATTCAAAATCATTTGTATTTTATTAGATAGATGGTCATTAATTTTAATTTTCGTTCAAAAACTAAATGGAAATGCTTAGTAGACTAACAGATTTCGCGTGGAACTGAATGTACTAGGGTTTAATTTTTATTGTGGTTATCGAATTTTTTTTTGTTACAATCGAATAACTGTACTCTCAAAAATTACAAAATGGTAATTACTTAAAAATTATTATTATTTAAAAATGTTGAAAGTCAATTATTATTTAAAAATTATTATTATTATTTAAAAATTATTTGAAATGTTTTAAGTGTATTACATTTGAAAATGTCAATGATGCCAATAATACCATAAACATCTCTGTGCAATTTGGCCAAGTCCTGATCATAGTCAATCCTTTGGTTCATAAGTCGAAGGAGCTGGGCACTATCATGCATTTTTTCCACAATTTCAACGAGCACATCTTGGTGGTTGAGCTTTTTGATCCTTCTATCAGTGATCATACAAAAAACATCTCACTGCTCACACATCAGTGATCTCTCTACACAAATAAACAAACTCAAAATAAATACAAATATGAATAATATAAACTACTTCAAAAAAAATTAAGATATCCATAAAACAAAAAAACATAAATAATTGTTCTTTGAAATGTCCAAATTCTGCATTAGAAAACAAAAACATGGCAATTACCAAGATTCAAGAACATCTCACATAAACTTTTCTATATCCACAAGTACAAATATCTCCTGATCATCTCACATATCAGCAGTGGATATACTTTAGACTTCAAATTCAAAAGCTCCAGCATTGAATGTAAAAGATTTTGTCAGTTGAAACTAAAAATTACAATCACAAAGCATTAAACGTAAAAGATTCTGGTTGGCAATAGACTTCAATATCTGCTGCTACATTTTCCAAATAATTTGAAGTATATATTATAGACTGTCAATAACATCAGCTGAATATAAAAATCATAAAATCATTAATTTTATCATGTATAGATTTAGCAAGCTTCCCCTTTACAATAATCTTAGACCATGTGTTGGCGAGAACTTGCAAAAACACTCTAGTGATCAGAAAACTATGCCATTTGGAAAGGCCTTGAATGATGCTACAGCTGCTCTTCTAAAAGTGGAAATAGAATCTACCCTTGAAAGTGCTGCAAAGTTGTAATATCACAACTGCTGCCAGAGCAGAGAGATGCCAATATAAAGCTAAATTCTTTTCACTTCGACCGGGCCTCCTTGCTTCATTCCAGACTCTAGCATTGCCTCTAGAATAGCAATATCTCGGGCACCTTCGATGAAAGAGCTGCGAGGTTCGGCTTCATAGCAACTATTCTTCTGTAACAAGTACCGAAACAAAATAAGAAAAAAGATTAAAAGAGATGGAGTTAATTGTACCTTCTCTATGTTATAGCCTAACGAACATGAGGATGACCAAAGGTTTAGACTTTCTAAATTTTTAGTAAGATATTTTTAAAGGCTTGATCAAACTATGTGGAGTAAAAAATAGGGAAGAGATTGTTGGAAATAATGTCAAACATCAAAAGGACAAAACGCATTTATGCACAAGTAATAAACCAAAATATTGTTTTTCTTATGCAAATGTCATGATATCCTATAATGAGATAATCACACAGTAAAATGGATGAATCAAGGTGGAAAAGAACAACTGTAAGTATGCTTGCTTCGCCCATCTATTTGTGGAGATACTACGTGATAATAAAGTCTCACATCGAAATACGGGAGAAAAATTGAGGACGTATATGCTCTAATAGACCATAAACCTAATAGATTAACCTTAGGGTCAAAATGGGGTTCCAAATGAGTGTAAATGTGCCTGCGATATTCCCATTACCAACCCTATTCACAGAACGTGCAAAGCTAATGATCAGTTTGTGGAAGACATCATCAAGCTAGTCAACCTGTCTTAATTGGTCAACTTTCTATATATTGCTTGCAGAACAGCTACCCTAAAACCAATACATATTTAGTTTTTGAATATTAAAAAGGGCACATGAGTAGAGTAAATGCTTGTGTTAAATCTTTTATAATACCTCAAGGGAAGCCTGTGAAATGTCATGTATAAAGGCCTTTAGCTCTTCAGTGACCCCACTGAAAGGGAAGAATGACACCCTGCTTTGACCATCAGTATTGATAAGGGAAACCTACAATAGCATCATGAGATCAGGAAAATATTAATAATCAACACAAATAAGGACAGAAGGATCCATATATCATTTTCTAATATCTTGAGAAACCAGAGCTGGTTTTATAAGCATAATAAAGAAGTTCTATACTTAAGAGGAGTACAAGAGAGATTTCACTTTCAAAATTACCAGGTACCCATGTTTTCCTTCTTTATTTCCGCGCTCAACTTGCAGTGTACCATTTAAGCCAACAACTCGCCAGATAATCTAGAGGTGCAAAACAGCACTTGAGTGGATGAAGAACAATGAAATTATAAATAAGTTTGTAAAAAATTAAGAAGCACATGCCTTGGGTGATCTTGAGGATACAACCATTACAAACACCCCAGAACACCCATTCTCCAATTGACTGAAGAAATAACGCATTCTAACATTAGACTCAAAATTCTATCTGAGAAAATAAAATTTTTTTTTGCCACATTAATTCCAAGTATTAGAACTCACAATAAAGAGGAGATGCTGTCTGGTGGAGGAAGACTCATATCTACATGAGACGTCGTAGCTGACACAGAAGTTATCTCACATCCAACAAGCTGTTCAAGTATTTTATGGGAAAATTTCAAATTAGTACCATAATAATGGCAGAAACAAAAAGTGCCATCAGAAAGTTATCTAGCCTCGTAGAATACAAGGTTCAGCAAAGTAGTACTGGAATGTAATTCTCTCTATGCCAAGATTATAATGTTTTACTTGCACAAGGGGATGTAAATCTTTAGAAGCTGTAAAAGGTAACAATATCAAGTTACCTGCAATCGAAATCATTAAATTGGCTCATCCAGTGATAAACTATATTAGCATAACAATCTTTTTTCCAGAGTAAACACATCTAAGGGTACATGAAACCAGAAGACTTTTTGTAATGTATGGCTACCTTTTTACATTCAGATTCAAAATCAATTTCTACTCATGACAAATTTAAAATTAAATAAAATAAAAATCTGATATCTCTTTACCTTGGAAGAACCTTGATGCGAGTTCAGTATTCAATTTTTAGATACCTAGCCAAACTCTTTGCAGCTGTGTCATACTAGATGATCATATTCAGCTTAAAAACTTTGACCAAGTATTAAGGTTACAAAGTTTTGACAGCAGAGCAGAAGGCATTTCATCCTAGTCCAGGCTCAGAAGTTTGTATCCTCCTTCCTATGTTGCACATTGCAAAAGCTATTTTCTTCCTTTTTTCTCTCTTCATCTCTTTGTTTCTTAAGAAAGAACACTGAAAGCAGTAATTTAGAGCATTTTGACATTTTCAATTGTAGGACAAAATTATTTCTATTTTGCGCTCAAGAAATTTGTGTCTATAACTACAACAGTGATTAGTTTCACTACAGTGTAGCTCCTTTGACATAATGCCCATCATACCCCCCACGGGAAATTATCTGCCCAAGGTTAGATGATTGGTTTTGATTAAGAAAACATTATCGAGACTCGCTACTTATCTCGTCTATAGTGCAGCTTCCACCTTTGGTTAGGAAGAGGTTGGAGAAATTGATTCGAGACATTTTGTAGCGGGGGAAGGATGAAGGACCAGGATATCATTTAGTAATTTGGGAGCAAGTTTATGGCCCCGTGGAGCAGGGAGGATGTTAGGATTGAGGGATTTTGGGTTGTTAAATATAGCCTTGAGGGGTTATTTAGAAAAAATTACTTAAAAACATATGTTTTGTGTCCAAAAGTAAATATTTATATGTACTTGTAAAAAGTCAAATGGTAGAATGAGACTCCCATTCCAAACAAAAGGAGAATTAACCAACTAAATTAGTCATTAGGAGAAGATATTCAGAACACACGTCCTCATTGCCAAGATTAGACCTTCGAACAATTTTCTTAAACAACAATACATCCTAAGACGATTCCCTATATTATGCTTTAGATTGAGTTCAGCTGATAGAACTTGTGTGGGCTTCCATAAGAGCCCTTTGTTAAGTACCTAGACATTATGGGGATTATTAACAAAAAGAGTCTCATTTGCAAATTTTACAAATTTTAAGAATATATTTTTCTTCCATATTTATCCCTAGATATGATTGTTTTGTTTAGTAGTGGTAACATGATAGTAAATTCTGATGTTAAACTTTAAAACATTATGTTATTTTATAGTATTATCAACAAAAAGAGGACTTTTTTTGTTGGAACAAACTTTTTGCAAGACTCTTTTTGTGGAATGGAAACCGTATAGTTAAAGAACAAGTAGAGAAAAAGTAGTTAGAATCATATTCAACTTCTTATAAGTGAAACAAGAAGAAACCTCACCATTCTCAATCCTGCAATGAAATGTACCCCCATATCTAATACAAAACCTCCCTGCCAAAATAAAAATGACAAAATCTTATTATAGAACGATAAAAGATGGAAATCTGAGGAGTTAAAGAAGTTAATATAAACATCAAATATAAGAATTCCCCCTTTGAAAATCCACAATTCAAGAGATAATAAATGCTTGCACTTTATGCTTGCACTCAGTTAAGTAAAGAATAACCATTTAAACCAATTACTTTGAGGTAGATGTGCTCTTGTTAATACATTATAATGTACTAGTTCGTCACCTAAAAACTCACCCTTTTGAGTTAACATAATGTAAATATTTGCTAGAACATCAGAAATCCTATTACAATACACAAAGTTTATGCTTGTCATGATTACGGAAAAACAATTTACAGTACTCAACTGTAAACATACATTAAAATTACGCCTCCATATGCTTGAGAAGTAAGGATTTGAACTGTTCATTGATCCTTCAATAATAACTTGGATGCTCATCATATCTCCAATTTCAGCCATTAGTTTTTTGCTCTGTACCAATTAAAAAAATTAGTCTAACAAGCCAATGTCGCAAATTCAAACCAAATGTCCTAAAAACATATACCTCAACAAAAGCAGGTTCAAACCGATAATTTTCTGCAACAGCCCATATTGGTTGACCAGGAACATTGGTATAAATAGAATTATAGCACGCCAGTGCAGTTTCTGCTTCCCTAACGGCTGCGCAGATAAGACCACTTATAATTTGCTGACAAAATGTCAGCCCTGGAAATTTTTATCTCAAAATGTAGTAGATGGCACAATTCATTCTGAAGTCCAATTGGGCAAAAAAATAATAAACTAGGTATGGACCATATTTAATATATGAATAAAAAGAATAGTTGCTCCCACATAGTTGTTAGAAATCCACCTATATTAATTTTGGAGACTTAAAATGTAATGATTGAACAAAATTGCTCACACCTTACACTTCTTTCTACAATTTGTCCATCCTTATCCCTCACTCTCCTCAATCACCTACTTATTCTACAGCAACAACTTCATTGGTTCCGACTTGAACTCAAAACATAAGTGCACTTTGCAAACGCATCCACAAATTATTGCCATTATATGCAAACTAGTGTCAAAAACCATGATGATTTTAAGAAGTTGCTTCAAATGAAAAATAAGTTAACTGCACTACAGTTTTAACAAGTAAATGGTGAGAATATTACTACTAGTTTTGGTAATAATATACAAAAAGTAATCTACTATATTATAAAATTAAAGGAAAAAGGGGGAAAGTCAAATTATCTAAGGTAGGTTACTTACAAACTGCAGCTGGTTTCTCTTTAGACCAACAATTTCCGCCAATCAATACATAAGACATGCACAAACCGAGAGACTTTAGTTCATTGCACAGGAAATTCACAAAATAATCTAAAGTCACAGATTTTTTAAAAAATCTAGTTGAAATCTTAAAGGTAAAGTTACAGATATTTTTTTAAGATCTTTCAATTCTTAAAGGCCTGGGCCTATGTTTGAAATTTAGTTGATAAATTTTCACCTTGAAGAACATGCTTCCCTGCCTTCAACAGCTTCAGTGACATTTCTACCTGCATTAATTAATTATCGTGTATTTGTGTTACAATATTTTTAAGCAAACAATCAGAAGATAATAAAAAGATACTGTTCCAATCAAAAAAATGATGAACTTTTAAATCTGAGTGTAGAGGGCTGCAAAGTGCTGAAGTTTGGTTTTAATCTGAATCTAATCGGAAACCTCTCTGTCACACTGCTTCCTTTATAATATCTTCAGTTCTGAGGATTCTGAGAATGCTATTTACACTTACAAAAAAGACGTGGATAGTTTCTAGAGTTTTCTTTTAATCGTTTTTCCTTTTGTTATCATCCGATCTATTTATCTCTCTAGGTGGACCTTTTGTCCTACCCTTGATAAGTCATTATGTACCCTCTCTAGTCTATCAATAAATCTTCTTTCTTTTTTTTGCTAAATATCTTCCGTCTATCATAAAAGAATTAATTTTACTATATCTGATAGGTTTAAAGAATTGAATTCACAATTTAGATTTAAATTTGAAGTTTAAGCTTTTACTAAAAGGATCGGGTTCTTTTCAGTAATCCGATTTGATCTGATCTTAAGAACCTGCATCAATTTATTCTTTGTTAATCCCTAAGGTTCCTGTTTCGTAAAAAGGCGTTCTGGGCAGCATAGTTTGGCAAGATTATTGAATGCAATAAATATTCTTGATTAATGCAATCATCTAAATTCCTTGATTTATATTCTTAATGTATATGTGGATTATATGATGTATAAGGACAACATTTCTTTGTTTATGAAAAGGCAATGGTGATTACTTACAAGAAACATGGGGAAAAAATGAAAAGGTAAATGGTGATTCTGTCCAAATTTGGGGCCTTGTTCTATATCTGTTGGTACATCCTAAGTTTCGAGTTCTCACATATTGGTTTCTTGTTATGCTTTTTTCATAAACCAATAAGCCATATAAGTGTGGTTACAAATCAGTAAGAAAAAGCAGAGTGGTCTGTGCTGGATTTATATGAGCGCAGCTTTCCATAAGACGTCATGATTAAGGGAGTATTTGATTCATATTAAATGAAATTTTTCTTCATGACTAACTGAATATATTACTAGTAAATAAATATAAGCAAAATTTGGATGTTGAAGCTATGTTATTTATCAGGACCTTATTATTAGCAAGCGCAGCATTATCATTGGTCTTTACCTCTCTTGGTTCATCATACGTCATTAAAAATTACAGAAATCCACTCAATCTTCATCTCACTCCTTATTAAAGAAAAGAATGTATTAAGTATGACCAATTGATATATCAATTTGTACAAGATCTTACAGCTGTTAAATATTTTTCTACACTTTACTTATTATGTAGCACTTAAGAACTGTCAAGAACCACACAGATGCTCCTTCTCCATGGTACACTTTCTGTAACGTGTTTCTCCCCTCAAGAGCTTAGTGCACCAAATTCTTCTACCAGGATTATTCAGTGTAAACAAGCCCAACTGCCTATAATGAAGACACAAGGTTGAGTATCATATTTTCTGACAGGTTTTATCTCATTCCATTCCGTGTGTTAGATTTATAAAATGGGCCCAAATCTAACATATAAATACAGCAAGCTCTTTAACCAAAACAAGTGGGCTACTTCAAATTTAACCGGTGTAGGACTTTAACTAAATGTTATCCCATGCAGAGATGTTGAATACTAAATGAATATTGAAATGTGAACTATTAGGTGCCAACATTTTAAAAGTTACTAGGCAGACGTAGGCAGCGAAGGGGACGCGTATCTATTACATTCAGTATTGTAGAGCTTTAAAGTAGAGGATGGGATTTTTAGAACACTATCTATACCGAATGTACACCATTAGGTCACATTGAAGGGGGGCGACCCTAGCCCTGATATCTTGTTAAAACATAATTTAAAATCAATTGATAATAAGTGAAGAGATTCCTCAAGTATATATATTGAATTTTTGGATCTAATTTAATCGATGAGAGATTTTAACCCAATAATGACTAGGTCAAGTTACCCATTTCTTAACAAGTGCGTAGCAATTTATCAATTGGGTCAATAATTGTCCATAGTTTACTTGTTAGCTCGTCTTTTTCTTTTAGGCTTGTTTATCTTGTAACACTCAATACATTTGGTTACACGTGCGGAAGAGTGTTAGAATATATAATGTATGCCACATCGATTATCTTGAGAAAGTATGTATAGTATATAATGACCAAGGCAAATTCTAGTCATTGTCAATTGGTTTTGAGTTAGAGATATTGATATCTTTATAAGCTATATTTGGGCCATTTTATAAATCTAACATTCAGCTTAATAGTTAGTGATAATGCTAGCCGATGCTAAAATCTGAGAAGCATTCACTAATACTCCCTTTGTCCCAAAGAGGGAGTACAGGTCAACCTAAAATATAATGAGATTTGAGACCCTTCTTTTTACATCAAATTTCCATTCTCTCACATCCAACTCAATCCATACGAATACCAGCTGACAAAACTCTACATCTATGAGTTATTTATCACATTTAGAAATGAAAAGTTCAAATTTAAATTTAAATAGATTTAAAAGCTAATACAAACAGTTACTTGCATATATATATAATTGGTTTCAGCACAATTTGACAAAGAGAAAAAGAGAAACCTGAGTTTGACCAGCAAGAACAACTGCAACCCCAAGAATGGAACTATCTTGAATAATTTCATCAAGACCTGCATCACCCCACTTCGATTCTACATCTGGGAAAAATTTCCGAGCAATCTCAACTGCCTCTTTTGCAGATCCCTATACATGATACATCAAAATTTTCAATTACTTCAAATTTTCTCTTCAACCCACTTCTTAAATTTCAAATTTTTTAAAAAATTTCAATAAAATCAAGAATGATTGAGTTACCTCTGAGCGACTCCATATAGCTTTAATTACAACGACATCAGAGATCTCAGCTAACCTGGGAATGTATTGATTTCTCACGAAGATTCCAGCCCCAATTATGGCAATTTTTGGTGGCTGATTCATAATTTGTTGATAGAGAGGTTGGGGTGTTAGTTGATGGAGTGTTATATCTGACTTTTGAGTAATTAAAGGGAAAATGAAAATGACACAAATAATTAGGGGATAATTTTTTAATTTGATATGACATTTGTATACATTAAGGGAATTGAGTGATAATGATAGGGTGTGTCCCACTTAGTATTTACGAGCTTGTAAAATTATAGTTTTTGAGTTATTTTAGGTGGATATAAAATTTTATTTATTTATATTTTTACTCATTATTGGAGTCAAAATTGATGAGTCTAGTCCAAGGATTCAGCTCATTTTGTAAGCCCAATACAGAATATAGACCCAAGTTCAAGGAGTCTGGCGAGCCTAACAAATGTGGTCCATCACGGTTGTGACAACCCCAAAATAGGTCCATTCCACCCAACCCATTCTGAGTTGTCAAATACATGGTACAGAAACAACTACAACTTTTACAACCCATAAGCTGTGAGTTTGAATACAAACATTGTCATCTAGACAATATCCACATGCAAATAAATCCCCATCATAATTATTGATACATAATTTTACAAAAAAAAATGGTGAGGACTACTAAACAACTCTTTCTAGAACCTTCATTCCATACCCCGCCTAGTACTCGCTATATTCTCGCCTCCTGAGAAAAAAAAAATGGAACAACAAGGAAAAGGGTGAGCTCAACTAGCCCAGTAAAGAATATTATGACTAAGATAATGTACAACAAATTATCCTTAGTCTTCAACAGGGAAAAATCTGATAGAATACAATAGACAACAAGTTTTAGATCAACAACTGCAGCGGAAACAACAATTCATTAGAAGAGTTAAGTAGAGAATAAAATCTACTAACATCTATGAATTTAAAAGTCCATCATCAATATTTTATCCCTGTAACATCAATCAATATATATCTCAAATCAAATCAAATATTCATCTTTGTACTACAGGCCAAAGATATTCATCAGTCGGTCATGTTCATCTAAACACCTGTTCATCTTTGCACTACGGGCCAAAGATATTCATCAATTGTTCATGTTCATCTCAACACCTGTTCATCTTTGCACTACGGGCCAAAGATATTCATAATAAAATCAACCATCTTTGCACTACAGGCCAAAGATATTCAGTAACACCATCATTTAGGACTGAGGATGATGAAAAATATTTTAAAGAAAATGAATCCAGTGAAACAAAATAACAAGTATTAAGGATTCGTACTTTAAACAATCCGATTTCAAAAATACTTCATAAATAATCATACTGAAGTAAAATTCAAGAATGATCAAAACATGGATACAATCAAAGCTAGTATCCAGAATAGATATTTTGGACAAAAAGAAGAAATTTCATTTTTCGGTGAATAGTCGTATTCGTGAATAGTGTCGTATACGTGAATAGTGCCGTATACGTGAATAGTAACTCCGACACCAAAAGATAGAAATTTCACAAAAAAACATCTTCACGCTTCGTGAATAGTACTCGTGAATAGTAACTCGTGAATAGTAACTCATGAATAGTAACTCGTGAATAGTAACTCATGAATAGTAACCCCGACATGAAAAAGTTCCAAATTTGATAAAAAGTTCCAACCAACATTTCAACATAATGATATTGAAGAAATAATATCATTTGAGAAGAAAATAACATCCCTTACCTCGAAAGACAGTACTTCTGGTTGAAACACCGGATATAGGCTATGACTTGAACTTGCACCGTATAGCAATACTCAAAGTATACTCAAAATACTCACAAGAATACGCTCGATAATATAGAGAGAGAAAACTTCAGTTTCTGGTGTGATTTTCAATTCTAACCTAAGCACCTATTTATAGGAAATTGCTTAGAACACCAAAGCAGAAAATTTATATAATAATAATATATATATAAAAATTTTCTACGCATTCTTAGAATCTGCAAATTTGAATACAAACCACATGCTCCCTTCTAGAAGAAGTACAAAAAACGTTTTTATTAATAAAAATATTTTAAACTTCCAAAAATCAATTATTTCGGAGCTCCGGAACTTCAATAATTCATAATAAATAGCCCTTTTGCCAGAAAATTCGAATCTCGCGAGTTTTTATAGGAAATTCAGTTCTGTACAACTTTGCAGAAGGAAGTTTTTCCAAATTTCAAACAGAAATTGGCCGAAATCCACAAACGGGCGATTTTACAGGCTATAATCAAATTTCAGTCAATAATTGTGTCCACCAACACACAAAATATGTGTTAAACATTTAATGCCACAAAAATACTCTTCCTCCTCATATACTCATATATCCCACATTCATCGTAAAAATATCACCGTTAATATATTAAAATAATATATTTAAATGAATTATTTTATCAGAAAAAGATAAAATTTCAATTTTCAACAATTGTCACATTAAAAATTTTCTCCATCTATATCCACATAAAATCAATATTTTCCTCATCATATAAATCAATAATTTAATTATTCACAAATAATATTACAGAATCACAATACTGACAACCAGGCCGTTCCCAGGAAAGAGGGGGCTTTCCAATAAGAATTTCTTCTTACTGGCGCGCAATTAGGTGACCAAACCTCTCCTTAGACAGAACTTTCTAGACATTGCCAATAATGTTATCAAATAATATTATTCAGATAATATGAATTATTGCTTCGATAATGGAAAATACTGTGTAGTGACAATTATTGAAACAACAGTAATACAAAATATCAATGCAACAATTATTGAATCAATAACATAAAATACTGAACAGTAATTACTGTAACAATTATTGAGTAGTGCCTTCTTACGTAAGAATCAATAATTGGTGCAATACCGTGTGCTACTATGCAACAACGCGTATTACTGTGTTTTAACCACCGAGTATTCCAACAGTATTAACGGTAACAACAACGCCGTTTTTTATAAACAACTTATACTTGTCGTTTTCTTCATCCAATCGCTTTCCGTTATGGGCCCACAAAAGACTGCGCCGTCGTACGAATATTCCCCGACAGCAAGAATATTCCACGACCAAACGAATATTCCCCGACAACAATGAATATTTTATAACCACCTGCTTATTCGAAATATTTGCGCATTTTACCCATAACTTTCCACATTAATCAAATCAACCCTTACTATTTTAAAATAATAAATAAAGGAAATTGCATTTTTATTTAAAAAAATTCGAGGTCTTACAACGGTTGAGTTAGTTGAGCTCATCAGTAATAAGTTACGCTCGCCCACATAATAAAGGAAGTGGTCAAGCCTCGTCCCCGGATCTCACGGAGAGCACGTCAACCATCTTGCGCGTTAGGAAGAGGTTGGGAGCTCCACTAAAGTAGTGATTTTAGTGGCTACATGTCCACCCCAAAATTGTCACGGGGTCTCTATAAATTGTACGCCTCACCATCACTTAGGGGCAACTCACTTTTGTACCCTTCTCCTCTCTATTTAAGTTTGTACTTTCTGTACTCTTTCCAACACACTTGACATAATATAAAGTACTGGCGACTAGAGCCATTCAAAAGTGGACTAGGTCAATTTGACCGAACTACTCTAATTATTGTCTTATTTCCTACTTTAATTACCGCATTTATTATTACTTGACAGGTGTGTACAAAATTTATTTTGTGCATCATCAGAATTTATTGTTTATGTTGGTAAATAAGTAAAAGATCTATTTTTAAGGATGAAAAACGACTATGGGAGGATTACCATGTAAACATTGAAGTCAAAAAAAAGAGGGTAGAAAGAAGGGAGCACTATTTTCACATGAATTTTTAATATTTTCACATAATCTCCTCTTATATAAAGATAAGACTCACTTTCTTTTCATAGAAAAAAATTATATTAAAATATCAAAAACACATATTCGCATTAATATATTAGGGGCAGGAACATTGAATAGCAAGTCTAGTTTTTTTCACTTTACATTAGTACAATTATTTACATGCATTATTATTATTATTATTATTATTATTATTATTATTATTATTATTATTATTATTATTATTATTATTCTGCATCGCTTAGTTAATTATTTTTCTTTATTTATTTTTATTTCATATAATTAGTAGTATTAATAACTTTATTTGTTCTCATTTTAAATTGTATTACTAACTAAATTTTTAATAACTAAGATGATAATAAAACTGTTAGATTTTGAGTCTAAATTAATATGGGTGTTATTAATTATTTATAATGATTCCACATATCAATGTGTTCTACTCCATGAGTAGATTAAATTAAGTATTTAGAAGTTCAAATTCGTGGAGTAATGAATGAGAAATTAATTTCCAAAGATCATCCTTGAAAATGATAATAAATATTTGTGGGAAGCCAAGTCCCACATTGGTTAAGAACTAAAGTTTTAATTGGTTTATATACATTAAAGTTGCTCTTGGGTTTGGACCCCAAGGGGCACCCCACTTTTCTGAAAAGGACAAAATCTAGTTAACGCTTGGTTTGAACTCACACGCGCTGCCGCCTGATCGACCTGGCTCGTGCTCGTGGGGTTGGGTCCTTATATATGATTTTTTGAACAAAATTTATTTAAAAATTTAATTTAAAATTTATTTTATTTTGGTTCTATTATAAAAACTATGTCGTTTTGATAAATATTATTTATTATCAAAACTATGTCATTTTGGGAAGCAGTATCTGTCGAACGAACGCATCAAATACTGCATCGTTCTGGGAAAGGCTATCTATCTGAATAGACACCCCAAAATTACGTCATTTTTGCCTGAACAGACACGCCTTTTTCTGATAAGCCTAAACTAACGGACGCGCTGTAAGAACCCAACTTTTTATAAATAAAATTGAATTTCCTCTAATTATTATTTTGAATAAAAAAGTGTTAATTTGATATAATGCTTTGGTTATAGGTGGAATGTGCAAATTTTACAAAATAAATAAGTGGTTATAAAATATTCATTGTTGTCGGGGAATATTCGTTGGGTCAAGGAATATTCTTGATGTCGGGGAATATTCGTACGATGACGCAACCATTTATGGATCCCATAACGAAAAACTATCGGATGTAGAAAATGACAAGTATGCATTTTTTATAAATAACAGCGTAGTTGTTACCGTTAACACTATTGGAATACCCGGTGGTTAAAGTACAATAATACTCGTGGTTGCATAGTAGCACACGACATTGCACAGTTTTTTGGATTATTGATTCTTACGTAAGAAGGCACTACTCAATAATTATTACAGTAATTACTGTTCAATATTTTATTTTATTGATTCAATAATTGTTACGTTGATATTTTATATTATTGTTGTTTTAATAATTATCACTGCACAATATTTCTAATTATTAGATTAAAAAATCATATTATTCAAATAATATTATTAGATAGCATTATTGGCAATGTCTAAGGAAGTTCTGTCTAGAAAAGAGGTTTGGTCACCTAATTGCGCGCTAGTAAGGAGAAATCCTTATCGAAAAGCCCCTCTTTCCTGAAAACGATCTGGTTGTCATTATTGTGATTCTGTAATATTATTTGTAAATAATTAATTATTAATTTATATGATAAGAAAATATTTATTTTATGTAGATATAAATGAAGGAATTAATGTTGAGGTATTTTATTAATATTTTGTCGAAATGAAGGTACTAAAAAATATCCGTATGTGAATTTCAGTCATTTTTTGTTTGGAATTTAGAAAACCTTTCTTCTACAAAATTGTAGAGAATTAAATTTCATATGAATTGAACATAAAATTCGTATTTTTCTGATAAAAGGGCTATTTATTAGGAATTATTGAAGTTTCTGAATATTGTTTAAATTTAAAACATTTTGGTGGAAATTATCTAGAATGGGTGGACCCCACTATTGTCCTTGTTGGTGTTCTAAGAAATTTCAAAGTGTGGTTTCAAATGTGGTCTGTAAGACCCCAACTTTTTAATGAATAAAATCGAATTTTCTCTATTTATTATTGTGCATAATAAGGTATTAATTTGATATAATACTTTGGTTATGGGTGAAATATGAAAATTTTGCAAAATAAGCAAGTGGTTATAAAATATTCAATTGTCGGGGAATATTCGTTTGGTTGTGGAATATTCTTTCTGTCAGGGAATATTCGTACGACGGCGCAGCCATTTGTGGGCCCCATAACGGATAACGGTCGGATGAAGAAAATGACAAAATTGAATAACGGCGTAGTTGTTACCGTTAAGATTGTTGGAATACCCGGTGGTTAAAATACAGTAATACGCGTGGTTGCACAGTAACACACGGTATTGCACAATATTATTGAATTACTGATCCTTACGTAAGAAGGCACTAGTCAATAATTTTCACAGTAGTTACTGTTCAATTTTTTATTTTATTGATTCAATAATTGCTGCGTTGATATTTTATATTATTGTTGTTTAATAATTGTCACTACTCAGTATCTCCATTATCGGATCAATAATTCATATTATTTGAATAATATTATTAGATAGCATTATTGGAAATGTCTAGAAAGTTCTATCAAGGAGAGTTTTGGTCACCTAATTGCGCACCAGTAAGGAGAAATCCTTATCGGAAAGCCCCCTCTTTCCTGGGAACAGTCTGGTTGTCATAAATGTGATTCTGTAATATTATTTATGAATAATTAATTATTAATTCATATGATAAGGAAAAATTTATTTTATGTGGATATAAATGATGGATTTATTTATGTGATTATTAATGAAGGAATTAATGCTGAGATGTTTTATCAGTATTTTGTCGGATTTGAAGTATTTAAAAATCATCCGTTTGTGGATTTTGGGTATTTTTTTGTTTAGAATTTAGAAAAACTCAAAGCTACAAAGTTGTAGAGAATTCGATTTCGTGTGGAATGGACATAAAATTTGTATTTTTCTGATAAACGGGCTATTTTCTATGAATTGTTAAAGTTTTTGATTATTGTTTAAATGATAAAATATTTTGGAAAATTCTAGAATTGGTTGGTGAGAAATGTGCTCAATTGAATTTCAAATGTGGTGGGTGGCAATAGTAACAGGTAAAGCCATCAGGTAGCATGCTAGTCTTCTATGGCGTTCTAAGCATTTTCCTATAAATAGGTTGCTTAGTTAGAATTGAAAATCACACCAGAATTCATAAGTTTTTTCTTTTTCTCTCTCTATATTATCGAGCGTATTCTTGTGAGTATTTTGATACATTGAGTGTTGCTATACGGTACAAGTTCCTTTAGCACTATACCCAGTATTCCAGCCAGAAGTATTATCTTTTTGAGGTAAGAAATATTATTTTCTTCGTAAGTGATATTATTTCTTCAATAACATTATGCCGAAATATTGGTTGGAACTTTTTATAAAATTTGGAACTTTTCATGTCGGGGTTACTATTCACGAGTTACTATTTATGAGTTACTATTCATAAGTTACTATTCACGAGTACTATTCACGAAGCAGGATGATTTTTCTTGTGGAATTTCTATCTTTTGGTGTCGGAGTTACTATTCACGTATACGGCACTATTCACGAATACAACACTATTCACCAAAAAATGAATTTTTTTTCTTTTTGTCCAAGTTGTCTATTATGGTTACTATCTTTGATTGTATCCATGTTTTGATCTTTATTTTGAATTTTGTTTCACAATTGGTTATTATGAAGTATTTTTGAACTTGGATAAACTGTAATACGAATCCCTAGTATTATCGATTTTCAACAATTATCACTTTAAAAATTTTCTCCATCTATATCCACATAAAATGAATATTTTTCTCATCATATAAATCAATAATTAATTATTCACAAATAATATTACCGAATCACAATACTGACAACCAGGCAGTTTCCAGGAAAGAGAGGGCTTTTCAATAAGGATTTTTCCTTACTGGCGTACAATTAGGTGACCAAACCTCTCCTTAGACAGAACTTTTTAGACATTGCCAATAATGTTATCTAATAATAGTATTCAGATAATATGAATTATTGTTTCGATAATGAAAAATAATGTGTAGTGACAATTATTGAAACAACAGTAATATAAAATATTAACGCAACAATTATTGAATCAATAAAATAAAATACTGAATAGTAATTACTGTAACAATTATTGAGTAGTGCATTCTTACGTAAGAATCAATAATTGGTGCAATACCGTGTGCTACTATGCAACAACGCGTATTACTTTATTTTAACCACCGGGTATTCTAACTGTATTAACGGTAACAACTACGCCGTTATTTATAAACAACTTATACTTGTCGTTTTCTTCATCCAATCGCTTTCTGTTATGTGGCCCACACAAGGCTGCGCCGTCGTACGAATATTCCTCGACAGTAAGAATATTCCACGAATAAACGAATATTCTCCGATAAAAATGAATATTTTATAACCACTTGCTTATTTAAAATATTTGCGCATTTTACCCATAACTAACCACATTAATCAAATCAACCCTAACTATTTCAAAATAATAAATAGAAGAAATTTAATTTTATTTATAATAAGTTGGGGTCTTACAGAGAGAGTCTAGAGCATTTTTTTGGTTCGTTATGTATGTTATTTGGAGTGCTAATATAGCTACGTTGTCATTGTATCCTCGAAGACAAGTGCTATTAAACTCTAAGCACTAATAAGGATAGCATAATTGTCTTAAGGACATAATACCAAGTACTAGACTTGATAAATTTACTTCTGCAGTTTGAGATAAGTATATATGACGCCCCCAAAATCGGTATACATCACCTATTCTGAGTCGCCAAATACATGGTACGAAATTCAAATACAACTTAATTATACAACAGTCGTGTAAAATACGACAAAACATATGATGTGAGTTTTCATACAAATTTTGTCATCTAGACAATATACAAACTCAATGGGGTCCTCATTACATTTATTATCACATTATTTCATAGAATAGTGAGGACTACTAATGCTATTATCTGGACCATCACTCTGTTCCCCGACTAGTCCCTGCTACGTTCTCATTTCCTGAAGAGAATAATGAAAGCAAAAGGGTGAGCTCAACTAGCCCAGTAAGAAATATTATGACTAAGATAATGCAAAATAAATTATCATTAGCCTTCAACAGTGTTAAACTGATAAAATATAACAAACATCAAGTTTAACTGCAGCGGAACAAGCAATCCATTAGAAGAGTCAAGTAGAGAATAAAATCTACTATCCTCTATGATATAAAAGTTTTTTCATGACTTTTATTGGTGAGACTCAGCTTAATAAATAATCCACATCATCCCTGCACTACGGCCAAGGATATTCATTAGTATCACAACCATAAATTATCCATGCACCACAGCCAAGGATATTCGTGTATTCATCAATGGTCATAATCATGCCAACAACTGTCCATCAATGCACTACGGGTCAATGAGGACTTTTTCCACATCATTTGTAACATTACGGTCATGATTACTCCGAATAATCCCTGGTCATAATCATACCAAGTCCATCTATGCACTACAGGCCACAGATGACTTTCAACATAATACAAACATGAGAATGATGACAATGATATAAGAATTCAATAAAACAAGTTCAAGAATTAATTTATCCAGGAACTAATAATGTCCAAATTGTCAACATGATACTTCTTTGTAGAGTAACACTCAAGAATGCTCTAAAGAATATTTCCATGAAAAGATACTGGATGAAGCACAAATATCAAGGATATTCTACTAATTTCATGGAGTAGAGAAGTCAAAACTTTAACCAACTGAGTATAATAAAGAATGGAATAACAAAAGAAATCACCAGGCATGCGATAGACCGCACAGACAGGTTATTCCAACAGAATAATAAATAATGGAACAAGGTCATGCGTAAACGCACCGACAGGATATTCCAAAAGAATAATAAATAATGGAACCAGGTCATGCGTAAACGCACCGACAGGATAATCTAACAAAATAATAAACAACGGAACCAGGTCATGCGTAAACGTACAGACGGGATGTTCTAACAGAATAATAAATAATGGAATAACAAAAGAATTTCACCAAGTATAGGGTATTCCGCATATACAGGTTATTCCAACAGAATAATAGAGAATGGAATAACAAAAGAATTTCACCAAATAAGAAAGAAGGAATACCCCTAACGAGTACAACAAATAATATCACTTACCGTAAAAGAAGAGTATTTTGACTGGTAGGGCGAGGATATACTCAAAGAAAATTTGCACTACGCTCAAAGCTTTCTTAAACTCTAAAGAAATACGCTCAAGATTATAGAAGAAGAACTGTCTCTATAGTTTCTCTCTCTAGAGTTTCAGTAAATTCGTAAGAAATAATGAAGGAATGAGCTTCTATTTATAGAAGAATGGACTGCATAATAACAAATTCATGAACGATCCAGATTGATTTACTTTAAATGGACGGTCCAGATTGGTTTATAATAAAATATAATATATTCTATTTATAATCTAATAAAACGAATAACTTTATAAAAGTATTTTATTTTATATAAAAAATTTTTACTATGCAAACACTATGCAGACACTATGCAAATACTATGCATAATAAAATATAATATATTCTAATTATTGTCTAATAAAATAGATAACTTTATAAAAGTATTCTGTTTTATATAAAAAGATTTTATTATTAGTCTAATAAAACGAATAACTTTATAAAAGTATTCTGTTTTATATAAAAAGTTTTTCTGTTTTATTACATTAATAATACTAATAACACAAAACTCATCATCATTATTATAATTCACAATATTAATCGATCAGGTCGTTTCCAATAAAGAGGGGGCTTTCCAATAAGGATTTCTCCCCATTGGCACGCAATTAGGTGACCAAACCTCTCATTGACAGAACTTCTAGACATCTTTAATATTGCAAATAATAATATTAATAACTTTATCATCTCAATTATTGATTATAAAATATTGACAATAATTGAATCAAATAACGTGAGATACTATACAGCAATTACTGTAATAATAATTAAACAAAACTGAGTGACTTCTCACGTAAGCATCAATAATCAATACCGTGTGCTACTGTGCAACTACGCGTATTACTGTACTTTTAGCACCGACTGTTTCAACAGTTAACGGTAAAACTTCTGCCGTTATTTTTATAAAGTATTTTTGTCGTTTTCTCAATCCGACAATAATTCCGTTATGGGGTCCACCAATGATTGTGTCGTTGTACAAATATTCCCTATTAAAACGAATATTCCCCGACCAATCGAATATTATATAACAACTTGCGTACTTTATAAAATTTATAAATATTACCCACAACTATAACATTATATCAAATTCAATCCATAATATTCAAAAATGATATTTATAGAAAATTTATCTTTATTCATAAAAGTTGGGGTCTTACAACCTCGCCTTCTTATGAAATTTCGCCCTCGAAATTAGGGTACGTACCTGGTATGTCGAAGAGGTAAGAATACCTTGATTTCATTTTAGATTCTAATTCCCAAGTTATTTCCTCAACATCGTGGTTTCTCCACAAAACTTTGACTTGAGGTATAACCTTGGAGCGTAGAATATGTTCATTCTTATCCAAGATTTGAACAGGAACCTCTTCATACGTCAAATATTCCGCTATTTCGTCCGGTTCTAACTCAATAATGTGTTTCAGGTCTTCCACATATTTACATACCACGGATATGTGAAAAACGTTATGAATACAAGACATACTTGGAGGTAACGCGAGTCTATAGGCCACAGTTCCTACTCGATCGAGGATTAAAAATGGACCGATGAATCGAGGATTGAGCTTTCCTCTCTTTCTAAATCTCGTAATTCCTTTCCATGGAGCAACACGTAACAATACATGATCTCCTATATCGAATTCCACGTCCTTTCGATGAAGATCGGCATAACTCTTTTGTCGATCTTGTGAGGTTTTTATACGTTGTCGGATCGTTTGAATTTTTTCCGTAGTCATACGTACCAACTCCGGTCCCAACAACGTTGCTTCACCCAGCTCATCCCAGCATACTGGAGAATGACACTTTCTTCCATACAACGCCTCAAATGGAGCCATGACAATACTTGCTTGATAACTATTGTTGTAGGAAAACTCCACCAATGGTAAGAACTTATCCCAACTTTCCTTGAATTCAAGGACACAGAGTCTTAATAAATCTTCAAGAGTTTGAATAGTCCTCTCCGACTGCCCGTCTGTCTGAGGATGTTATGCCGAGCTAAATCGTAAATCTGTGCCCATAGCTTTCTGCAAACTAACCCAAAATCGTGAAGTGAATCTTGGGTCTCGATCAGAAACTATGGATACTGGCATACCATGTAGTCTTACAATCGCATCTATACCTTGAGAAACCTTAGGAAGACCGATAACGAAATCCATGGTAATGTGCTCCTACTTCCATTCTGAAATTTTAAGTGGTTGTAATGGACCTTTTGGTACTTGATACTCCGCTTTAACTCGTTGACAAGTTAGACACCTTGAGATAAACAGCGCTATCTCAGTATCTCTCTCTTCATATTGCTCCACCAAAATATATGACGAATATCATGATACATTTTGGTACTCCCAAGATGGATTGCAAACGGTGTGTTGTGCGCCTCAATCATGATTTTATACTTTAAATCAAGGTCTTTAGGAACAAAAAGTCTGGAGTTGACTCAAAGTATTCCTTCTTCATCGATTCTTGCTTCAGGCATAGCACCTTCTTGCTCTTTCTTCCTCATACGCATCAGCTCCAGGTCTGTAGCTTGAGCAGCTTTAACTTTATCAATTAAAGTCGGTTCTACTCGTATATTTGTCATCATCACATGGGTTCTTGGAGTCTTTAACTCTATCTCCATCATTTGCAAGTCATACAAAATGGTCCTTTGTGTTGACAATATCGCACTCGTACTTGCATATGATCTTCTACTCAATGTGTCAGCTATCACGTTCACTTTTCCAAGATGGTATTGGATGGTATGATCATAATCTTTCAATAGTTCAAGCCAACGTCGTTGTCGCATGTTGAGTTCCTTTTGAGTGAAGAAATATTTGAGGCTTTTATGATCCGTAAAGATCTCCACCTTCTTCCCATACAAGTAATGCCTCCAAATTTTAAGTGCGAATACAACAACTGCTAACTCTAGGTCATGAGTAGGATAATTCCTCTCATATTCTTTGATTTTTCTTGAGGAATCGACTATGACTTTCCCATATTGCATGAGAACACATCCCAACCCTTTGCTCGAAGCATCACTGTAGATGACAAATCCCTCCGAGCCAGATGGTATTGTCAGAACAGGTGCTGAAATGAGTCTCTTCTTGAGTTCTTGAAAACTCTTCTCACATTCTTCACTCCAACCGAACTTTGTATCTTTCCGGGTCAGCTGAGTTAATGAAGTAGCTATTCGAGAAAATCCTTCCACGAATCTCCGATAATAATCAGCTAAGCCGAGAAAGCTACGTACTTCGGTCACTGATTTAAGTTGCTCCTAGATTTGAATTGCTTCAATCTTTGCCGGGTCAACAGATATTCCATGACTTAATATTACGTGCCCAAGGAATGCTACTTCCTCAAGCCAGAACTCACATTTCTTCAACTTGGCATATAGTTTGTATTCACGAAGCTTTTGGAGTGTCAGCCTCAAGTGTTGCTCATGATCTTCACGGCTTTTGGAATAAATAAGGATGTCATCAATAAAGACGACCACAAAGTGATCCAAATATTCCTTATATACTCGGTTCATCATATCCATGAAGGTAGCAGGAGCATTAGTCAATCCAAAGGACATGAATAGGAATTCATAATGCCCGTACCGAGTTCTGAAAGTCATCTTTAAAATGTCATCGGTTCTGATCTTCAATTGGTGATATCCGGAACGAAGATCAATCTTTGAAAAGAATTTGGCTCCTTGCAACTGGTCAAACAGGTCATCAATACGTGGCTATGGGTACCTATTTTTGATGGTTACATGATTCAACTCCCGATAATCAATAAAAAGTCGCATACTCCCATCTTTCTTTTTCACGAATAGAACAGGAGCACCCCAAGGAGACGTACTAGGACGAATAAAACCAATGTCTAACAATTCTTGCAATTGGGTCTTTAACTCCTGAAGTTCAATAGGAGCCATTAGATATGGGGCTTTGGAAATGGATTTTGTACCGGGTTCAAGGTCGATACAAAATTCAATTTCACGCTCTGGGGGTAGGCCAGGAAGTTCTTCAGGGAATACGTCAGGGAATTTATTAACAATGGAAATATCATTCAAAACTGATGTATTTTTGTTTAGATCCGTGAAATGAGCTAAGAAAGCTTGACATCCGTTTTTCAGTAAACGAATAGTTTTATGGCTTGAGATGACAGTGATTGATTTTAATGGTTTGGTCGCTTTAATTCGCATAATAGGTTGATTAGAAAATATGAAAGCTAACAACCTTACGAAAACAATCAATTTTAGCATGATGAGTATGTTACGAAGGAATTTGGAATTAAGGAGCAGAAGAGAATTAAGATAAGGAGGAAACAGTTTTGGTGATAAACTCTGCTTTTCATTTAATCCATTCAGGCTATATATAACCTTACAGCTAGTAAAGAAATTAACAATGATAAAAATAACAAGACCCATTATGCTAAAGAATAGCACCCACTCTACTACCCACTACCCAAAGCTTATTCTGACTCAACAAATAAGGACTGAATCAGACCATCACTACCACTTCCTATCTTGTTGCCACTACTAGTACGTGTATAACATGCTACTGCCAAACAAAGACTAAATCAAACAAACTAGACCACGTAGCCATTTTCTAACATGCTACTGATGTTCTCTATTGTGTGCGCCAGATATGTATCCAAAGTGGCACATATCAGAGTAGTTAACCAACCAATCCCTAGAATCACATCAAATGCAAGTATTTTCAATGAAAGAAGATCGACAGGTAATGTGAGGGTGCCGATTTAAACCAAACAAGACTTATAAATAGTGGATGTAATGAAAGTTTCTCCCAACGGAGTTTCCACAGATAAGTAAAAGTCTAATTTCTCCGTAGTCAAATTTAATCGTTGAGCGCAAGTAGGAGAAATAAAAAAATGGGTAGAACCGGTATCAAATAAAGTATGGACTTCGCTAGAGTTTATGATATGCTTACCCGTGATGACCTCATTCGAGTTCCTTGTTTTTTGGAAGGTCACAACAAACGCTCTCCCGTGCACTACCGGCTTTGACTTTTCTGGGACGGCCTTTGGTGCCTCTATCCTGGCTGAACTTGTCTTCGGTGAATGAAAAAATCGGGCTAAGCGACCTTCTCTTCCACAATTATAACATGCTTTGGACGGCATCGCACAGTTTGGACTGATGTGTTCGTCCCCTCCGCATTTGAAGCATATGATAGGTGGTCGTTCTCTTTCCTTAACAACGGGTGCTGGTGCTGACGTCTTTCCATCATTGTTGAACTTTCTCTTTTTGAAATGCCTATTCTTATTATTTTGGCCCTGATTACCACCGAATTGGTTACCACTTCTGGCCGGTTGATTCCCTCCACGCTTGTTGTCACCGCTTCAATGACTGCTCTCACTGGTATTATAATTTTGTCGGCTGCTCTCTTTTGGTTGCGTTGACTCATTATTGCACTCTACTAACTGATCCCTATTTACAACATCTGAATATAAACACAGTTTATGAGAAATAAGATGTTGACGTATCTCTGACTTTAAACCTCTTAAAAACATCCGCTTCATTATCCACCAAGTGGGACGCAAATCAAGACAACTCGGCAAACTTAGCTTCGTACTGGGACACGGTCATATTATTCTGCTCCAACTTGATGACCTCTACCTCTTTTATGTGACGAATACTTTCGGGAAAGTACTTGTCGTTGAATAGTTCTTGGAACTTCTCCCAAGACATCTTCAGTGCGGCAGGTTGAGTATGCTTTACCGATTCCCACCAGTAATATGCCTCTCCTCGCAACATAAAGGCGGCAAAAAGAACCTTTTGCTCCTCGGAGCATCCTGAGACATCAAATATCTTGTTGATCTGCTTTATCCATGCTTTCGCCTTAAGTGGTTTTGGCTCTCCAATAAACTTCGGTGGTCCCAGCTCCTTGAACTGTTTAGCGGTGACCGTCCGAGAGTTTCTAGTGTTTCCACCTATATTTTGGACAGGAGCCGCTCTCGCCTGCTGTTTCATGAATTGCATAAAGCCTCTGAACATTCCATCATTCATCATTTGGTCAGTGTTGTTGTTTGCATGAAGATTGTCGCCTTCCTGATGCACATTATCCTGATTATTTATATGTAGTGAATCAACAGTCGCCTGTGCTCCATTGCTATTCTCAACATTCTCGGATGTCATTTTCAGATATTGCAACAAAACAAAGGTTAATTGACATGTAATATATTATCCCTATATTTTGATCGACCAATTAAATACAAAATAAACTTAGGTAGGTCATACTAGCAAAGGAATTTCATGTCTCTCCCCTCCTAGTTCTATTCTCACATCTTAGCCAGGGATCATATCTCTAAGCTTTGATACCAATTGTGACGCCCCCAAAATTGGTATACATCACCTATTCTGAGTCGCCAAATACGTGGTATAAAATTCAAATACAACTTAATTATACAACAGTCGTGTAAAATACGATTAAACATATGCTATGAGTTTTAATACAAATATTGTCATCTAGAAAATATACAAACTCAATGGGTTCTCATTACATTTATTATCACACTATTTCATAGAATAGTGATGACTAATAATGCTATTATCTGGACCATCACTCTGTTCCCCGACTAGTCCCTGCTACGTTCTCATTTCCTAAAGAGAACAATGAAAGCAAAAGGGTGAGCTCAACTAGCCCAGTACGAAATATTATGACTAAGATAATGTAAAATAAATTATCATTAACCTTCAACAGTGTTAAACTGATAAAATATAATAAACATCAAGTTTAACTGCAGCGGAACAAGCAATCCATTAGAAGAGTCAAGTAGAGAATAAAATCTACTATCTTCTATGATATAAAAGTTTTTTCATGACTTTTATCACTGAGACTCAGCTTAATAAATAATCCACATCATCCCTGTACTACGGCCAAGGATATTCATTAGTATCACAACCATAAATTATACATGCACCACAGGCAAGGATATTTGTGTATTCATCAATGGTCATGATCATGCCAAAAACTGTCCATCAATGCACTATGGGTCAATGAGGACTTTTTTCACATCATTTGTAACATTACGGTCATGATTACACCGAATAATTTCTGGTCATAATCATACCAAATCCATCTATGCACTACAGGCCACAGATGACTTTCAACATAATACAAACATAAGGATGATGAAAATGATATAAGAATTCAATAAAACAAGTTCAAGAATTAATTTATCCAGGAACTAATAATGTCCAAATTATCAACATGATACTTCTTTGTAGAGTAGTACTCAAGAATTCTCAGAAGAATATTTCCATGAAAAGATACTGGATGAAGCGCAAATATCAAGGATATTCCACTAATTTCATGGAGTAGAGAAGTCAAAACTTTAACCAACTGAGTATAATAAAGAATGAAATAACAAAAGAAATCACCAGGCATGCGATAGACCGGACAAACAGGTTATTCCAACAGAATAATAAATAATGGAACAAGGTCATGCGTAAACGCGCCGACAGGATATTCCAACAGAATAATAAATAATGGAACCAGGTCATGCGTAAACGCACCGACAGGATATTCCAACAGAATAATAAATAATAGAACCAGGTCATGCGTAAACGCACAGACAGGATGTTCCAACAGAATAATAAACAACGGAACCAGGTCATGCGTAAACGCTAGGGGTGTAAACGGTATTAAATGGATACGGATACAGGTATATCCGTATCCGTATCCGGAAAACCAATTCAATATCCGTATCCGGCTGATTTTAAAAATATTATCTGTATCCGGTATTCGGAAAAATATTCGAATACGGATAATATCCGTTACCGTTTATTTTATCCGAATAGACAAATTATTCGAATATCCGAATATCCGAATTCGTTTATCAGTAACCTAATATAAAATTCATTCAAAATATTTACGAAAAAAATTAAAGTTTAAATCATACATATTAATTAAACACAATTTAATATTTAAACCATACATATTAATTAAACATCCTAATCATAAGGGGAGGAAAATGTCAAACATATCATCATAAAAATTACAAGATTAATTTGCATCCTAACTTAACTTGATGCATACACCATTGATCATCCTTCATTGAACATTATCATACAAGAACATTATCATACTGGATTATGGATGAATATTTATAATTTATATATTTAAGTTATTAAATAATGAATATAAGTTATTAATTTATATGTGTGTGTATATATATATATTAATAACTTATATAAATGAATGCTGGTGATTAATTAATGAATGTAAGTTATTAATACACACACACACACACACACACACATATATATATATATATATAAGGAGAATGCTCTTGATCCTGACCGTATATATATATATATATATATATATATATATATATATATATATATATTTATACACACGTATATATTAATAACTTATATAAATGAATGTAAGTTATTAATAAATACATATATATATATATATATTAAATTATTAAAAACTTATATAGGTAAATTATTAATTAATAATTTACATTAATTAATGACTTAATTAATGTAAATATTAAGTGTGTGTGTGTGTGTGTGTATATATATATATATATATATTTATATATATAAGTTATTCGGATACGGATTCCGGATATTGGAATCCGGATATCCGTATCCGTCTGATATATTTACGGACGGATGTTAATCGAATACGAATACGCCTATATCTGTATTCGTATCCGTTTATTTACGGATACCTTTAAACCGAATACGGATATATCTATTTTTTTTAATGCGAATAATATCCGCTTTTTTTTGAATACGGACGCGGACGAATACGAATTTTTCGGTTACCATTTACAGCCCTAGTAAACGCACAGACAGGATGTTCCAACAGAATAATAAATAATGAAATAACAAAAGAATTTCACCAATAAGAAAGAAGGAATACCCCTAACGAGTACAACAAATAATATCCCTTACTGTAAAAGAAGAGTATTTTGACTGGTAGGGCGAGGATATACTCAAAGAAAACTTGCACTACGCTTAAAACTTTCTTAAACTCTAAAAAAATACGCTCAAGATTATAGAAGAAGAACTCTCTCTATAGTTTCTCTCTCTAGAGTTTTAGTGAATTCGTAAGAAATAATGAAGGAATGTACTTCTATTTATAGAAGAATGGACTGCATAGTAACTTATTCATGAACATTCCAGATTGATTTACTTTAAACGGACGGTCCATATTGGTTTATAATAAAATATAATATATTCTATTTATAATCTAATAAAACGAATAACTTTATAAAAGTATTCTGTTTTATATAAAAAGATTTTACTATGTAAACATTATGCAGACACTATGCAAATACTATGCATAATAAAATATAATATATTCTAATTATTGTCTAATAAAATAAATAACTTTATAAAAGTATTCTGTTTTATATAAAACAAAATTTACTATTAGTCTAATAAAACAAATAACTTTATAAAAATATTATGTTTTATATAAAAAAAAATTCTGTTTTATTACATTATTAATACTAATAAAACAAAACTCATCATCATTATTATAATTCATAATATTAATCGACCAGGTCTTTCCCAGGAAAGAGGGGGCTTTCCAATAAGGATTTCTCCCCATTGGCGCGCAATTAGGTGACCAAACCTCTCCTTGACAGAACTTCTAGATATCGTAAATATTGCAAATAATAATATTAATAACGTTGTCATCTCAATTATTGATTATAAAATATTGACAATAATTGAATCAAATAACGTGAGATACTATGCAGCAATTACTGTAACAATAATTGAACAAAATTGAGTGAGTTCTCACGTAAGCATCAATAATCAATATCGTGTGCTACTGTACAACTACGCGTATTATTGTACTTTTAACACCGGGTGTTTCAACAGTTAACGATAAAACTTCCGTCGTTATTTGCATAAAGTATTTTTGTCATTTTCTCAATTCGACAATAATTCCGTTGTGGGGTCCACCAATGATTGTGCCGTTGTACGAATATTCCCTGTTAAAACGAATATTTCTCAACCAATCAAATATTATATAACAACTTGCGTACTTTACAAAATTTATAAATATTACCCACAACTATAACATTATATCAAATTCATTCCATAATATTCAAAAATGATATTTATAGAAAATTTATCTTTATTCATAAAAGTTGGGGTCTTACAGTATATATATATAATGTCCATTTTTAGTTTTCATAATAATCTTAAGACAATTATTATCTATATATTTGCAAGAAAATGGCTATCGATTTTATTACTATAGTCGGTTCTTCTTCTACATCAATAATTTCAAATGTTCCTGTGAACCATGGTGAAAAACCAGAAAGGTTCAATGGTACAGAATTCAAAATGTGGCAATAAAAGATGTTGTTTTATCTTATTACTCTGAACATGGCAACGTTTCTTTACGAAGATCCCCCTGTTCTCAAAGAAGACGAAATAGACAGACAAGTTGTTGTCATTATTGATGCATAGAAACATGCTGATTTCCTGTGCCGAAACTATATCCTCGATGGATTGGAAAATACATTATAAAAGGTGTATAGTTCTCTCAGAAGAGGAAGAGAATTATGAGATTCCTTAGATAAGAAATATAAAATAGAAGATGATGGCACGAAGAAGTTTGTAGTTAGCAGGTTTTTGAACTACAAAATGGTGGATTTCAAGAGTGTCATCAACCAAGTCCAAGAATTATAAGTAATCATACATGAAATACGTACATGCAGAAGGTATGTCTTGAAGTGAATCTTTCCAAGTTGATGCAATTATTGAAAAACTACCACCAATGTGGAAAGACTTTTAGAATTATCTCAAGTATAAACGGAAAGAGATGAAACTTGAAGACTTAATCGTAAGATTAAGTATAGAAGAGGACAACCGTGCTTCTGAGAAAAAAACAGGAAGGACCTTTGTGGAACATAAAGCCAACGTAGTGGAACAAAGTCCGAAGTCTAAAAAGAGAAATTACTCCGGCAATGGGCCTTAACAAGGAAAAAATAAAAAGTTTCAAGGAAAATTCTACATTTGTGACAAGCCCGGACATAGGGCAAAAGATTGTCGTAAATGCAAAGACCAGAACAAGAAATCCGCACAAGCCAATGTAACGAAAGTGGGTGATATTCTTCAAGATGTTTCAGAAATGAACTTTTCAGCAGTTGTTTCTGAAGTAAACATGATTAAGAATCCCAGGGAATGGTGGGTAGATACTGGAACAACCTGCAATGTGTTTTTTGACTGGAAAATGATTTCCACATATCAAAAAATTGAGAATGGAGAACAATTGTACATGAGAAATTCTTCTTCATCCAAGATTGCTAGACATTGAAGGGTGGTTCTGAAGATGACATCTGGCAAGGAACTCACCCTCAACAATGTGTTCCATGTGCCTGATATTAGAAAGAATTTAGTGTCAGGATCCCTTCTTAGTCAAAAGAGATTTAAATTGGTATTTGTATAGGACAAATTTAACCTAACTAAAAATTGGATGTATGTGGGAAAAGGATATATAAGCAATGGGCTCTTCAAAATGAATGTAATGACAATTGTACCTTCCAATATTAATAAAATTACATCTTATGCTTATATGATTGAGTCATATAATTTATGGCAGGGTAGATTAGGATATGTTAATTATAATACTATACGTAGATTAATTAATATGGAATTTTTGCCAAAATGTGATATTAACTCTAATCATAAATGTGAAGTTTAGGTTGAGGCAAAATTTCAAAAATCTTCTTTCAAATCAATTGAAAGAAGTACAGAACCTCTTGAACTAATACATACTGATATCTGTGATTTAAAGTATATACAAACAAGAGGAGGTAAGAAATACTTTCTTACTTTTATAGATGATTGTACAAGATATTGTTATGTTTTCTAATTGAGAAATAAATATAAGACTTTGGAAATGTTTATGCATTAAAAGGATGAGGTTGAGAACCAACTTGATAAAAAGATCAAGATAGTTAGAAGTGATAGAGGTGGAAAATATAAATTTCCTTCCGTTGAAATTTGTTCACAACATGGTATAATACACCAAATAACTCCACCTTATTCACCACAACAAAATGGTGTTACAGAAAAGAAAGAATAGAACTTTGAAATAAATTATGAATGCATTATTATTGGGTTATGGGTTACCTCAGAATTTTTGGGGAGAAATAATTCCTTCAGTAAATTATATTCTCAACCGAATACCTCAAAAAAAGTCCAATGCTTCACCCTATGAATTATGGAAAGGACATAATCCGTCTTATAAACACTTAAAAGTGTAGGGTGTTTAACAAAAGTAATGGTTCCTCCACCCAAAAAGGTGAAAATAAGACCGAAAATAATAGATTGTATATTCATTGGTTATGTAAATAATAGCAGTGCATACAGATTTTTGGTTAATAAATCAAAAATAGAGGAAATACATGAAAATGGTATTATTGAGTCAAAATATGTTGAATTCTTTGAAACATTATTTCCTAATAAAAAGGAATAAGAACCAAGTTCTAATGAACAAGAAATAAGTTCAAACAAAAGAACTTATGACACTGTTAGTGATAATGATCATGAATTAGAAGATATTGATGAACCTAGACGTAGTAAACGTGCTAGGATATCAAAATCTTATGGTCCAAATTTTATAACTTATTTGTTAAAAAATGAGCCTCAAACTTATAGAGAAGCAGTATCGAGTCCCGAAGCTTTAGATTGGAAAGATGCTATGAATAGTGAAGTAGAATCCATTCTGAACAATCATACATGGGAATTAGTAGATCTCCCACATGTCTCTAAACCTCTTGGATACAAGTGGATATTCAAGAAGAAAATGAAAACAGATGGATCTATAGATAAATATAAATCAAGACTTGTAATCAAAGGATACAAGCAAAAGGAGGGTTTGGATTATTTTGATACTTATTCTTCTGTGACAAAAATATCCTCAATTATGATGTTAATGCCCATAACAGCTATATATAATATAGAAATACATAAAATGGATGTGAAAACAACTTTCTTAAATGGAGATTTAAAATAAAAAATCTACATGGAACAAGCTGAAGGGTTTATTATTTCAGGACATGAAAAGAAAGTATGTCGGCTTGTGAAGTTTCTTTATGGATTAAATCAAGCATCTAAACAATGACATGAAAAATTTGACAGTGTAATGTTGTTAAATGGTTTCAAGATAAATGAGTGTGACAAATTTTTAAATGTCAAGGACACTGAGAAATGGTATGTCATTATTTGTCTTTATATAGATGATATGCTCATTATGGGTAGTAATAATGAAATCATTAAAACTACTAAAATAATGTTAAATAATATGTTTGACATGAAAGACATGGGTGTTGCCAATGTAAAACTAAAACATCGGATGGGTTAGTGTTATCACAAACACATTATATTGATAAAGTTCATAGGAAATTCAATTAATACGATTGCAATCATGTGGGAACACCGGTAGATATAAATCTACACTTGTCAAAAAATAAAGGAGATATTATATCACAACCTGAGTATGCACAAATAATTTGAAGTTTTTGTGTACGTAATGAATTGTACATATCCTGACATAGCATATCTGTCAATAAATTAAGTAGATTTACAAGTAATCTAGGACAAGATCACTGGAAAGTGATTATAAGAGTTTTAAAGTATTTAAAATACGCTCAAAAAATTTGATTGCATTACTCAAGATATCCAACATTACTCGAAGGATAATGTGATACAAACTGGATATCAGATACAAAAGACTCTAAACCCACAAGTGGTTTTGTGTTTACACTAGGTGGAGGATCAGTATCATGAAAATCTTCTAAACAAACATGAATTGCTCGAACAACGATAGAATTTGAACTTATTGCATTGGATATGGCTAGAGAAGAAGTTGAGTGGCTTCGTCACTTTTTAAAAGATATTCATATGTGGCTCAAACCTGTGTTGGCTATTTGTATCCATTGTGATAGTCAATCAGCAATTAGAAGGGCATAAAGTCACATGTATAATGGTAAGTCTAGACATATTCGTCATAGACACAATACCATAAAATAATTGCTCTCTAATGACATTATGTTTATTGAGTACATAAAGTCAAAAAAAATATAGTGGCGTTGACTAAAGGTAGGGTTTCACAAAAGGCCCGCGTCCTGAGGCCTGGCCTTGGTCCGACATGAGCCCGACCTGGTCAAAGCCTGGCATGGTCAAGGTCCGGACCGGACAGGACCAACCTAAAGGCCAAAAAAGGAACAAGGTTTAAAAGGAAAAATTCGGCCTAGACTGGCCTGGCTTTCAACCCGGCCTGGACCGGCCCGCAACCTTAGTCCGTCCTGGGCCTAGCCTGATCAAAAACTTCAGGTCTGGCCTATTCGCATTAGGACTTTTTCTTAATATCATAATAGCCCAGTCCAACATTTCAAGATCTTAAAAAACATTCAAATTGGACCGGCCCACTTCAAATACAAAATTGAGGAGAGTCCATTTTATAAGTTAAGCTTCTTTTAATACTTTTCTCTTCTAAACAATATGGGACTTATATCTAGCTATTATGTGCAATCCTATAATCTCACTCCTTGTAGTCTCCTTCTTCATCGCTTTCTTGCAATCTTCACCACCTTTAGAATTCATCTTATTCAACCTTCATGTTTGCCCAAGTGTAAAGAATCAAGACACCGATTAAAAAGAAAATATCGCAAAAGGGTCCTAACCCTATGTCATGATTATTCGATTCAAGCTTTATGATTCATCAACTCTTCAAATACTCATAGACTCATAATACTTTTCTACTTCTCAAACTACCGTCACATATATTGTTCTTTATCTTCTTTAGTTTGAGTAGAGGGCATATACAAAGAAGAAAAGTCCTCTAGTTGTATAGCCAAACCATACCCACAAGGGCCACAATAAAAGAAAAAATCTGCAACGAAGATCTCATGATGATTATTGTCATCATCAATAACATACTACTTACAACAATACATAATGCATACATAAAGGACAGATGAACTGATTTATGGGAATGGGGTTGTGACACCCCCAAATCCAGGTACTCAAACTTCCCTCAGATATGGTGTTCACTCAACCAAATAATTAACATCTAACTACCCATAATAATGATAACAATAAAATTGAAATAGAAATCCTCCCAATATAGGGTTACAACATCTTAAACGAATAAATTTCAGGTTATCTAACCTTAATACATCAATGCGAAAACATAACATAATTGACATAAGTCTTAAACATCACAAGTCTTAACATAATAGCTCTCAAATAATAATAAGAAGTTTTTTGAATGAGTCATGGAACAATTGCATCCTGGAGGCAAGGGATAAAGGTATAATAAACATGCTAGAGTGGATAAGAAAACAATTAATGGTTAGGTTTCAGGTAAAAAGGGAAGGCATGGACAAGTATGTAGGGTCACTTGGGCCAGAATGCAGAAAAAATTGGAGATGATTAAGAAAACTTTTAGGGGATGCACTGCTTTGAAGTCTGGGTGTGGAGAATTTGAAGTAGAAGTTGATGACAGAACATGGGTTGTGAATTTGAATGATTGGACTTGTGGTTGTAAAATGTGGCAGCTTAGTGGGATTCCATACAGACATGATGTGTCTGTAATATGGGCAAATAGGGAGCAGCCAGAGGCTTATTGTCATTAGTGCTATAGCAAGGATGTATACTTGAACACATATAACTTTATCATAAAGCATGTGCTAAGTCACCATGAATGGGTTCATTCCAATTTGGCCAAGATTCAGACTCCACTCTATCATAAGCCCATTGGCAGACCAAAGAAACTCATAAGAAAGGCTGCAGATGAACCAAAAAACCAACATAAAGCAACAAGAAAAGGTGGCACTGTCACATGTGCAAGGTGTTTAACACTCGGACATAATAGCAAGGCATGTACATTGCCTTTTTATCCTAAATTAAGAATAAACAAGGTATGTACTCTAAGTTTTTCATACCAATTTCTGTGTATTTTTAACTCTTATTTATAACAGTTTAACATGTTTTGATTTTTAGCCAAATAACAAACAACATCAGTCAACTGCACAGTCAGACATTCCTGTTCAGGTACATTTTCAGTGTTCATATTCAGTCCAATGATATATTGATTTCTATAAAGCTTGTGCATTACCATTGTTTGAATTTCTCATTTGGGATAACAAACATGCTTGTGCCTTACTTTTCAACCAAATCCCAGGCCACAAAAGCTGCAGACTAAAGGACAATCAAGTAAAGGGACTGCTACTGCTACAACAACTTCAGAAATACTTAATAAACCCAAATCAAGATCTCAACCTAATCTCACACCAACTTTGTCTACTATGTGGAGTAATCAGCCTGCTTCAAGCTCACAACCTATGAGGAAGAACATAAAGATGGGAGCCATAAAGAGTAAGATAGGCAGATCACCAAAAAAGGGAGGACTGGGAGATTAAGGCTTTAATGTAGGCATGGGTAGTTTTTGGTTCATTTATGAAATGTAACTATTTTTAAATATGTTGATTGTGTATACTTTGTCCACTCTAGTTGGCATGTATGGACAGTGTTTTGATATACTTTGGGAGTCTAGTTGGCATCAATGGACAGTCTTTTTGACAATGTTAATTGTCCATTTTGAAATTATTTTAGCAATATTACTTTACAGTATTGATTGTCTACTGGTTGGCATCAATGTTGATTGTCATGTACAGTGTTTTTACCAGTTAGCATACATTCCATGAAACATGACAAATATACATTACCATTAAACATTTATTTTTATTTCTATGTTTGTAATACATAACATTAAATTTCTAAATATAAGTAGTTGACTTATTTAAACATTTTTTTTTACTTTTGTATTTTGTTTCTTTTAAGTAAAATACGAGTACAACTTTACTAAACGAAGAGGCAAGAAAGAAAAAGCCTGAAAGCAAAGACCGGCCTGGTTTAACTATGCTTCAGGTCAGTCGGGTTAAACCAAGCCTATCTAAGACCGGTCCGGTATTTGTGCATGCCTGGAGGCCCTGGACTGTATATATAATTTTATTATTATTATTTTTATTAGCATTATAGTAAAATACATGTTTTATATGTCCCCTCCCCTCCCTCTCCCTCTCATTTTGAAGAGAAGAGAGGGAGAGGGAGACAACAAAAAAACAAAAAAGAGGATAAATAGACGGCAGCTAAAATAGGAATCTCTAGCCAAACTCCTCAAATACTTGTCCAATAAACCCAACCAACTTCACAAAGTTCCCAACCACACGCCATTTATAACTGCTTGCCTGAGAAAAGAGGCAAAAAGAGGACAATAACTTTGTATTAAAATTCTAAAACAAGCTGTCTTAACGACATTCATAACAGTTTGCATGCTTGGAGAGAAACTCTTTCCTTTCAAAACTCTGTAAAATTCTATTCCAATCATACTAAACCCACTAGGTAGGCAGTACTTGACATAATCACTGCAACAATGAGCTCCTAATAACTGTTACATTCCGATAATAAGTCATACCAAAAAGATGCAAGTGAAAGATGGGAATATTTCATGTACAGAGAATACATAGAAACTAAACATTAATCCTATTTTAATTTCCAATCAAACAAATCGAGTCATTTTCAAGAACCTTTGAAGATCTCCAACTTTACAAAATTAGAGCACCTGTAACTCAGAACTTCGCCAGTTTGCTCAACTTCACTATGTTTGCACTTTAGCAATAACAAATAAAATTCAAAACTTACAGCCTTTAGATCTACAGATGATGATGATGGAAGTACTGACAAATAAGAGCTATTACCTAGGCCTTTGTAGATGCTTCATTTGTATAATACCTGCAAAAAAACACCATTAAATGTAATCATTAATTTAAACTAAACATAAACGCAAAAAATAAATTCATTTTTGAGAAAAAACACTCACGATCTAAGCTTTTCAAGTATCAGCTCCAGGATTTAGGCGCCAAAGTATTGAATTAGATCATCATCAAGTAAAAAGTCTATATCTGTGGTATCTAATGTACTTGTGCCTTCAATTCCAAGGTTGAAAGGACTGTTAAATCCTGTAAAATCTAGTGACAGACTATTGAGTGGAGAACCGTAATTATTCTCAACAGGTCGATCTTGCTCATTCTGAAAATTGTGGAGATCACCCCCGATAAAACCGCCATCATTTTTATGTGACAGTGGAAAATGGACTCCCGAACCACCTGGCCTATTCTGGAGTTCATTAAATGCCATCTGCGACCGCTGACCATCACGCCCGGCAGCAGCAACATTGACTGATGGATTCAGAAGATCATAAGGAGGGCCATGATGCAACAAACTATGTTCAGGTTCAAGATGCAATGCAGAATTTTGAGATCCATAATGCAAATCATAATTTTGAGGTCCATTTTGCAACCCTGAGCCTTGATTTCCATGAGGCAACCCAGATTCTTGATGTAAATTAGGCAATGCAGACTCTTGAGGTTCATGAGCAAACCTAGGATCATAAGGTCTATGCCCAGAATTTTGTATCACTGGATAAAGTATGGACCTATCACCTGAAAAGGTGCTCTGTGAAATGGCAGGAGGATGGATGAAGTAATTGTTATTATTCGGCTCTGATGCAGGCAACTGGAATTGACTGTTTGCATCTTTCTCTGCTTCTACAAATGTGCCCTTTTTATGTTGACTCCCATCCATGTTGTAAACAACCAACTGTGCATCAGATTTGTTTATGTCAGGTCCAGAGTTTCGAGGTTCGTCATGAGGATGCTCGGTGAGATATTGTATAGCCTGTTGTTCAGCACGGTTTGATCCCACTTTTTGTTTTTTCTCCTTTGGTTGCTCCTCAGTTTGCCCTTTATCCTGAACCAATTGGGGAGCAATATCATAAGAATGACCGGATGGTTCCACAACCATTAGTTGATTTCTACCAGCATCTTTAGATGAAACAGAACCCACACCATCTTCAACACCTTCAACATCATAGTCACTGTCACTGCTGTTAGAAGGTTTGTTCTTATCACCACGGCCACCTGAAGGTGTCTCGGTTATTCCCGAGGCACCATTCTCGCTACTATGCTGATGGATGAGGGCTTCCTCTCTGCACAAAACCCCCAACCATATCGAGCTTTCCTTAGCAGTCATCTTATCCTGCAAACATTTTGACCGCCGGATCAGCCTCCTGATCTTTGTAAAGTTAGGTGACATATGCTTTATCACAGAAGTAAGGACGCCTACTTTCCACATCTTTTTCAAATCATGTGGCTTCTTATACGGCGGGCTCTGACCCTTGGGTAGCCCTAATCTTAGCCACCATTCTTCGCTTCCAGATGGCCACCAAGGTGGGGGAACGTGCTTCTCCAGTGGGAACTTCCGCTGAGGTGGATCACAGTGCTGCATCAAAGAAGACAAGAGGGACCCCAAAGTTGCATCCTGCAAGTCTTGTAGAACACTTTGGGGATTTCCATCTAGGCAACCAACTCCATCACCCTTAGAAAAACACTCTGCTTCATATTTCGCTATGGCTGCAGGTCCATTCTTATCAAACTTCACCTTTTCTTTCCACCAAGCTCTAATATTATCCGATGCACCGCTGACTGCCTTACCCTTCTCAGGAATAATCCCATACACAAACCCACGAGCTTTGCACACCTCCATAAGCTTCAACATATACTTCAAAATCCCATCCTGAGCTCTTGACATTTTCTTCCGTTGAGCCTGATCAGTGGTCTGCTTATTCTTTTGCTTCTCTGCAGCCTGCTGAGCTGCAAGTTTCTGCCTTTCCTTGATCCTATTGAGTTTGATACGATCTTTCCACATCCGCCTCTGCAAATCTTCTGCGTCAATCTCTTCATCACTGACATCTTTATCCGCTATATTCTCACATCCTAAATCATCAACTTCAATATCCGAACTGTCGCCCAAAGCATTGGCATCAATCATAATTAATCCCAATTACAGTACAAACCAAACAAAACCCAATGCACCTCCAAAAAACTCATTCAATCAAAAACCCCATCTTTCAATTAAAAGAACACAAACTAAGTGTCTTAAATAACTAACTATCTACGACAATTCCTATAAAAATCAAATCAACACAAACAATTCAACCCCAGGTAACCCAAACCATCAACTTCTGAATAACTGAACTAGATTGAAACGAAGGGCAATAATAATTCATACAAACCCAAATTCTACTGCAATTTTTTTCCACAAATACCCAATTCTTTAATTTCTATAACAATTCATAAAATCAACTAACAAATTCATGAAACCCACAAAAGGTATACAATCAATTTTCAATAAGGCCAATAAAAAAAGATTAACAGGGGGATGACAAATAAAAGTTGAATTAAAATTATGGGTATCGAAAATATTCAAAACCCTCACCTGATATCAGCTCCAATATCTTCAATTATACCCATCAAATCTATTCGATGAAATCTATAAACCCTAATCGCTTTCGATTTTTTCACGGAGATTGAGAGGAGAGAGAAAATAAATGAGTAGTACTTTGTATGCAGCGTATCTGCGCAGAGAGAGAATCAAAATCCACCTAAAAAAAGTCCAAAATGCAACAAGAAGGATTCAACTTGCACGGTAGCCTGTTTGCGTAACCAATTACAATTTTTACACCTTTACAATTCCCTATATTATAGGATTGTCTGTTCTTTGTGCAATTATTTACTCTCTTTTTTTGGCTAAATAGGTATTATTAAATTTTAGCATAATTTTTGCAATTATGAGAAAATAAAGCAAGAAAAATTTAAAGAATATGTGTTTATCATATTTTTATTGGGGTAAATTACTTTCCAACTTTCAAGAAAATCTTTTAAAAATTTATTAAATATGTTGTATCCATAATCTAACTAAATGAACTAAAATTATTTTTGAATTTAAAAGTATCTAAATGTAACTCAAAAAAATAATATTAATCTTATATATTACTCCATCCGATTTTATTTTATTTTTTGTTGATAAGATAAAATACATAAAATGAAAGGTAAATAAAAATACTTATTACTATATATAATCTTGTGGGACCACTAGGAAGAAATTTAGAAAGAAAAAAAAATACCCTTTTATCTGTTTTTATTTTTCTTAATATGTGTACAAATTATATTTTATTCATTCATTTGAAAAATGATGGAGTATTTATGAATATAATTATGTTACGTTTGGATTGAAGGAATGGAATAGATGAGGGAATGAAATAATTTTTTAATATTTCATGTATATGTTTGGTTGATGTTAGGAATATATCTAAGAATGAAATAAATAATTAGAAAGTGACCTAAATACCCTCAAATGTTCAAATTTAACTTAAATTCAATTTATATTAAAAATTTAACACATATTTCATTCTTAAAAATAAAGGGGTAGGGTGGGATGGGATGGGATGGGGTGGGGGTGGTTGGGGTGGGTGGGGTAAGTAGGGTACGTGGGTTGGGGTGGCTGGGTGGGGGTAGGTTGGTAGGGGAAGGGGTGGGGTAGGTGGGGTGGGTGGGGTGGCTGAGTGGGGGTAGGTTTGCAAGGGGTAGGGGTGGGGGTGGGGGTGGGAGTAGGGGGGTGGGTGGGTGGGGGTAGGTGGGGTAGGTAGGGTAGGTGGGTTGAGGTGGCTGGGTGGGGGTAGATAGGTAGGAATGGGGTGGGGTAGGTGGGGTGGGTTGGGTGGGGTGGGTAGGTTTGTAGTGGGTGGCGGGGTGGGTGGGGTGGGGTGGCGTGGGGTGGCTGGGTGGGTGGGATGGCTGGGGTGGGTGGGGGTGGGTTAGTAGGGGTGGATTGGGAGTAGGTAGGGTGGGTGGGGGTAGGTTAGTAGGGGGTGGGGGTAGGTGAGGTGGGGTGGGGTGCGTGGGGTGGCGGGGTGAGGGTAAGTGGGGTACGTGGAGTAGGTGGGGTAAATATAAGATATAGATGGATCTGAAAATTACGAAGAAATATGTAAAAAACCATTACCAAATCTGGAAATTACGAAGAAATAGAAATATGAAAATTTCGAAGAAATTACCAAATCTCGGCCCCTTCTCTCTCGTCGTTCCCAGATCGATCAAATCGAATGAATGTATAAAAAGTCCTATTATATCTTTAGGGGTATATTTGTCAATTACTTAAAAATAATGGATGGAATGATTTATTCTTGGCCACCCCTCAAGGAATGAAAATTAAAATTTTAAGTTAACTATCATTCCATGAGTAATACATTATTCCGTTGGAATAAACAAACCAAACAATATTTATATCATTCAAATAGAATAATTCATTCCATTCTCCCTCCTATTCCATCGATCCAAACGTAGCATTAGGGTAACGATGTATGCACACCCTATATTAGTAGTCACACACCTAAATATAAGTAACTGACTAATTCGTCCTTAATAAATATCCTTAATAAATAAATGACACCCAACTTAGGTTGTGTTTGTTTACATATTAATGACTCTGAATAGTTGTGCCTCTGATTCGGTCAAAGATACAACTTATTTGGTAAACATTTTATGTCTCTGAATACCTCTTAATAGATAAATGTTTTGAAGAGATAGAATGAACTTGCAAATTTGAAGAGAGAGAATGAAGTTGCAAATTTGATGACTAAAGTTGAAGAGGCAATTGGAGATAATTTTTTTGATGTGACTCGCATATTTGAGTATCCCATAGTGGGTGAGGATCCAACCACTTTGGGATACTCAAATAGGTGAGCCATATCATAAAAATTATCTCCAACAGTCTCTTCAACCTTAGTCATCAAATTTGTAACCTCTTTTTCACCCTTCAAATCTGTAATTTATTTTTTACTCTTCAAATCTATAATTAAAGGTTAAAAACATTTATTACATTTGATGTACAACTCATCAATTTCAAGATATTGACGAAACCCAAAATATTAAAGTGTCAAATAAAAGTCCTTCTAGGGGGCATTTTTTTCCTGACATTTTAACGACATTATTTTTTTTTTAGTTTTTTTTTGTAGTACATCTAAAAAAATGTATAATATTTATTCCAACTGAAATTTTTGTAAATAACTGTTTTAGATGTAATTTGGATACATACAAATAACAGGGTATGTACAGTCTGTTAGAATAAATATTATACATTTTTTGAGAGGTACTACAAAAAACAACTAAAAATAAAAAAATCGCTAGAATGTCAGCAAAAAAATGCCCCCCTAGAATTATTGGTCAAATAATGCTCTTCAAATTGCCACGTATGTCAACAAACTTCAATTTGAAGAAATTTTTTTTGCTACTACTCTTAGAGATGCTCTAAGTCATCAAATTTACAACCTCGTTCTCTCTCTTCAAAACATTTATTTTATTTTGGGATAATCAAAATCATATGAAAAAAGTTAAAAACATTTATTTTGCTTGATGTGTTTGATGAACAACTCATTGAATTGAAAAGACTGATGAGACACAAAATATTAAAGTAACAAATAATACTTTTTAAATTGCCATGTAGGTCAACAAACTTCAATTTGAAAAGTTTTTTTTACTACTACTACTATTAGAGATGCTTGGTTTAAATGCAAAAACAATGTGATATTTTATAGTCAGTGATTATGAACTAGTGTTGTGTGATAATATGAGTGACAGATAGTTGTGGAATATTATGAACTAGTCATAGCTTAATGTTGAAAGCAAGAGTATTGAATTTGTTTATATCTTTCTGCCTGTTTGCACTTTGTAGGATTTCACATGTCAAATAAAACTAAGGCCTAAAGAAATGTGAATTGAGTAGTGCTACCTCTACTTCTACTTCTACTTCATTAGTGCTGTGACCAAATCAGATGGCTCATTATATTACTTTTTCTTTATGCATTGTCACGGTCCAGATCTTAACCTCACTCCTTATTCAACTCACCCGAGCTCACTCCCCCTTTAACGACGGACCCGGCGACGGTTCGGTCATACAACCGTCGTCTATACTTTTAGCGACGCTATATGTTGTCCGTCACTAAAAGTATAGACGACGGTTGTATGACCTAACCGTCGCCGGGTCCGTCGCTAAAGAGAGGTGAGCTCGGTGAGTTAAATAAGGGGTGAGCTTAAAATCCGGACTCTGTATTGTCATTATCATTAGCTGACTTGTCCATCACTCGGATAATGTTCTACACTATCTAATTGCTTATTTATTTGTTCCCTTGGTATCCTCTCCTCTACATCACTTTGTTGAGGCTGATTCTGGCATTTTTTTGTAATTCTGATTTGTTTGTCGAAATATTTTTTACAATATAAACAGTCCAAGTCAAATATTCTGTTTGGGTTGGCTTTAACAACAATTTATTTAGTACTTGAGTAACAATATTCATCCAACTATGCAAGCAAAATAACATGGTAAACAATGAACATTAACAAAGGTAATAGAGCAAAATTACTAGTTTATTTTAGTAAAAAAATAAATAAAATTGATGACAATTTGATCACTAAATATAACTCTTGTGGAGTTTTCAAGAGAGTGGATACATCACTGTCCCTGTAGTTGGCATTCCACAAATCATCCCTGCTTTAAATGACTCTACTTGTTAGTTGCCAAATTGGCTTCTGCTAGTGCCACCATTTTGTTGCTGCTACAACCATCATCATGTCAAAAGCCTAATAGTGCCCACCTAAATATACATTTATCTATAAGCCAGTCACAGGAATCCCATCCCCAATTCCTCACAACCCCAAAAGTACCACAAAAAAAATATTAATGGAATCCTTGGCAGCCAAAAAAATAAAAAACATTGAAGGCTCATCACTAAGACACAATAGTAATGATGGACGATGGATACACCTGAGTGCCAAACAAATAATAAGCTCAACATCAAATACCACAAGTTCCGCACAGGGATCTCCACCAACAATAAGCTTGTTGGATATATATATATATATATATATATATATATATATATATATATATATATATATATATACACCACAGTCTTTGGTAGAGGGTACGACTCTTAACAGTCTCTTCTCTTTGGTTTGTTTCCTTCAATATCTCACTTGAGGTGAGATCAACTGTTTAGTCAGCAGAGATTCTAGAGGTTTTGATATGACCAAATGGCGTCACCTGAACTGTCTCTCTCTGATTTCCAGCTCCATTTCATCCTCTGATTTGATTGGAGAATTCAGGATTCTTATTGCCAAGTTATTTTTTGTCACAAGTTTTCCTTTTATATGCAGCACCAGTTTAACTTGAGTTCAGTTTTAATAAAATATTTTTGATTTTATAGAGTACTGATCAGGAAGATCATAACCACGGGTGATACTAATGAATATCATTAGCCGGTAGTGCATGCATAATTCACTGATTTGAAATATTTATTAAATGATGTTACAGAGATAAAATATTGATGATAGACTTTTAAATCATAGAAGATAGTAGATATCATTATCTACTTGACTCTTCTAATGAATTGTTGTTTCCGCTGCAGTTATATTCTAAAACTTGTTGTCTATTGTATTCTATCAGATTTTTTGGTGTTGAGGACTAAGGATGATTTGTTCTATATTATCTTAGTCATAATATTCTTTACTGGGTTAGTTGGGCTCACATTTTTTCTTTTTGTTCCATTGTTCTTTTGAGGAGGCGAGAATATAGAATATAGCTGAGACTAGTCGGGGTGTGGAGTGATGGTTCAATACGGTTATTATAGCATTCATCACTATCAATAATTGTAATGAGGAGTTTATTTGAGCTTGAATTATTTGTATTAAAACTCTAAGTGTATGTGATGTCGTATCTTGCACGACAGTTGTATTAATGAAGTTTGTATTTAGTTTTGAACCATATATTTGGCGACTCAAAATGGGTTGTGTAGACCTATTTTGGGGGGTCAATTGATTTAAAAAAAATCTTTTTTTTTCTTTTGAAAATAAGTTTATATTTTTGAATCTATATTTTATAAAATTTTACTCATTTTTTTAAAATATGAAGAATTTTCCAATTCTTTTCTTGAAAATATTATTTATTTATAAAAATTATTAATTTCTTTTTTGAATCAGTTTTTTTATTTATCTTTTACTATTTTTTTATTTTAATTTCTATTTTTAATTTTTTTAAATTTCTAATATTAAGAATGGGTCATTGTGTTAAAAAATTAAGTAGACATTAATTTAATTTAAAATCACTTTAATTTTTTTGAATCTATATTTTATGAAACTAAACTCATTTTATGAAGAAAAAAAAGTTTCTAATATTTTTTACTTAAAACAATAATTATTTGTAAAAATATTTAAAATAATTATTTTTAATTAGTTTGATGAGGTAATTTGAAAAATTAAAAGTTCAATGGTGTAATCAGTAAAATGTACCAACTACAGTGAGTACTTCATTAGTTTTGTAGATAAAAAATTAGCATCCGTTTATTTTTTTTAACGAAATGACCCAATTTTAAAATAATAATTAGTTTAGTGGTGTAATTTGAAAAATTAAAAGTTCAATGGTGTAATCAGTAAAACCTACCAACTACATTGGATATTTCTTTAGTTTTGCCCAATGAAACCTAAACAACAAAACATCATTTAAAATGTCTTCTTATTGCACTTTTAGATGTAAAATCATCAATTATACTATCATATTTAATGTTTTCTAACATATCATTTTCAATGCATAATATCGCTAATTTTTTTTTTATTTTTTTTTTTTATACACATAAATACATAAGCTTATAAAAAAATTTAGACCCCCTCAACTGTGGGTCCTGGGCGGTAGCCATGTGCCCCTGTTAGCCCTTGCCCAGAACCGGCTCTGATATAAGCACGAGGATGATGATAATGATATAAAAAATCAATCAAGTGAGATTAAAGATAAATATTAGAGATTTATAATTCAATTTATACAGAGTTCAAGAATGTCCAAATTGTCAACATGATCATTAATTGTGGATTAAAATTCAAGAATGACAAAAATAATTACGAAATCAATTTTGTCGTGTGTAAATAGTACCCGAATGAATAGTACTCCGGATGAATAATAATCAAATGAAAAGTACCCCGAATGAATAGTATCATGAAAACATAATTTTACCAAAAAAAACAAAAAACAAGTTAGTACTTCATATCTTCTAATTACTTAAAAAACAGCCATGTCCAAATAACAAATGAACAACTTCTTATGCTAGCCACAAACATAAGCTCAGGAGCTGCAAACTAGCTCTGTACTTCAGTATCTTGAATACATTTTTTACGCCAACACATCTCTAGCCGTCCATTGAATTATTAGACGGTCCAGATTTTTAAAAAAATGGTAGTGATAGAGTTAGTTTGCTTTTGTTCCCGCAAGTGTAGCAGCCGGCTTAAATAGGATTAGAAGCTGACAAGCACCCTGGAAAACAGACTAGATTGCAAGTACTAGAGGCCATCTAGGCAGTCCTCAAAAGAAAGCAAGACAACAAAATAGCTAAAAGCAAAATCCATCAGAAAATAAGATCTTTTTAGCACATGGTTCAAAGTAACATGGTAACTAGTTACGAATTGTAATTTCAAACATTGTCAATGTAAAGTTACATATAGACAAAATTTAGTCGTATTAAATAACGGTGTAACGGAGAAATCAAGGTGAAATAACAGTGACACGAAAAATCGACAAAATGAGACTTTTTTACGAAATAGAGGGAGAAATAATAATAATATCAAATTAGTGGAGCAGAAGGAGTAATAATAATAAATAAACTATGGATATATACCTATCAACTTATCAAAATAATATAAATAAATATGAAACTCTAGTGTGATGGTTCGTATCGCCTGCAACCGAATTCAGGTAAAAAAAAAAAAAAAAACTTCCGCAACTTTAGCTGCTACCGCGACTTTGAACCAAATTTTACTAGACAAACCGAGCTTAAGGCAAAGGCCAAACAAGCATTGAAAAATACTATAGGAAACAAAGTGAAACCCAGGTATAGAACAATGTATACCTGAAACCAACTGATTGAAAATCTGAGCATTCCAGGGATGGTGAAAAACACTTCATATTCACATTCATGTCACTGTAAACACACTCATTAGCTCGCAAACTCGTTAGATGTATCCTAGATTATGTATTTTAACCCCCTAAGAACCTCAGAAGCTCGTAAGGAAGCTTAAAATGACAGATTGAACAATGTCCAGCAGCAATAACATAATCTTAATCATAATGAATTTCCTGACTAATTTGTAGATGAATAAAAATAATCAACTCAGAAAGATTGGTACGACTCTTCAAGCTTGCTGCACATACAGTTACAGTCACAAAGATCACGAGGCTGCATCGCTTCAAAAATATAAGAGCAGATGAGCTTTAAAGACAAATCATTTCTTCTGAAACTAACAAACATATCAAAAACAGCTTTTAAATTTAATCTGAAGCTTATTTCTCTGTGTTAATGTCGCAAAGAGAGACAAAAGCACGTGTACATCACCGAGTCTAGCATTATGCATTACTGCATAGCCATGCCTATATTATATTGGAAAAGTTTCAAGATACTGCAAACATGCAAAGCTATAATCCATTCATAAAATTAAGCTAATTATGACTAGATACTCTCACCCTCTAGATTCAAGAACTTGGGGGAGAATATTATCAACCGACAGCCAAATGACTAGACTTCCTCTTCATTTAAGGGTCTCGCTTCATTTTTTATTCTTAACAATTGAAGTGTATCTTACCTGCTGCTACGCCAAACCAGATTGTGTGTGTATATGGAGAGAGAGCAGATCTTTTGCTTAACTAATGTTTTTTTCCTTGTAACAATCGTAAGGCTGGTGATTTATTTGATAAACCAGCCAGAAATGTAATATTACATAAGATCAAAATGGATTCTTTCCTAATCACCATAAATAACAGTCATCACAACTGGTTACCTGGATCTAACAATTTCTTCTTTCAAGGCAAGAGAGAGCGCACTAAGACTACTTCCACTCTCCACTCTGACTCCAGGCATAGCAATTGCTCTGCTCCCCACAAATCCACCTTCTTCAATTTTGATTTTCCCAAACTTCACTTTTCCTCCTTCACCTTCATATATGTGTCCAAAAAGCAAAGCTTCTCTTCCCACACAGCCACCTCTCTCGATCTCTACCATCTCAGGGTTCAGCATTGCTCCCATGCTATCAACATAAGCACCTTGACTTAAGTCAATATCTGAGCCCATGAGTTTCATCCAGAGGACAAATAAAAATGACCCACCTGTCATTTCCATGAAATAATCGCCAACCAATGACCTAAAGGCCTGCCATATTGTATCCATAAAAGCACCTTTACCCCATATCAACATAGTTCCACCGTCTTTTTTGAATCCCACCAAAATCCATTTTGCCACAACACATGCTAATGCAGCCAAAATCCCTGAAGAAATCCATAACAAAGGAAGAAACCAGTAAAGTGGATGTTCCATGGTGTCCTTTAAGTAAAGAACCACTTTCAGAGGACCAAAGATTACTAAGCCCATCAGGTAGTAAGGCAAAACTGTTTGTAGTAATGGTTGAGCAAAAACTGCCCACAAAGTTTGATACCACGTCCTCGCTAGAGTAATTTCCCCAGAATCTTTTTTCTCTATAGCTGCAGCCATAGGACAACCAGAGAGGTCCACTTTCACATCGGATTGCTCTAGGAAGATCCTCCAGGACTCTGGGAGTGATTGCTTATTTCTCAAATGCTGGCAAATCTCATAGATCAGTGACCGGCCATGATCAATGGAAGCACTCTGTGAGGATGATGTAGCTCGGGCAATATCAACCTCATGGCACCGAAGAAAAGGATTAAATTCCAGTCCCTCTGCTTGTTCTTGGGTATTATTTTGATCAATTACCATCTCTCCAACATCGATAAAAGGGAACTCAGTCTCATCCCATGGCTTGGTACAGTCCAGTACAGTGTCTTGGGTGGCTTCATCATGAGGTACCGGCTGAAGTTGAAGTTGAAAAATATAGCGAACGCCACCAGGGGAATTCACACGGCGTTGAAAATCCTCGGCAAGGAATAGTGATGGCCGCTTGTCATTACTGTCCCTTGGAATTGCACCAGTCTCTGGAGGTAGAATCCCAATTGGCTCAACCATACCAGAATCTTCATGAATCTTTTCATCGAAAGGTCGCAACTTGAATTTCACATACATTTCCTGTCCATCTGTGAACCGGAAGAGCCTGCATATATTTGAGTAGTAATGCAGCTCAGCGTATGAATCTGCATTGCGAAGGGAAGTCCACACTGCATTCCGCACATGTGGAACGCGCTTCACATACTCCTCCCTTGCAGGTAAACCACAAACAAGCCATGTTGCAAAATCAGAAATTGTGCGGGCATAAAATGCCTTGCCTGTTTTTAATGTCAGGTCAAGGAGCGGAATGTGATCACCAGATGAGTTATTTGAGAGTATTCTCACAGCTGCACCACGTGCATCTATCCTTGCATCATCGTCAGCACTCAAACTATTGCTGTGCCGAACTATGACGGGGTAACTCTTTCCAGGGTGGAAGATTTTGTGGTTCGGCAACCCTTCAATTTTATCGTAGATCTTTAGTACTCCCTTCCCACTGACGCCAATTCGATGGAAATATCTTGATCTAACCCTAAGAGTTGTGGCAGCAAGATTAGCAGCTAGATTTCCAACTATCTTCTTGTATTTTTGGTCCATCTCTTCTATTCGCTCATCCAACGCATGTAAAGTGTTCTTTATCATGACTGGAGCTTGTGACCCAATGTAAACCCCACCCCGTCGGAGTACTGAATTCATTGGAGCAACTGAAAGAGCACCAAGAATTACATCTTTTTCAACAACTGAACCGGGAAGAATTAGGCTTTGACTCCCAATTACCGAATTCTCTTGCACCTCAATTTTACCACTTTGAAAACCCCTGGGGGTGTATAACCCTGCAATGATCCTGCAGAAGTCACCCAGGTGGACACCATCCCCAAGAGAAATTAATTCTGGGTCTGAAATAGGGTTAATGGCTCTAATGGAACAATGCTTTCCAACTTTTGCACCCAGCAGCCTCAAGTATATGCAAAACGCTTCTGTTCCAGAAAGGAATTTGGCAAACCTTAGATGACAAGCAACAGTGATCCGGTGCCGAAACCAAGTTCTCAGATGGTTTTGCTTAGTTTCCTTATCTCCGACTAGCAAACGGGTCAAAATAGATGTGAGGAAGCTGAGTATCAAGCCGTGAGCTAGATAAGCAATAGCAATTGAGATGGCAAAGCTAGTTGGGCTCAAAGAAGCACTACCAATCATGGTGGCATATGAAATAATGGTGAAAGGAAGCCAGTGAAAAGATCCAGATATGCAGAGAAAAGCATAGTGTTGAAGAGAAGAAGATTTTTGAGATAGAAAGATATAGAGAAAGTAAAGGATAGCAGCTGAAAAAGAGCTAAGGAAACCGACCATGTAGATGCCCATGAGGTGGTAGATAGCCTCATTTTGAGTATCAACAGAAGCTGTGCGAAGTAATGCACCCTGGGATCAAAGGTAGAAAATTGCAATTAACGTTAGACTATTGAACAGTAGTCAAAGTAGTAATAAACGTTACAAAGTTTTGAAAGTAAAAAATTACCCTTTGAACGTCATTGGTAGACCTGGAAAGAGGTTTGCCTCCTTCAGACTTTTGCAAGGCTGCGAGTTCAGTCTCTTCTCCTAAAACACTTCCTTTCTGGATTACGGAGTAAGGACCAACTGAAGAATTATGACCGATTCTAATTGGAAGAAAACTCAAGACTCCATTCTTCACCTCATGGCTTTGGACTAATGCTCCTTCTGCGATCACAACTCCATCTCCAATGGATACAAGAGATGGATCTGTAATGTCAACAGTATCAAGCAAAACTGATGATCCTATCCTAGCTCCAAACATCAAAAACCAGTATTTCAGGAACACTGTTCCTCTCAAATGCACAGCCAGAACTTTTGAAGAAATTTCTTGAGCTTTGTAAAGTGCCCACCACTTGACAAAATCCGTTGACCAGGTGGAAACTTCAGGGGTCAGGGCATAATTTGGCTTAAGGAATGAATTTCCAAAGAAAGAAATAGAAATGCAAGTAGAGAACATACAAAGCATCCAAGCAAGAGGGGCAAAAGCTAAGCAAATTGCGTAGTCTATCCATGAGCATACATCGTCTGGAGCATTGCTCAAAGCTATCCAATTCATAAACGCAGAAACTGATAGATACGTAGGAAGAACTAGCATGATGCAAACATATATAATAGCTAGAAGTTGTAACAACCAGATACCAATTTGGTGAAATGTAGAAACATCAGTCGGCATTTCAGCAAAATCAGTTTCACATTCTGTATCATAGGAAGGAGCCATAGTAGTTTGAGGTCGAGACTTCATTACAAGATTCGCAGAGAAGCTTGCCAAGTCTTCAATGCAGGTTGCAGTGAAAATATCAACTGCACCAACTGGCACTCCAAGGAAATCTGAAAGTTTTTGAGCTGCTCTGACCACGCCAATTGAATCAATTCCATAAGACACCAAACTCTCAGTTGTAGAGATCTTGCTGATACAAATTCCTGTCTGGTTAGAAACTAGCTGCTTCAAAAACTCAATAATCTCTGAATGGCTCAATCGCGGACTTGGTGAAAGAGGACTAATCACCAGATTGGGCCGCGGAGTTTGTCCCTGCCTACATGTTCCAGTAGTGAAAGACCGAACCAATGATCGTTTTGACAAAATTGGATCTGGAACTACATTCAGTGTCCCTTCAGAAAACTGTTTCAGGCATTCAAATCTTTTGATTTTCCCAGATGTTGTTTTACTGATGGTTCTAGGCCTGATCAGCTTAATAGAAGCAACAGTTACGCCATGCTCTTCAGCAACTCGGGTTTGAATTTGCTCAACAACATCTTTACTTACAGGTTTACCATCTCTAACCTCTGCGATTATGACTAACCCAACCTGATCAGAACCATCTGGTATTGATATCCCTTTTGTTATTAAGGTTTCCTCTGGAACCCCAATGACAGCACAACATCCGGGGCGTAGAAGTTCAGAAGAGCTCTCAACAGTCTTTTCTACATCAGCTGAGTATATGTTTCTTCCAGCAACAATGATAAGGTCCTTAATTCTTCCAGTGATGAACAGTTTCCCATCTATTATACGACCCAAGTCTCCAGTGTTTGTGTACATTTTTCCAGGTTGACTGCCCAACTTATTTCTGAAAGTTCTATGGCTCAGTTCCTTCCTGTCCCAATAACCAATTCCAGCACTTGGACTACTAATCCATATCTCTCCTTCCTTTCCAGCTTCTTCTTGCTCTTCACCAGTTTCTGGATCAACTACTCTAATATCAATATCCAAATCATTGGAATTCACATAACCACAACAGACTCTTCCTTGCCAATCTACTAGAATGGGCTTCCCTTCTCCATATGCACAACTAACAAACACACAATTTTCTGCCAATCCATAACCAGGAGCTATTACCTCTTGAGAAAGGCCAAAAGGACCCGTGAGCTCAACAAATCTTTTAAGAGTTTTTTGCCTCACCGGTTCAGCAGCAACCATGAGGAATCTCATAGAAGAGAGATCATAATTCCATAAATTATCCTTGTCAACCTCCAATCTTCTAACCACCAGTTCAAAAGCAAAGTTGGGTCCAGCACTGTGAGTGGCCCGGTATTTGCTCATGGTCTGCAGCCACAAGAGGGGTTTCCTGATGAACGTCATTGGGGAGAATAATATTGCAGACCCCCCACTAACCAGAGCTGTAAAGAGTCCCCCAATCAAACCCATGTCATGGTACTGGGGGAGCCAGCTAACAAGTACTGTCCTTGATGTGCTCTTGTATCTCTTGTGCATTAATTTCACATTATGAATGAGGCCGGAATGAGATATCATTACCCCTTTAGCATCACCAGTTGATCCTGACGTGAATTGTAGAAAACACAGATCATCTTCCTTTGGTTCAGAGCAATCATTCATGTCATCTGGGAGCAAAATTTTGGAATTCTTGATTAAGGAATCTGTATGTATCCATGGAAGATTAGGCCAACGAGCAGAGCTTTTCCCATTTTTACCAGGCAACGAAATCAAATTCTTCACAGATCCAGCACGAACAGCAACGTGATAACCAATGGTTGATAGAATTGCCACTGCATTGCATGATTTAGCTATGTTTTCAATCTTCAATAGGGCTTGTCCACCTCTTTGAAGCGGATCTGGAGGAAGCACTGGGACAGGTAATACTCTCGCTCTTAAACACCCTAAAAAGGCATCAATAAAATCCAGACCTGGGATATGAACCAGTAGAACCCTGTCGCCTGGCTTGATAACGGGTTTTGAACTTGTCAAGAGCTTTTGAGCAATGCAAGAAGCATTGGCATGAAGTTCTCCATAAGTCCTCCTGCCAACTGCTTCTCCTTCCTCATTAATCCATGTATAGAGCATTTTGTCTTGAGTAACTTTATGCATTCCCCAATGCCTCAAGTAGCCATCAAGACTACACAAATCAGGGAACTCCACTCCTGGTGATTCATCTAATTCTTTTGGTTTCCTATTCCAGCAATCTGATTGCAGTGGAAACAATCTCTGCATAGAGTACGCTTAAAATAAGTGAAATGATTTACTCCAAAATTATGTATTAAACACATTAGAATTTAGCCATTTTACCTTTACATATGGAAATTTTGGCAACAAATTGTCATCTGCAAAGTGCTTACGAACCAGACTCATAGCATAGGATGAATTTCTCTCTGTGAGCTCAAATGCGACAATTCCACCTACATAATAAGTGTTTTGCTGACCTTGTAGCTCTGTCTCCATTTTCTCGTAGAAACCATCCTTCATATCTGCAACCAAGTAAAAGGTAATTAGAATATCAAAGCTTGTGAAAGTACATGCTATTAATGAACATGTTGACAGTACCTTGGCTATTAACATGAGGAAAATACTTAAATCGACGTTGTAAGACTATTTTCTCGACTGTCCCTCCCATTCTTTTCACTGCACTAATTGCAAGCTCTGTGACCCTTTCACCCTTTATATCAGCAGCATTTCCGTAAGACCAGAAAAGGAATATATTTGTATCTGCATAGAATCTCTGCATAGCAACAGGATTACCAATAGTAGAAGGATCATCCATGAATTCCCCAAAGTAATAAAACCCGACTGGCACATGCTCTAGGCCTTTAATCTTTAGAACAGTTGTGTAGTAATCAATTGTCTGTACTTTACTGAACAAATCCTTCTCAAGCATACTCAAATCCATTAATTCATTTTGAATTTCTGCATTGATGAAAACAGATTTAGCATCTAATAAAAAATAAAATAAAGAGAGGTAAAAGAAATTCAAGCGATTAAATATGCTTCACAAACCTGCTGATTCAGAACCTGGTGACCTGTATATTTTTCCATTCTTAAAAGGAAAAGACCCAGAAATGATGATCTTGTCAAATTCCATAGCATTAACTTCCTCATTGCTATTTCTGACATTGAGACTGACACCAAATGTACTACGTCTTACTGATAATACTTCAGTATTGCAATGGACTTCTATTGGAAGGGATTTGCTAATCTTTTGCCAAAAACTCATGTACCCACCCTTGAAACGTCTAATTTTTCCAGCCATAGAAGTTCGAGTGAACTCGTGAATGTATGCATAGGGCATGTCTTGAACAAATCCATAACCAGAAGCAGTGTATCCATAGGCCACAGACTTCATAACAGAATTAAATCCACGGCTCTTAAGAAATGCAGGAGTTAAATCCGAAGCAAAATCACTAATAGCGTGGACTCCAATTCGACCTGAATCCTTTGCCTTATCCTGCGAAATACAAATGTGGAGTTGAATTGCAACTGTAAATAGATCCAGTTCCAGGAACTACATTAGAAACAAACCTGGAGTTCTAAGGTAAGCGAGATTACAGCTACATAATCATCTGCAACTTGGATGTCCTGATACTTTCCTGTGGAACTGTCGATGAGAGCGAGTTTGTGGGAGTCCATTTCTTCTAAATCTGAACCAATTTCCTTTGCCAAGTGAAATATAGTGGGGGCGCTATTTGCTGCAAGAACTTGACCTCCGAGGTCATAAACCTTTCCTGTAATATAGAAAAGAAACTAAGAATACATGAACGAAGTTCGTGCAAAGACAATTAAGGTGAATCAAACAGCTGCGTTTGTTTGTACCTTCAATATCAGCTGATTCGCACATGCCACTAACAGTGTGATATTTCTCTAGCACCGTTACATTTCTGTAACCAAGCTTAGCTAGTGCATAAGCAGCTGACAAGCCGCTTGGACCTCCCCCTACTATCCCAATCCTTGTTTCCACAGGAAAGCATGGATGTAGTTTCAAAAATTGATCTTCTATTGATATTTTTTGGTCCATATTCTCTTCTATTCAGGCCTCTCACAGGCAGCGCCTGGTAAAATCAGACAAGGTATGACTCAACTTCCCTCACTTTTTAGTTTACAGATCTTTTCGATCAAATAGATAATTCAATAAATAGTACAAGCACTGAACATTTAGACTAAAATGAGTGTAGAAGTTCAGACCATTATAAAACTGAAAGTCCAATATGTCTTCTATTTAATTATTTTAGATATCAAAGAATTCCTAGAGAACAGGATATACAATTTGTATGAACAAGAAAGACAAAACACATGCCGGGCAAAATCTTCTACTCGACAACAAGGTTCGTAATTATTTGACGATATAAACACGAATGCTATGTAGCCCAAAAAAAATTAGTCCAAACACTGTAAACAACAGATGTATCCTATGACACTCTAGAATCATCATAACCGTAAACATTACACATCAAGATGTAGAAAACATCACCATTTCCATCGTCAACATCTTCTAACTTCAAATGCTACAAAGACAGCTTATGAAAACAATTAGTGTCTACTTCATTAATTCTTAAACGTAAACGTTTGTCATGCACTTGCTTTCAAACACCAACGAATTCATGAAAAGAATATAAGTAACCAAAGCATACCCCAGAGACTGGAAGTACACAAAATCTTCTTGCTGCCTCAGCCGGGCTCGTAGCAGAGTATGTACAGCTTCCTGTAATGTCATTGGCACCAAAAATTTAGTTCAAATATGGAATTACATACAACCCACAAAACTTTACTCATTTACTTCTTTAATCCATACATCTCTAAAAATATGTGAGCCCATTCATAGTGTAAATCTCTCTCTTGCTATACACAAAATAAAATTGGCAGAGACTCGGTTAATGAGAGTAATTATAAACAATAAAACCCATAAAAACAGATTCACCCATAAGAGAAAGACGACTCTCCTCTCTCTCTCCCTCTCTCCTAAAATATATACAAATATACAAACAACACAGTATATGGGAAAAAAATAACTACTTAATTGACCAAGAAATTGAAAAGTATATAAATATAAATATATACCCACTAAATATGGATGCATGCTTTTGAACTAACCTGAAAGCTGAAATGAGCAAGGGGACTGTAATAGTAGAACCAGTAAAAACACAAATTCAACGCCAATTGGAACAAATTTCTTATGGGTGCTGACGGAATTTTGGGACTGTAACAGTAGAATTAGCACATACTCAAATTCAACGCCAAATGGCAAAAAATGCTTATGGGTGCTGACCGAACCTCCACGAAATGTAATTGATGATATCATATTCGAATTTAAACACATTAGATGCTTCTGGGTCCAAATCAAAAGCGACAAAGATTCAGTCTGTTTCATCAAATGAAATTTCACAACATTCTTGGTAAATCCAAACATGAAACTAGTTAAAAACAAAAACATGTCTGTGGAATTAAGAGATATTCGACTTTTGTGCTTCTTGGTGGCGTTTGTTAAGTCCGTCCAGAATTGACAGGGATATTATAATACTATTTGAAGCGGGAGACAAAAGGGTGACGAGAGTTGAGTTGAGTTGAGTTGAGTTGATCGTTTACAATTGATTATAAAATTTATAATCAAGTTTGATTATTAGTCGACTTCGAGATCAACTAACTTTAAATTTTGTGAATTGTGAAGGAATAAAAATCGAATCATATCATTCGGCCATTTTTGGGAATTTTGGGATTTTGTTGATTTGAAAAATGGCGACATGGGTTATGTCTGTGGGGAGGATTTCGATGAATTTGGTAATATGTACAAGCTGGGATTGATGGCGGAATTTAGCATGTACTGTCCGTTTGTGTTTAATTAAAATGAGGAGGATATGATGGAATAATAAGATCAAGAAATGTGATAAAAGAAAACGAGAGGGGTGAGGATCCACAAGAAAGGTGGCAGGATTCCAACTGATAGCCTGTCCAGTAAAGGTGAAACGAACCGAATCGAGTCGATTCGTGTACTCAATTGAGTATTGAGTTGTTTAAATTTAATTAATAAAATTTATTGAATATAAAATAAGGTTTGATTGAGGCTCATTTAGCTATCGAGTCGAGCACGATTCCGAATCGAGATTGAGCAGTTTGAATTTTTTGAACGAATATGATTCGAGTATCAATAGAAAATTACAATTTGAGGAGGTTCGAGTAATTTATCGAATATTATACTTTGCTCATATTTGACTCATTTATATTTCGAGTCGAGTTCGAATCGAACTTTTAATCGAACGAGTACGAATCAAGCCCGAACTATTTGCTCATTTTACAGCCTTACTGTCCAGTCCACCCCTCCCCTAACCTGCTGGCCGGGGTTGTTGGGTTAACACCCCTCATCATCGTCTATAGGGATGCACAAAAGGCCCGAGGCCTGCGGCCTGGCCTTGGTCTGGCCTGGGCCCGGCCTGGTCAAAGCCCGGTCTGGTCAAGGCCTGGCCCGGTCAGGCCTGGCCTGGAAGGCTTGAAAAGGCCGCTTGTTTTTGACAAAAATATGGCCTGAACTGGCCTGCAAAAAGGCCTGGCCTGGCCTGACATGAGGCCTGGCCTGGCCTGAGACTTTACAAAATTTTTTATCTAATTATTTGTAATTTTTGAACTTTAAATTTATAATTATTCATCAATAAAGTATAAATGTTTACTTATTCATTGTTGTAATTTATAAATTATAATACATTAGTTTTAATTAATACATAAATAAAATTTAAAATTTTAATTATTTATTCTTGATTTCTTGTTGATACATTTAATTACTATACATCTTCAATAAATATAACTAGTTAGTATATTTAATATTAATAATAAGTTAGTTACTTAGTTGATTAAATATTAATAATAAGTTAATTTATTGTAAATACTAAAGTACTAATATTTAACAATAAAATTTTAGTAATATTCTTTGTTACTTTAATGTTAAATATTAACATTAATTAATACATCAATAAACTAATTTTTAATATTAAATATTAATAATAAGGTTGTTTCTTGTAAATACTCAAGTTCTTCATTAATTTGGATATGCTAAATTATTGGGGAGATTTATGATTTTGGTTATGTTTTAGGTATTCTGTTGTACCAATTTAAATAAAAATTTCATAAAGTAATTTGAAAACTAACTGGAATTAATACTTGAGATATAACCATGTAAGAGTTTAATGATCATAAAAAAAAAGATATATGTGTGTTTAAACTTTACAAAATATATGTCCAACCGATCCTAGTACGTATTATAAGAAAATAAAATCGAAACTAACTTTATATTCAAAAAATAAAAGTGTAATCTACAGTATTTAAGTAATCTACAATATTTTCTACGAAGTGCATAATAGACAATTAGACATATATTTAAGAAATCAATTTGTTTTATATTCAAGTTACATCTAAATTATATTTTTTTTTGTAATTTAAGATGAATATATTTATTTTTGTTCTAATCATTCAATTTATATTTGTGTGTAGTAGAATGTTAAAATAAAATAAATTTCAAAAATCTTGCATCATTTTTACAAAATTTATTAATTTATATTTTATTATTTATATTTTTTAATATTTAATATGTAACATTAAAAAAAGGGACCAGACCAGCCAAGGCCTTGGGCCTGGTCTGGGCCTGGCCTGCAGGCCTAGCCAGGCCACAACCCAGAGACCAAGGCCTGGCCTGGCCTGAAGGCCAAAAGTCAACGGTCTGGCCTGGCCTGGTCAAAGCCCAAGGCCTGGCAGGCCCAGGCCAGGCCAGACCAGGCCGGCCTGTTGTGCATGTCTGATCGTCTATGTCACTAAAACAGATGCGCTGTACTACTCAACCCCTTGTTTGGAAACACAAATTTAAGTAATCGAGTCGAATTTATTTATTGAATCATACTCGAATAAGTAAATTGCATTTATTAATTAAACAAAATGAGTTCGAGATATAGTATGTTCGACTCAATCTCTGTGACGAACGAGATTTTATCATTTAAATTTTAATATTTATTAAATTAAATAAATATTTTTGATGATTTAATTATTAGATTTAATAATTAATCGATGCGATTGTGGCAGATTAATTTAATTATATGTATTACATTTATTAAATTAATGTAGAGAATAATTATTATTTGAAATATGTCATTATGTGAGCTTATTGAATTAAATGAAATATTTAATTAAGCATGATGTTATTTAATTAATTTATTAATTAATTGGAGAGTTAATAATTTGATATTATTAATTAACGAGAAAATTAAATATATGACTGTGAATTTATGAGAAGTTATTATATTTTATTTATATTAAATAAGATATTTGATTTATTGTGCAAGTGGGTGTGACATGATTTAAACTATATGATAAAGCTTTATTAAATTAAATGGTTTTTGAAACCTATTCTAGCTAGACAAACATGGCCTTAGAGGGAGTTGTGAGCAGTTCACCCATGATGGGTAACTGACCATAATGCGCATCAGTCCTTTAATTCATACGACGTCTTCTTCATTCTTCATTTTCTAAAGTCTAATAAAGAAATCAGAGAAGGTTCATAGAGAGAAAAGTTTGAGTGTGTAATTAACAATTATTTGTGAAAGGATCACCACTGATCATCTCTTCTAAAACTATACTCTGAGTAATTTCTCCAAACTCAAATTCTCATATTTTACGTCATTTAGTTTTCTAGAAAAATGGCTTTCAAGTTTTCTGTAAATCTCTGTATTTGGAAAATGATATGATTATAAGTTTATATATGTGTTAAATGTTATCAAATTGTATTTGATTATATATATTATGTAAACCATATCATCAAATTCATGAAAAACATATCGTATATGAGTTCTGCAAAATTTTAGAGTTTGGGTTATGGCCATATGGCCTTATATGTGATATTTCATGTGTTGATCGTATATTATCCATAAATTTTATACTCGTATGTTGTTATACATGTTGATACGAAGAGACCAAAGTTTAAATGAACGGATTCGGTGTTATAATGAATCCGTAGTGACAATTTTCATATTTTATTTTCAAAACCTTCAAGAACATCAAAGTCAGTGAAATTATAGATTTTAACTTTGTGATTATGTGTTTTAATGGGTTAAAATCACTTTATAAGTGTTGAGTATTGATAATATATGAATTATAACATATGGGTATGATTAATTTCGTGTAATGGTAATTTAATTGGAGTTTTTGGGCTGTGTTCTGCAATTTTCGCGAATTGCAGAACAGTTTTTGGTTCGCCGCGCCGCAGCGCCGGACTCGTGCCTTATTTCCCGCGTCGCAGCGCCAAGAGTCCGGCCACAGCGCGAAGACCAAGTGTGACAGTGGCGCCGCAGCGCCACTCTCCAAAAAGTTCAGAATGAATTATTTTTAAAATGTTAAGTCTAGCAATGTGTTAGTAACTTAATGTAATGAACATGTAAACATGTTATAAGTATAATGTGATGATAAAATAGATGTTTAACATGTAAATAACATAATTGCATGTGGATTGAGTTATGGAATACATAATTAAATTATTATTCATGAAGTGATATTATGTGACAGTAAATGTGATAATTTGACTAAGTATAGTCATAACCAAAGTTTAGACAAAAGAATAATCGTTGATGATTAGTTAAGCTATAATTAACTGGTATTGTGAATGTGAATGGTATGAAGGATTAAATTCAAAGAACATGCTTAGTTAAAGTGTAATCTACGCACGAGGCAAGTTTCCTAACCCTACTTGTCATTATTGTTCAAGTTTATTAGTTACCTCGAGTAAATTATCATTATTATCATTCAAGTTCAAATGTTATATTAAAGATTGATTATATTTTCAAAGCATGATTCAGTTATACAATAATTGTCCTATTGTATACGTCTTAAGATTATTATTCAAATCGAATATCATTATTGTTGAACCTTATTAGACTAGTGAACTTTATTGATTCAACTAGTCCTTAGTTGATGAACGTTCTAAATTTCAGAATCCTTATTGAATTATCCAAACCAAACTTCCTTTGGTGCGGACTCGAATGTTAAACTGAGATGAACAACCCTGCAAAGGGATTTACTAATGCGTTAGCGTTAAGATATTGTGCATAATATGGTACTAAGGGCTGAACCCCCTAAGTACGAGTAGAAAGGTCCATAGTCTTATGACTGTTAAAGGTTTCAAGTATAATTCTTGATAACCTAGGACATAGTTCAAGGTCTTATGACCCTCATAAATCTTTTGATTCTTGTTATTCATTCTTGATTCAAAGGTTGAGCTTTTATTTCAGAAGTTATTCTTTCTCTCGCATGTTATTATTCATTGTTATATTGTTATACTTGTGGGCAATCGTGCTCACTCTTGCGTAATAATAACATTGCAGTTAAGAACGAAAGGGCAGACGAACCTTCCACTAGTAAAGGCAAGGGCAAAGTTAGCAAGTGATGAAGACTTGTTGTTTATATGATAATGTATTTTGTTTAAGACATGATTTAACGATGTTGTTTAAGACTTATTTGTTTATGATTCCACATAGATGTTTAAGGTTAGTTTAACCTGGGATTGTATTATTATTCGGATGTTGTAACTGATGAGTGAGTTTTATACACATGAATTGGTTACATTCGGGCTTAATTTATTGTTGTTCTCAAGTCTTTTAGGATGTTTTTATGTGTTTGTGTCTATTCATGCATGTTTTATATTGGTTTGTAGGAATTGGGACAAAAGTTACTTGGATCGATGTTTGGGGTGGCTAGATTCGCGTTTTCGGCTTGCCATTTACACAGCAGTCACTTCAGAGCCAATTTGACTATAGCTCCGGACATTATTTCGAAAAACTTCAAGAATGAAAGTTGTAGATCTACTTTTCCTCTTTCCAGAACATCTTGAATCATCTAAATCGGAGTTCGGACGAAGAAGTTATGGCCATTTTCCCAAAGGACGTCAGAGCAGAAAATGTCAGAAAAAGGAGCAAGCGCCTAGGCGCTCCAGCCAAGGCTAAATCAAGCGCCTAGGCGCTCAAAGTCAGTAACTACTCTGCTACCAAGCGCCTAGGCGGTCCAGCCAAGGCCAAATCAAGCGCCTAGGCGCTAGGAAGCAGAGTTTGAGCGCCGAGCCCAGCGCTGGGGCGCTAGGGAAAGGCTTGGTGCGGGCCTGGACGCGTTTTGGGCGAATTTTGACACCTTTTTGACTCCAAATTGGATTGGATTTGTTCCTAAGTTAAAAATTAAACTTTTAACCTATAAATATATGATGTAAGGCATAAAATAAGAGGGGATTACATAGCTTAGCTTGGGGATTACATAGATTAGACTAGATTAAACACTCCTTTAGATTAGAACATAACCCTAGTTCTAATTAGATTTGGAGATTGAAGCAACTTGGAGACCATTGAAGATTCAAAGTAGGAGCAAGGAGGGAGCGTCAAGTCTACTGACAATAGATTATTTCTTCTCATCTTCTTCTATCTTTATCTTTTAATGATTATTCAATTGTGGATTCTTAGTTTAAATTCAATAATCATGAACTAATTCTTTGTTTGAGATTACAATGGATCTTATTGTGTAGTTTATTTTAATATGCTTCGTTATCAATTATTATGTTCTATTGAGAGGATTGTCTATTATGATTTGGAATTAATTGTTTAATTGCTTGGCCATCAATTACCGTGATAATCTATATGAACTCGAGAGATGAAGTATAGATTTAGATCTAATCATGATAGCATGTGTTCATGATTTTGTTAGTAGCTTAAACTTGATGAGTGTTAAGGTAGAGATATGCTTGACGCCGCATGTAATCTTATAGAGAACTTGTTCTTCAACTTTCTTCAATTGTAATTCACATAGAGATATAGTGGGTTAGTTGGTTAAGGTGTTTAACGGATTTCTATCTTAATTGTGGATTGACGTTAATACGGTATTAGTGCATCGAGAGGTGGTTAATACTACTTTCGTGTTCTTGATTAACAATTCGGGATAGAGAATAATTGATGAGAAGTGTGTTAACCTAAATGAAGCAATAAGTGAAGTTGTGATCTTAATTCTCCATAATCTGATTTTTAATTAGTGGTAATTAGAATTAGTTTAGTTAAATATTTTAATTTATAACATTAAATTCATTTGTTTAAATAAGATTGAGTTGGTTACAGGTTAGTACTTGGTGATTTTTATTAAATAATTCTCTGTGGGAACGATACTCAACTTATCACTTTATTACTTGTTGACCACGTATACTTGCGTGTTGTGCGTATATAGATTTTACCCAACAAGTTTTTGGCGCCGTTGCCGGGGACTTAGTTTAATATCTTTTACCAATATTAATTTCAATCAAATTAGTCTTAATTTAAACATTTTTATTTTTAATTCTCTTCCTATATTTCTCTCTTTTCAGGTACCATGGATGACTTTGCGTATCAATGGCCATACACGAACATGACTCAACCAAAAGAAAAGGAGATTGACAGACTCGCGACACTTTCCGCAATGTCAGCACAAATTAAAGAACTTTCGAGGGAGTTGGACGTTATCGCAGCCCAACAGAGTCAAAGGATGGCAATCATGTGTGACTATTGTGCTGGCAACCATCCGAGTCATCAATGCACCGTTAGTTTTGGGCGGGGAAAACAAGGTGGTTTATACCTCAACCAGTATGAATATGATAATTACCATCAAGTTTGGGGGTATCACCCGGATTCTTCATGGAGCTACAACTATCAGGACCAATTCTCTGCTCCAAATCCAACATATCCATCAAATTTCTCAAATCCACCTCCAATGCAACAAGAAGACAATTCAGATTTCAAGGAATTCATGTTAAGGATTATAGCAGAAAAAGAAGAGATGATAATGAGTCAGGAGTTATCAACCCAAAATTTTAATAATCGAATGGAACAACTCCTCACTGCCTCAACCAATGGTCCTCAATACATGGCTTCCGAGACTGAAAAAGAAAAGTCAAGGTTGGAGGAATTGGTGTCCAAGTTCATAGCATCAAATGAGGAGAGAATGAGTAATCAAGCGAGGTCAATTCAAAATCTTGCGGATCAGATAGAGCAAATGACCAAAGCCGTAAGCAACCTTCCTCCAAACACTTAGTTTTATGACATGGATGACGAAATTGACGAAGAACCTGAACCAAATCTACAACTAGATGAGCCTCGAGATGTTGAAAAAGAGGAGACAAGTAGGGATAATGACAACAAGGTCGGTGAAGAACTAATTGTAAGAACCAACGATGATGAGCCGATGTTATTTATGCCTCAAGTGACTTATCCTCCACAGTTCAAGAATCTGGTTAGATTTGCAAAACCTTGTCCAATTGGTAGTCATGTCATTGGCAATACTCCATGTGACGTAAAAGCAAGTACAACTTCGAAGCCATGGTGCGATGAGTTGTTGAAGATAGAAGAAGAGATTGTTGTGTCTGATAAGCCTCAATGCCAGAATATATTCGCAGACACAATGGAGAAAACGCCTAGATGTTGGACGTTCTTCAATCTAATCTTATATAAACAAAGCATGCTAGGTGACTTTAACTTGATGACTATCACAAATGGGAACCTACCAAAAGCTATATTATTTCCGATGGATGGAGGGTTCCTCAACTTTCGAAGAGGAATTGGATAGCATTGACCAGAAAAAGTCAGGCTGAAAGACTATAAAACAAGCGCTTATTGGGAGGCAACCCAAGTTTAATTTTTATTTTTAGTTTTTATTAAGTTTTATATTAGTAGTTTTGAATTTGCATTTATTTAGGATTTAATAAAATTGCTTCTATCATGGTTTTACAGGTTATTCAAGTCAAATTCAAGTTTGGTGCCCAATTTGTTCCATGTGCTTAGCATATTCTCCAAACTTAGCGGGCAAGGAGGACGATTGCTATATTTTCAGGGAAGTCCTCTGCTTTAATTTTTTCTATTTCAGTCATTGAGGACAATGTCTAGTTTAAGTTTGGGGGCATTTTAGTGTCGTATTGCATGTAGTTAGTTATTTACATTGTAGTTCGTTATGTTTTCGGGTTATTTACATTTAGTTTTTGCATTCAGTTTTTTTGTTTAAAAAAAAACAAAAAAAAAAATTTAAAAATCGCAAAAATAGTAGTTAGTTTACTATGTTTGTTGCAATTAGTTTATATTTGTATGATTCCAACTGTTAGATAGTAAAAGTCTATTTTGGCCAATGATGAGACTTGAGTTAAGTAGATAAGTATAGTATTGAATATTCAGGCTTTGATGTGATTTCTTGTTATGAATTGAATCTTTTCCTGTTTGAAACTGGTATAATTAAGGTTAGCACGTTAATAACAGATATGTTGACTGATTAAGTTTAAATTGATACATAATGGATTTCTTAAGGATAATACTAATGTGAAGGAATGAAAGGCATGAATAGGCGGAGATGGCTAAATTTTGATAAAAACTTAAGTTTGGGGGGAAAATTTGGGATATATAAGCTTCGTTAAAAAAAAAGAAAAAGAAAGAAAAAAAAATAAAATAAAAATTATCGTGGCTAGTTTTGTTTCGGAGCCTTTGTTACTTGAGTAAGTACGCCCGAAGGGGTATCTTAAAACCTAGCGCCCTAAGGTCTTATATGGTCTGGGAGTCGTTGGTTGAAAGCTCGCTAAGGGGTGACACTGTTAGCCTAATGGAATGAGACATTGAACAGTCATGGTTAAAAAAAAAGAAAAAAAAAATAAAAAAAAGAAATATAATAAAACGGGAAAAGAGCAAAAAGCCCCCGTGATGAAAAGTAAAGCATAAGTATCCCGGATTGGACTCTTGAACTTGGTGGATGTTTGACTTTAGTTGGATCTAGCTTGTTCGTGAATTTTGTGAATTTGCACTGTATGATGCCTTCGAAGATATCTATTATGTCTTAAATTTGATTTTATATCAGTTAACATTGTTGTGGAGCACACACGCACTATATCAGTGATAACAGTCTAAGATTTGATGATTGATTGAGAAATTACTGAATTGTTTAAATATGATGTATTATCATGTTTACTTGATTTCTCTAAGGCCGGTTAAATAGACTTGTTTTTGTCATTATTGTTGGATTCGTAGGCATATAGATTAGTTTCATTACATTGCATTGCATAACATTTTTGTGTTTTTGCTTGAGGACAAGCAAAGGTTTAAGTTTGGGGGTATTTGATGAGTGAGTTTTATACACATGAATTGGTTACATTCGGGCTTAATTTATTGTTGTTCTCAAGTCTTTTAGGATGTTTTTATGTGTTTGTGTCTATTCATGCATGTTTTATATTGTTTTGTAGGAATTGGGACAAAAGTTACTTGGATCGATGTTTGGGGTGGCTAGATTCGCGTTTTCGGCTTGCCATTTACACATCAGTCACTTCAGAGCCAATTTGACTATAGCTCTGGACATTATTTCGAAAAACTTCAAGAATGAAAGTTGTAGATCTACTTTTCCTCTTTCCAGAACATCTTGAATCATATAAATCGGAGTTCGGACGAAGAAGTTATGGCCATTTTCCCAAAGGATGTCGGAGCAGAAAATGTCAGAAAAAGGAGCAAGCGCCTAGGCGCTCCAGCCAAGGCTAAATCAAGCGCCTAGGCGCTCAAAGTCAGTAACTACTCTGCTACCAAGCGCCTAGGCGGTCCAGCCAAGGCCAAATCAAGCGCCTAGGCGCTAGGAAGCAGAGTTTGAGCGCCGAGCCCAGCGCTGGGGCGCTAGGGAAAGGCTTGGTGCGGGCCTGGACGCGTTTTGGGCGAATTTTGACACCTTTTTGACTCCAAATTGGATTGGGTTTGTTCCTAAGTTAAAAATTAGACTTGTAACCTATAAATATATGATGTAAGACATAAAATAAGAGGGGATTACATAGCTTAGCTTGGGGATTACATAGATTAGACTAGATTAAACACTCCTTTAGATTAGAACAAAACCCTAGTTCTAATTAGATTTGGAGATTGAAGCAACTTGGAGACCATTGAAGATTCAAAGTAGGAGCAAGGAGGGAGCGTCAAGTCTACTGACAATAGATTATTTCTTCTCATCTTCTTCTATCTTTATCTTTTAATGATTATTCAATTGTGGATTCTTAGTTTAAATTCAATAATCATGAACTAATTATTTGTTTGAGATTACAATGGATCTTATTGTGTAGTTTATTTTAATATGTTTCGTTATCAATTATTATGTTCTATTGAGAGGATTGTCTATTATGATTTGGAATTAATTGTTTAATTGCTTGGCCATCAATTACCGTGATAATCTATATGAACTCGAGAGATGAAGTATAGATTCAGATCTAATCATGATAGCATGTGTTCATGATTTTGTTAGTAGCTTAAACTTGATGAGTGTTAAGGTAGAGATATGCTTGACGCCGCATGTAATCTTATAGAGAACTTGTTCTTCAACTTTCTTCAATTGTAATTCACATAGAGATATAGTGGGTTAGTTGGTTAAGGTGTTTAACGGATTTCTATCTTAATTGTGGATTGACATTAATACGGTATTAGTGCATCGAGAGGTGGTTAATACTACTTTCGTGTTCTTGATTAACAATTCGGGATAGAGAATAATTGATGAGAAGCGTGTTAACCTAAATGAAGCAATAAGTGAAGTTGTGATCTTAATTCTCCATAATCTGATTTTTAATTAGTGGTAATTAGAATTAGTTTAGTTAAATATTTTAATTTATAACATTAAATTCATTTGTTTAAATAAGATTGAGTTGGTTACGGGTTAGTACTTGGTGATTTTTATTAAATAATTCTTTGTGGGAACGATACTCAACTTATCACTTTATTACTTGTTGACCACGTATACTTGCGTGTTGTGCGTATATAGATTTTACCCAACAGTAACCCTTAAGGGGAAGATTTTATTTCTATCTATTGCATGGTTTGCATTTATTATAGGTAGATAGATAGATGATATTTGTATAGTGAACACCAAATTCCGTGAAATTTAAGTACCCGGATTTGGGGGTGTCACAATCTCCACGTGTCTAAGCTTGGTTTGTTTAGTAATTAATTAGTTAAATTATTTATTTTTATATATTATATAAAAATAATTAGTCTCTTTGTCTCTAAAAACGAATTTAGTTTGACTTTTTTCAGTCAAATTGACTTATTTTTAATCAAAATTTATACTATTTTCTTATAAATACAAGTGGAGAAATTATAACCATAAGAAAATATATAGAATTTATTATTACCTCCAATCTTCACGAGTTTAAAAATATAAATAGATATGTTTAATTTTTAATTCTAAAAGTAGTCAATTTGACCAAAAGATTCAAATATATAGGTAATATTTTTTAAATTTAATTTAGCTCGACTCATTTATAAACGAATTGAATTCGAACAACATATTTTGACTCATTTTAAAACCCATCTCGACTTAAACTTTTTTAAATTTTAATCGACAAGCCAAAACAAAGGTTGAGGAGAATGCTAGCAAACTAATAATAACGGTGTCTGCAAAAACCAAGTTTGAAATAAATTCCACCGTTCATAGTACCGGAGGCACGAGACTGTTACTAGTATATATATATATATTGCGATTAAAAGACGAGATGATGTATAATTTTTTTATAATAATTTAAAATATATCCTTAATTTTGAAATGAGTGAAAAGAGTGAGATATTTAGGACTGAATTTACTCGCGGAGTATTTTAAAATTTAACTGAAGCCCATTGCCCAATAGCCCAATAGCCTAAGAAAGTATAAAGATCCACGCGAGACTCGAGGGATACCCAAATAGTTTTGGCGGGAAACTCCGGTAGTATTTATAGAACCCCCAACCCACTCTGCGCCTGTCAGTCTGCGTTTCCCTTCTTCAGAACGCTCATCCCTAATGGATAATTTCGTAATTCCTCTATTCCCATCTACTACAAACCCCAAACCTATACGAAGGTAACTTCTGTCAATTTCCCCCAATTTAATTTCTTTTATTATTTTTGATGAATTCATTTTTTTTTCTAAATTTCTTCCTCTTGATTCCAGACCTCAGTGGAAGAGAAGTCTCATTGAATTGAACGGGAAGGTTGATTCCAAGTACCGCCATGATATCTCCGGTTTATTGATGAAATCTTACTTTGAGGTGTATCTAATTTTTACTATTTTGCTTTTGATTATAATTATGGCATTATGATATGTTTGAATGCTGAACCCTTTGATTTTAATGTGCTAAGATTGGGGCTTTCGCTCATTCGTATCACATTGGTGGAGTGCCATGTGAAACTCATGTATGTGAGCCTTCTCTTTCTCTTTTAATTGTGACAATCTTTTTCTGTTTTCTGTTTTGCCTGCTTTCCCCACTAAAATTGGGAGAATAGATTGTGGGTTCTTAATCATAGGGTTTGATTATCACCTGTTCAGTTTATTTTATGATCAATTTATGTATTGGAAACCAAAGATAGCTAAATAAATACTATATAGCTAAATAAAATAAAGGCCCACTACATCTATTTTCCTAAACTTTATTAGTAAATGAGTTCGTGCAATAACCACATCCAATTATTAGACCCATTTCTACCACTACTACATAGTTCATAAAACTAGGACCTTCTAAATACTTAATTAATTTAAAATATAAGTAAATGTTATAATAACGAAGAACATAGTGCGTGTAACATGATCTCTTTTTGCTATTTTTGTTTCGTACAGGTGAGCTGGTTTATTGGCGGTCAACATATGGATAATCCATCAACATTCAGAAAGTCAGTGTTGTCTTCCTCCTTTTGTACAATTTGTTACATTTTCCCAGTACTTTGGGCATGTTCATAAGTAACATTTATTTAAGTTGGAGTCATAAATGTAGTGAATATAATTTCAATTTCCGTGCAGACGAGTAAAATTTTGGTATGAAGTATATAATCAGTGTGGACAGCTCTACCTATTACTGATTTTTTTAAGTTGGAAGCTTTAATAAAGGACGTCCTTTTAATGCAAAATGTATATATAACAAAATACCAATATGTTTTGCCAACGTGCATATGTTGACTAGTGGGTGAAAGTTCTAAGACTACCTTTTAAGTTCAGATACATGAATCTCTACTTTTGTTTTTCTTTTCTAGGTGACATTGCATACCATTGGGGGTATCATGTAATTGACAATGCTTAAAGAGTGATGTATCACATTTGCACATTTAGTTATTTATTATTTTAATTTTGTGCTTGGGTATTTATAAATTATGATGTTATAATGAAAAAATGCGGGTATGTTCGAATGGTAAAAATTCTCTTTGCCAAGGAGAAGATGTGTGTTCGAATCCTGCTATCCGCCCAAGATGGAGCAATTTATTTCATATGATGAAATGAAAAAGGATTCGGTATAGTCGTATAGTTGATGATAATAGTGTAGTGATTCTATTCGCCCCTTCTTCTCCTCCCATCCTAAAATAATAAAACTTGGGAAAAATGCTAATATTAAGAGTTATAGACTTCTATAGAATTTGAAGGCAAAAAGTAAAGTGGTCTAAAGTTTATTTCATGTGTATTTCAACTTATAAGTTTTTTACTTGTACGATGAGATTTATCCCAAACTTTGGACGGTCCAGATGATTTATTAGGGTGAGCGGGAAATTCAAAATTAGTTGTATTTTGTTAGATAGATATTCGATGTCATATTTCATGTTAATCTTTTCAAAAATTTCGTCTAGATATCTAACATGGGTTATTTTCACTTGAACTACAAACTACTTGGCCTTGATGTTGATAATGTACCTGTATAGGACCAATTTGGAGAAATTCGTAATCATAAGGATCAAACTAGTCTGATTGAAACACGATACATCCCTTTTCTGCAGAGGGCATGTGTATATTTTTTATTTAATTTTCTCCTCACAATTTATTTCTCTCCTAATTAATTAAGTGTTAAACGAAATTTTCTTTATCATTATTCATATTCTTCAGGCAAGGGGTCTCTGGGCTGGAGTTTGACTCCAAGGTGAATGCTGTGCCATGACTGTCAAAGTAATTGCATTTGAAGTTTAATCTTATCTTCGTCATCCTGCTAAATTGATTCTCATATTTGTATTTTATTATACTGACATTACCGTTTATGAAACATTGTAGTAATTTCGTAATGATTGAAGCTCCTTAGTGAAACATATGGAGATGGCTAAATGAAGATATGCTCCATGCAATGATCAATTTGTTAATTTGCATCTAGCACCAAAACTTTGATATATGGTCAGAAATTATGATTCTACGGAAACATATTGCTAATTCATATCCTAGGAGAAGACATTTAGGCGAAAGTAATCCTTGGTGTATTCCTTTATACTTGATTTTGATCATTTCACAAAATTTGCAATAAATGTGTATGTAATAAAATTTTACTAATTATGAAACTTGTACTGCCTTAGAAGATCCTCATCTTACCTCCCTTGATCAGGGAAAACATTGAAACCGTTGGCATACAGAAAATCAAGTGTTTTTTTTTCATGTTATACTAGGTACAACTTTCGTACGCAAATCAGTCAAATGTAGCTTGTTTATTTGACCTAGACTAGATGTCTGCTCTTTTGTGTAAAAGTCAATGCAAGGAAATATGAGAAATGGAAGTGATTTCAAGCATGTATTCATTAATTATCATATTTAAAATATGTAAAAAGAAATTTAAGATGATCTTTTAGGGCTTTTATATGTTTCAGTTTTATAAAGTAGGTTATATCTATGTTTTTTTGTCGTAGCATCATATTTTGGATGAGTTTTTAGGTAGTGCCAACATTCATGTTCGAATATTTGGATATTCTTGATTGATACTTTTAATGGATTGAAACAACACTTTCCATTTTTTTAGTACTAGATTAATGTATCATAAATGTACTATGCTAAGTTTTATTGATCTTTCGTCTTTCTTGACAACTTAGCATCTAAGATAAGAAGAGAGGCCTAAGAAGAAATGATTCTTCCGTTGGTCGGCGAATCCCTGGATCACCCTGAATCTAGATTTAATAATTCTTCTGAATTTGTCAGGAGTGTTCTTTAGTTTTATTTTTAAATTATAAGAATTAAATACTCCCTCCGTCCCAGGATAAAAGTGTTTATTATTATTTTAGATAGTCCCAAGTTAAATGTATACTTACCTTAAATGATCTAATTTTTACAATAATTTGCCTATAATACCCTTATTATTAATTGTTATATTTCTATTCTCTATGCATATTTATGGAGCATCACTAGTAATGTGCAAAAAACTATGCAATTAAATGAGAATTTAAATATGGACAATTTTGCCATTTTATCCTATTTCTTAATATGCGCAAAAAGTCAACCAGGACTTTATCCTGGGACTGAGGGAGTGTATTACTAAAATTGTATACTAATTAATTTAATATTTTATTTACTAATATTATATAGGAACTTGGTGTATATTTTTCCTAAATGCTTAGATAGTATTAGTATATTACATTTTTCTCTTGATGCTATATGTCATGAATTATTATATATTGATATTGAAATTTAATGTAAGTTTATATATATTAACAGGTATATAGTTAAATTTATTTAATATTTAACTAAGTGCCAAATTCTTGCCGAATTCAATTCTTAATTCTTGAAATTTTCTGATTGCAAAGTCCTCGTAAGGCGAATTTGAGTCCTAATTCTTGCTTCTTATGAATACGTGCGGTAAGCATATTGAGTAATTTGAAGTCCATCTGCAATGTCATCTTACTCTAATTTGTCTTTCAAAGCAATTGAAACACCATCTATTAAAATATATCAGTATATACACATTTTTTCCTTTATGCTTTTTTATTATGGTTACCTACTTTCCTTGCCATTTGAGTTGAAAAATTGACTTTTTACTTATCATTTTAGCTTTTTCCTTATTAATAACTCGACATAGGTTATTAATTTTTGTTGTGTCTGGATATCTAGTTAAGTCATTTTACATTTTTATCAGGGAAAATACTGGGCATTAGCAATAAAATTAGAAAGCTTAGTAGTAGTGGATTGAAACTCTATATTGTGAGGTTGATCAATTTTTTCTTGTATCTTCATTTAATAACTTCACACCTGGTGCTATCTTTCTCAGGGAGTATACTTGGCATCAGCATCAAAATCAGGATGCTTAATGGTTCATGACTTTGAAACATTATATTGTCAAGCTACTGAATTTTCACCATGTAAGTTTCTATAATTAAGCTACCTTTACTTTTGAAGTTATATTTTTACTTGATTTTAAATGGAAGATTGTTAAGAATTTAGAGGCATCTTTGATTTCTATCTGAAAATGAGAATTCTCAAACAATGAATAAATGCAAATGCGAGCAACCATTTATCCTGAATTCCTAATCATAGTTATCAGAATCGGGCTATTGAACCGGTCAAGGCACTGGTTTAACGGTTCATTGGTTCAACCGGCTATTTTCCTTACTATAAAATAAGTTGATTTTTAAGTGAAAGGAATTTTTCTGGTAATATCATACTTTATGTCATTTATGTTCTCATTACTTACAGTTGTAAAGATTACACCAATTTGTGTACTATTACATATAAGTCTATTGAATTAATTGTCCTTATGGTTAAAAACTTGTATCCAATTTTTTATTCTATTTACATATGTTAGGGTTTGGTTTCCTTACCTGAAAATGAATAAAAAATATACACTAGAGTAATCTCTTAGTTAAATTACAATATTTCTCCAATAAAAAAAGGCCCTTGCAAGTTTGTACTTATATTTATTTCTTTAAATCTCTAAAATTATTCTTTTGTTCATATTATTTGTAGAGTTTGTAAACATATCTTGGTATGGTAGATGCTGCTATCTTATTTTCGAGGAGTTAAAAAGAGTCCAGCTTACTCCCTCCCTCTTGTTATGATCATTGAGTATTCTTTCTCAATAATTCATAAAATTTTACAGGCTTGAAGGAAGATGAAACAAAACATATACTACACATTTCTACAGGCCGCCAAATTGATGTTGTTCGGTGGAATATATCTAACCAGGATGAGGTTTGCTATAAATTTCATTTTCTCTTGCTTATTTGCCAAACTTTGAAGACAATATTTGTAGATCATTGACCAGTAACACCAACATAACCACTTTAGACTAGACTATAGCTTGCTTTTTTCATTGTTAAAGGTTATTGGCAGTTTGGTACAATGGTTTGCTAAGAGTTACCAGATACTCATTGCCCTAGTGAATCACATATTGGTACTTGCGTACCCAAACATGATACTCTTACGTACCGATATTCTAAATTTAGCATATACCAAAAATTTATTTGTTGTTTTACCTATAATTGCACAAAATAGGAATATTATAACTTAGTATTGGACTTAGGTTTATTACATTAAGATTTAAAAAGAATTCCTAACTATAAGAATTTATATAAAAATACCCTAGTGTATTGCTCGTACGCGTACTGAATGAACCACGTTTCAGGTAACATTGGTATTTGTAGCATGTTTCGCAACAAACACCTTTTGCTCAATAGGATTATAAAAATAATACCCTAAACTTTCTTTAGGATATCACACAAATCTGCACTTGTCAGATCTTGTCCTAAGGTTATCATCTTAAAACTTTTTCACATAAGTTGGACAACCCTAAATCTTAACATGATTAAGATTAGGTTTCCTCCCTGTCCATAACTCTGGAGTCTTAAGGATGGATTTTGAGGGTATCTTTTTTAATAGATATGCAGCCGTTTCTAGGGCATAACCTCAGGAGGATACTGGAAGATCGGTAAAACTCATCATGGACCATACTATGTCCAACAATGTATGATTTCTCCTTTCAGTTACGCCGTTTAACTGTGGTGTATCAAGAGGCGTACATTGTGAGAGAATACCATTATTTTTTAGATGATTTAAAAACCCATTGCTCAAGTATTCTCCTCCTTGATGTAATGAAATATGAATGCCCTTCTCTAGCATGTGTTGTCATAGGTCCACATACATCAATATATATCAGCTCTAATAACCCTGTAACTCTCTATGTCCACTAAATGGAGATTTAGTCATCTTACCTATGAGACAAGATTCACAAATTGGATATGATCCATAATCATATGGCTCTAAAAGCCCTTCTTTATGTAACTTGTTTAGTCTTGTTTATTATTATGACCGAATCTACAATGCCACATAAATGTATAATTCACATCATCTTTTTTTCTTTTATTAGTTGTTCAATTTGCAAAATATTTTCATGTAAGTCAAAAATGTATAGTTCATCAATTAATCTACCAGTTCCAATCAAAACATTATCATTATAAATAGAACTATTGTTTTTAATTATAATATCAAAACTTTCATTGTCTAACAACGGAATAGAAACAATATTTCTTATGAGAACTAGAACATAATAACAATTTACTAATTTAATAGACTTGCTTGTAGGCAACGCTAAATTATAAGTTCCTACGGCTAATGTAACAACCTTACCAAGCTTCTTTTGCTTAACCTCTGCAAGGTACTTCTTGCAATTTCTTCTTCAGTGTCCAGACTTATTGTAGTGAAAGCAAACTCCTTTGTTATCCGCATCAGTTTTCTTCTTGTTGTACTTGGTTTGCGCCTTTTGTTTTACCTTCTTTTTCTTCTTTTCAAAAGAGCCTTTGGTCCTCTTCCTTTTCTTGGAAGACTTTTTTACCAGTAAGACATGGTATTTCTTTGCTGGAAAGTGACTCCGTAGTTTTCAGCATGTTAAGCAATTCAGGCAGGCTGACATCTAGTTTGTCATGTGAAAATTCACAACAAATTGTGAAAAAGAGTTTGGGAGTGATTCCAATATCAAATCTTGATTTAACTCTCCATTTATAACAAAATCTAGTTGTCCCAATTATTCAATTAAATTGTTCATTTTAATTACATGTGTCTGTAGGGGTGCTCATCAGTAAAAAAACGAATCGGTACCGAATATACCGAACCGGTACCGTTCCGAAATTACCAAAAAAGTAAGAACCGGAACCAGTATCGAATTACCGGTTTTGGTACCGATTCGGTACAAAATCGGTACCGGTTTTTTCGGTTATACCGCATGATAATATATATAATTATTAATAGTAAAGAAATAAATTTTTTTATATATTAACAATTTTTTTTAAAACTAAGAAATCATTAACTATTAATAATAATTAATATATAAAATAAAACTACAAAACATTATTAATATATATAAAACTACTATTATATAGAAATTATTAATAAAAAAAATATTTAATATATAAAACTACAAAACATTAACTATTAATTATTATATTATTAAATTTTGGTATTTTCTGTATTTCGGTTTTTACCGAATTCAAAAAAGTCATTACCGCTACCGGTACTGAAAAGTGTTAAAATATCGAAAATTCCGGTACCGAAAAAAATCGGTACCGCCGGTACTGGCATCAACTTGCTCGGTAAAAAACCGAAAAATTGAAAAAATCGAAAATTTTGGGCACCCCTATGTGTCTGTACTATAGTGCCATCTGTTATTTTAGATTGGAAGAACTCCTCTCATATCTGACAAACCTACTTTGCTCACTATACAAATACTGAAGGTACAACAAAATGGTAGGTGCATCTATTTTCTCGTGTTGACAATGTAACTCGTTACTCATGGAAGCTAACATGATGCACTGAGCCACCTGTGTATCATCTTGCCACTTTCTAAAAGTAGTAATTTATTCCTCAGAGGCATTGTCTTTAACTGTTGTAGGAACTAACGAATTAAGGACATAAGATAACTTTTTTGCAGTGAGAACTATCCTCTAATTCCTAAACCAATCCGTATAATTCGGTCCGGTTAACTTATTAGCATCCAATATGCTTCGCAGTGATACTAAATTAGACATTGTAAACTTCTGTAAATGAAAATTTTAAGAACATTAACATGCATTCATTTTATTAACCACCAAATTAATTAGGTCTTTATTAAAATGGCGTCAACCACTATTTTCTTCAAATTAAATGACCCTCCATATACAGTTCAGCATATTTAGTTAAAAATCCGCTAGTGGGAAAGGATACTATTGCCATAAATATATAGTCTTGTGTGTACACAATAAACTATAGGATTATTTAATAGGTAGACAACTTTTGTCAATTACATTTTCATGCAACTCTTTTTTCTTTTCTCTTAGATTAAGATGGTCAAGTGTGTGCACATCTGTACCAAAATTATCTAAGCTAAGTTAGATTTAACATTACCATATAAGTGAAGAGAAAAATACAATTCTTGTGTGTGCACAACAAAATATGTATTGTTCAATTCTTTATAAACATCCTAGGTAAGCAACATCTCCAATACACAATATAAGCCTTGTGTAACAACAAATTCTTATTAAATATTGATTCTCTATTGCTTCACCATGCTAGAAGGTTACATTCAACATTCTTAATGTTCAAAGAACGTAATTAACTTAATATTTTCTCCTCGAGGGTTCTTGTTTTTAATGGTCTCATCTTGTTTTGCTTGAATGCAAATATATATATATAAATATGCGCCATATTAAACATACATACCATGTATAATAATATTTTATTAATATATATATATATATATACATATAACTAAAATACACATAGAATACTATATTCTACTTAGGATGATTATGGATTTAATTCTAGTTTGGTTCGCTTGAGCGACCAAGTGAACCAAAAGGTCAAACTTAGGGTACAAGAATAAAATATGAACATAACTATTACATTCATCCTAGGCTCCTTTACAAATGGGGTCTTCAATGCTCCTGCTTCTCAACTCCAATTTGCTAAGTGATTCTACTAAATCTTATTACAATCTATTTTTCATAAAACAGAAACTTTGATCAGTTAATGGGAAGTACATAGGAGGTTTTATCAAAAAATTATAGGCAAGGTATGCAAACCCCATTTATAAAAAATTTCATTCATGCATCCATCAAAAATTAAATCCAATCTCATTGGTCAATGGTCCTTAATCATCTTCTTTATTATCATACATATCATCATATGTATCAATAAAATATTCATCTCATTAATTAAACATTTCATATATATATATATTGATATCATTTAATGAACAATAAAAGTTTACATGAAATCCAATTCCAAAATAAACTCCTTTATTTTTAATTTCAAAATTAAAATTGAAGCAATCTGTTGTTCGAGCGTTGCATCGACTGAAGGCCAGCGCTGCGGCACTGCAGCTGTAGTAGCTCAGCGCTTTTGTGCTACGGCGAATCCCAGATTTCGATTTCAATAATTATGCCCAATTAAATTATTTCAAACACATCAATGTATATATAGAATCAAAACAATTAATAATTCGCATAAGGATGTTTATGATGCCGCTATTGGTTTGCAAAATTTAGAACATACATACAATCACACGTATATAAAGTGAAAGCATGACATAAATCATATTTAAAATTTTCAGCAATCCCGGATCACCTTGATGCGATATTATTAATGGAGGAAGGATAAAAGATGTACCTTATGAAGATGAATCAACTCCTTGATTTGATCTTCAAGTCTTAATCTTTTAATCCTTCGCACTTCTTCGAATCCACAGATCAAACGTTAGCTGCTCAGTGTGTGTAACGCTCTAAAGGTGTTCCACCAAGAAATTATTGATTAAAGAAGTAAATTTAGGTTTCTCCAAATCTTGGGTGGTTAACCCTAATTTTCTCTCTCCTAACTCCTTAGGTTGTAGAGAATTTTTATGTAATATCTCTATACTCACAGTAACATTAGTCCCCAATCTATCCCTAAGGCCACTCCTTATATAGACTACTAATTCTCTTCCTAAACTTTTTAGGATTTTGGGTTTTAATTCAATTCCTAAACCATTTAGGAACTAAATTGTTTATAATAATAATAATAAGAATACTTCTTATTTATTTATAATTAATATTTCTCCAATTACTTAATTATAAATATTAAACTATTTAATTTATTCTAGCCTGGTATAAATTAAATACACTTAATTTATTATTATTAAGCTAATTATTTTTAAAATAATATTTCTCTTTTATGGTGTGACCTTTTAGGTTCAATATTATACTGGTAGGAGAATAAATAAATTAGATCCATTCTAATAATATTTATAATGAATTAAACTCTTTTAGTTCAAATATAAATAGATAATATTTACTCAACATCATGAGTGACACCTCTCAACATATCATGACTATCCGGATAATATGAACTCAACGTTTAATCACAACAAACTTATTCAGTAAATAATTACCGTCCAATTCAATCATGCTACCATACAATATCCCGATCAAACATAAAATATGGAATTTCTGACAAATCTTATTTATTTGATTATATGCATTTCAATTCTAAAATGCACAATTCCAATTAATGTAAATTAGAAACTCCTTTCTAATTTTCATTCACCTTGGCCAAGGATTTTTGAGTTGTCATCTATCGAATTGCATAAAACATTCTCTCCCTTTACGTAGATCCTTTGTTGATCATTCCCCTACCTCCATGTACACTTTATTATACCCGAACATACCTTTTATATACTTTCAAGAGTTTTAAGGAATATGACCAAGTATAATTCAAAATAACACAAGGTACTATGATGATCTCAAGTTTAAGGATCATTTGTACTACTATTACTATAGGAACTGCTATTGTCAGGCAAGTAAAACTGCATCAGGTGTTCTTTAAAAGAGTCACGTTCAGTGAACTTATTATCTAATAAGTACCTACATAATTGCTTTAGTGTCTCGACACAAATGATTATGAGATCATTCTCTTCAACCGAGCAAGCATAGTATATACTAATGTATCCGGATTAACTAACCCCACATTAGTTGTCCTATGATTATAAACATTTTAATTTTGAGCTATCTAGATTTTAGATTTCATTAGCATTAACTTTTCATGATTCTTAAAGTATTGCTCCAAAACTATGGATTTATCCTAATGTTTTATTAATAAATGAACAAAATTACAAAGTAAACGCTTATCACATCCAACGTGATTGGCTTTAGGGCATACTACTTTCAATTTCCCCTTATATGTTGATGAATGCCTGCTGTGAAGTTAGACTGTTTGTTATGTACTTGGTTCCAATGGTATGTGCTCTTTGGTTATATGCTTATATTTCTGAATCTCCTTAGCTTGTAATGTACTTGAATAATGTTATGTTATCTGAGGCTATATTTTTCTATTTTAAATTTTATAAGCTTAATACCTCAGGTTGCCTGCACATCTATGAGAAGCAGTGAATTGCACATCTTTGATATTGGGTATATCTCTTCTAAACCAGTTGAAGTGAGTTTCTCATTCCAATTTTCATGTTATAATGTTCATGATATAGTGTTGCATTAAATTATGGAGAGTATGTTTCCTCCTTACTGTTCAGTATATGTATTGAATGAAAATAATTAGTGCGTGATGACCTATGAATACATTTGTGTAAAGATGATTAATTTCCAAATCACTTTTAATATGCCTATTTGGAAAAATCTGAAAGAGGGTCGCTATTTGGTTTATTTTTCCGATATTAAAAAAGCTAATTATTAATAATCTTGGAAATCAGTCCTAATGTTGTTTTTTGTTACATTACAACCCCCCCAACACACCAAAAAAAGGAGAGAAAACCCACCATAGGGTAAAGCCTCCTCTCCCAAACCCATCCATTTACCCCACCTCAACCAAATCCGTCTAGCATCTCTCATAATAGCACTCTAGTAAGCTATATATTTGAGAAATTTGATTCATGCATGCACCTCTTGGAAAACCAAGATTTTGGAGTAATCATCAGACCAAAGTCCTTTGGTTAACAAACGAAAAAACATTCCACAAAGAATGTCATACATGGCGCCTTCAATCAAATTAAGGACATCAAATTTGGAGCACCAAAATGTTACTTTATGAAACAATTCCACACATCACCTTTAACATAATCCATCTTAGGCATATGTGCTTTTACTTGACTATCCCACCCAAAAAAAACTTCTTCCGTTCCAAAATAATAGATACATCTCTTAATGACTACTTAATTTATTTTTTCTTCAAAATATCAATGATTTGAATTCCCAAATACTTTAGTGTTTATGAAGATATTATTCATTTTATGTATTTTTATTTATTATTTAGGAAAGGAGTAGATTAATTTATTTAGTCAGTTTGTATTTTGTGCTTACTTTTTTTAATATTATTAGGATTTTATTATTTTTCTTTATTTTAATTTTTCCTTTTCATAGACGTAGGGAAGTTGTTTAGGATTATAAATTTGTTCTTTTAGGGTTTTTTTGAAGAGGAATATTTGACAATTACTATCAAATTCTAATTGAAAATTTTCCAATTTCCTTTTGAATTTAAGGTTTTATTTCGTTCCTGTTAGTATGATAACTAGCCATGAACCTGTGCTAGAGCATTACAAGCTAAACATTATTGTCCATAGGCATTAGAGTGGATAATTGTATTGTTGAATCTTGAAAGGCATGGTTGAAAGAACCACGGGAGAACATTGTGCGGTGATAGAGCATTACAGGCTAACCATTATTGTCCATTGGTATTAGAGTGGATAATTGTATTGTTGAAACTTGAAAGGCATGGTTGAAGGAACTATGGGAGAACACCGTGCGGTGAAAAGCACCAATGGCAACCGCAGTATCAGATTTTTAAAATTTGCAATCACAACCATGCGGTTACTTGTAGTTCTGGTTATTTGTAATACAAGAAAAAGAATCGTAATATACATTGTTCTCCCTCAGTTTTGGAATGGAGGTAGTAATAAATATTTTTTACGCCTTATGAAAATTATTCCCACCTCAACATAGGCCATATCCAAGAATCCCATATGCATATTTCATCCCTAGAACCGACAATAAAAATCTAATTTACGACTTGCAGCCATACATGAAACTGTTTTTATGCATGTCAAACAAAAACAAGAATTTTCAAGTTTTGGATTTACATTAATTAAATCGATCTTATTACTTGAAAAACATGATGACTGTTTCTGCTCATCATTCATGCAGGTTTTAAAAAAGAGGCCCACTGTTACTATTCATGGCAGTGGTGTTCACAAAGGTTTATCTGATGTAGCTTTCACTTCAAATCATAATTCCAGGTTGGTATAATAGACTAACTTCTAGTAAGAGAAATGCACTATGACGTTTTACAAAAAGAGAATTGATATGTGGAATAATTCAAAAGAGGAAAGTTGTTAAGTTACCATATTAACTGCTGATTCTGAACCTTATCAATTCGAATAAGGAGAGAAGAGAAGCCTCATGTAAACTTTTCAATACGCATTACAATTACAAAATTTAGAGAATAGGTAAACAGTAATTGGACCATTGCATTTAATGATGACACCCACTTCATGAATGTCATGACACTTGTACACGACTTGTTTAGATCTAACTGTCTTCCCAACTGTAGTTCCTCTTCTATTATGCAAGTATGGGAACAATAGCTTTCTTTTAATTTCATGATGACACTTGTACACGACTTGTTTAGATCTAACCATTGCATTTAATGATGACACCCGCTTTCTTTGCTACAAGGTTCGGGATGGCAAATATGTTTGCTTTTGGGAGGATGCTTGGTTGGGGGATTTTCCCTTTTCGGTTACCTTTTCTTGATTATAATACGTTTCAAAAAGTGAACCATAGGCATGCTATGATCCAGGGATTTAGACGAGATATGCATGACCAGATTTTTACCATTGTGGATGAAGTGTCTTGGAACTTTCATTTCTATCGTAATTTAAATGATCGTGAAGCTACAAATTTGGCTATCCTTCTTTTCTTACTTAATTTGTTTTATTTTATCTACTTCGCCTTACCAGCCTTTTTAGACCTATTGATTCATCTAAAGATTTCTCTTGTAAGTCTTTTTTATTTTGTTCTGTTGGTTTTAATCTAGCAGGGAGATTTCCCTTGACTAATTATTTTTGGAAGCCAAAAGCTCCCCTCCGCCCCCCCAAGGTCTTTGGTCTTTGATAGGTCCAATACTAATTATATGCTTCAGCAAAACAGTCACTACAGTCTATACAAGGCTTTATCTAATTATGTGTCGGCAAAATAGTCACTACAAGACTTTATCCTGGATGTTTGTGTATGTATGGAAGTTGTGCTGTTTGTTAGTTAGGATTTTTGGTTAACGTAGGTTTCTCCAGTGAGAGTAGACGCTTTACTTATCAGGTATAGGGCTTAGACAAGAAGAGAGATTATAAAGTGCTTTGCCGGTGTTAAGCATTGGCTATATTAAAAAAAAGCGATATTATTCGCATTCGAAAAAAACGGATATATCCGTATTCGGTTTAAAGATATCCGCAAATAAATGGATACGAATACGGATATATGTGTATTTGTATTCGTTTAACATCCAACCGTTAATATATCCTGCGGATAACGGATATCTGGAGTCCAATATTCGAATTCGGATCCGTATCCAAAATTCGTATCCGAATAACTTATATATATATATATATTAATAACTTACATATATATATATATATTAATAACTTACATATATATATATATATATAGGGTGGATCAGAAGCATACCCTTTAGTGACATTACTCTCTCAACTAACATACCTATTTAAAGTCTCCGTGTTTTTTCTTTTTAGTTTCTCTCTCACTTGTTTCTCTCCAAAACAAAACCATTTCTACGATGAACATCCCCCTATTTCTCTGCAAAACAAAACCAACCTAGCTCGCAAAATTCGAATCAAGCAACACAGAGAAAACATAAAACTTGATTCACAATATAAAACAGTAAATCTTATGAACAACAAACTTGTGGAAAGCTTTCTGAATCTCACATTGACTTGTGTTCCTCTCAACCCAAGTACCTGAGACATGATACATCCAACAAAAGAAGGGAGAGATGTTTGGTAAGACAAATGAAACTAAAATAGAGATGACAAATAAATAATAAAAAAAAAAGTAAAGATGACCTCTTTGGCAACATGAATCCCTCACTACAGATTTAGTTGAAATTCAAAAGAATCTATATCTTGGTTGATAACTTTATCATAATCCATATAACCACAAAAAAACAGTATCAAATCATATATCAGTTGAAATACTAATTTTCACCAACCAAAAAGCAATACTCCAGGTCGCATCTCCCAAAAAACACCCAAAAATTAACTTGCACATATTATTGAAGGGTTTCAAAACTATCCCCGTATTTTTTGAATTTCTCAAAAACACAACCATATTAGACACTTGACCCAAATGCACATTCCATTCCATTCCTAATATTACTATACCTAACTCCCAATTGCTCTTTTTTTAATTCCATTATTTTGACACCAGGACAAACATAAAAAAATTCCCTTTGTGAGATAAAATTTAGGCCAATAACAGATAAAGCTTATCATGAATATAACACTCAACATAAACCCATTCTTTACCCTTTTCAAGGGGAAATGACTAATGAGAAAGACTAATTTTTGATCAATTACATGTATAAATATTCGTTGCCCTTTTCAAGGGGAAATGAGAAAGACCAATTTTTGATCAATTACATTTATAAATATTCGATACGAACATAATGATGGATATTAATGCTAACCTAGTTAATTCTTACTGAAATCAAAAAATAGGTAAGCGTTTACCGAATCAAAGTCGAGATCTGGGCATAGATGCTGATTCTTGGTATCTGTGTTACTTGATTCGAATTTTGTGAGCTAGGTTGGTTTTGTTTTGGAGAGAAATAGGTTTGTTTTGGAGAGAAACAAGTGAGAGAAACTATAAAGAAAAAACGTGGAGACTTTAAATAGGTATGTTAGTTAAGAGAATAATGTCACTTAAGGAAGAATGCTTCTGATAAATAAATATATTAAATTATTAATAAGTTACATATGTATATATATTTATAGTTATTAATATATATATATATCTGAATAACTTATATATATATATATTAACTAACAAAACTATATCTATTAGTTCGTTACAAGTTTTTTACTTTCAAAACTTACTTGCGATGTCGGGAGCTGGGAGCAATGCACAATATAATTTTGAGAAAAAATAATTAAATATTCAATGTAAACTTTTGAATCTAATTATAGATTATAAATATTGCAAATTCTAAAATATATATATTATATATATAAGTTATTAATATATATATATATATACGTATATATTAATAACTTGCATTCATTAATTATATATATATATATCCGGATAACTTACATACGTATATATAATATATGTATATATATATATATATATATATATTAACATACAAAACTATAGTTATTAGCTTGTTACAAATTTTTTACTTTCAAAATTTACTTGCGATGCCGGGAGGCGGGAGGATGAACAGTATAATTTTGAGAAAAAATAAATAAATATTCAATGTAAATTTTTGAATCTAATTATGTATTATAAATATTCATCCACACCACAATATTACTCCACACACAAAATGAACTTCTACTTATTAATGAACATCTAAATATTAATAAGTAGAACATAATATTTGAAATTTAGGATTTCAAAAATGATGAAAACTTATTTGAATTGTAATTTAGAGCATTGATTATTGTATTTATTAAAAATAAATAAATTAACATTCATTCATTAATGAACTTTATTTTAAAACTCAATTTTTTTTTTCTAATTCTAGTTATAGTTGTAATTAGAATATTCATTTTCAAATTTAAATTTAGGCTTTCGAAAATGATGAAAACTTATTTAAATTGTAATTTAGAGGATTATTGTACTTTTTAAAAACAAATAAATTAACATTCATTCATCAATTAACTATACTTTAAAACTCATTATTTTTTTCCTTATTCTACTTATAATTGTAATTAGAGCATTCATTTTGAAATTTAGTATTTTGAAAATGATGAAAACTTATTTGAATAGTAATTTAGAGCATTGATTATTCTATTTATCAACAATAAATAAATTAACATTTATTCATTAATGAACTTTACTTTAAAATTCATTATTATAATAATTGGACTATTTATATATTTTGATAATATACTTTTAAAATTATTATTTTAATATTTATAGTTTATGTTTATAATTTTTTTGTAGTCGTTAAAGTTTATAATAATCTATGCATATAAATTTTAAGTTGGAATTTAAAATTAATACATATATTACGTATACTAATACAAATACACAGAATATTCTATAACCTGTATAAATCAACATTCCACTAAGTTGAGACAACCAATTAGAATCAATCACAAGAATTGACTCACAGAAACCGCCGGATCAAGTTTTGATTTTATCTTAGCCATTCATTCAAATCACTCAACCTGCAAAAGTGTTTCTTCTTCTTTCTCTCTCACCCGTTCATTCAAACATTTTTCTTCTTCTTTCTCTCATCTCAACCATTCTCTCCTTTCTTGCTAAATGTGTTTCTAAACCGTTCCTTTTCTAACTTAGATCTAGCCAAATCAAAATATGTTTTTTGAAAAATTGTTCTGATCAAGTCATTCTTAAGTATATTAACTACAATTCTACCGATTTCTTTTACAAAAATTTGTTCCTAAAATTTCAAAATCTTCAAAAAGTTTTTTTACAATGTCTAAGCTAGATTTGTAAAATATTGTCTCAAATAACCCATGATCTGTTCATGTGTTTATGGGTAAACTCATTTCAATAGTTTTTGATTCGATATTTGATTTAGAAAAATTAAAAGATTTTTTTAAAATACAATTGCAAAAAAATGTTTTAGATCTAAACATTTACATAATCATTCAACCTCCGGGGGTTATATCTTTTTTACATGTTTGGAGCATGAAATTTTCTTATTTTATGGGCTGAATTTGTGAAGTATTTATTCTCTCAAATAATATTTTTTCTTTATTTTATACATAATATACATGTGTGTAAAGTTTGCTCAAATACATGGATCAATCATATAAGCTTACTGAGAGTGAAAGGGAATACTGAGTTAACTCAATAGGATAACTGAGTTAAACTCATCGGTTAATATGTATGGTTTAAATGATTTTTTTATTAGGTGACTGATAAACGAATTTGGATACTGGATATTATTCGTATTCAAATATTATTTCAAATATCGGATATGTATAATATTTTAAAAATCCGTCGGATACCAGATACGAATACGGATAGCGAATTAATTTTTCAAATATGGATATCACTGTATCCGAATCCGTATATATCCGTTTACACCCCTACCTGCGACCCCATGTCCATCCCCACCTTGAAGACACATAAGAAGTAAAACTGTGATTGACAAGTTTTAGCGAACATAGATTGTTCCTAACCATACAGGGGCGGATCTGTTCAAGGGCATCATAGGCAGGGGCCTATATATAAGTTAATAAGCTCAAGGGAGCAGATTAATGGACAAAAAAAATCATTCATATTCTAAATACAAGTACAAACTCTTTGTGCTTTTCATTCTGCTTCTGCTTGTTAGGTCCTTTTGTCTTCTACATCTTCGCCTCTGCGGCTTCGCTACTACTTCATCTCCATTCTCCGTCACTACTTCTACATCTTTGCAGGTCCGCCACTAGGCCCACTACTTCTTCTACATCTTCAATATGACACTACCTCTTGCGCATATTAGAGTAAGCAGACTTAAAAGGTAACTACATTAGGGCTTTTTTTGTTTGATAATTTAAAATTTGTAGTTTGTTTGAATTTGTAGTTGGTTGGGTGATGAACTCCACGTCACGCTTGCGTGAGGTGGTCGTCGCCCGAATCGTTTTTAACAAAGTTGTAAGAATGAAACTCTCTCGACACCTCAACCCAACGCCTATAAAGATACGAGAACCTTGATACAATCTATCATGCAATGAAATCTGTGTTGAATAGAACACCAACGACACCTTTACCCCTTGTTTATATCGAAACAAGAACCTCGGTACAATCGACGATTAATGCGGTAGAAGACGCCACACACAACTATGTATTGTTGTATGATAAGTCAATATTGAACCTCACAAAAAAACTATGAACAGTTTGAGAGTTCTCAAAGAACCAAAGGAGAATATCTTGCCAAAATTTTATTAATCAAAGTTGTATATTCTTTACATCAGCCATATAATCTATTTATACTAATAAAATAAAACCCTAATTCTATTTGGAATAAGAATCTGAATGGAAATAGAAATTCTAGCTAACAAATCACTAGGAAATCAAATCCTATCTAAAAGAAACCTAATTACAATATGAATTTGAAAATATACTAACTAATGAAGTAAATCCGCGTCCAAATATTCAAAAACATGTAACTGAATTTCCCCTGCGGCGCGGCTGCACTGGAAATGAATTGTCTTGGGGCGCGACCGCGCTCAAATGGCAGAGAACCAATTTTTGAATGCAAAGGGCGTGACAACGCTGGTATTGAATTGGATCATGGCACGACAACGCTGGTCTGGCTCAGTTGCTACTCTGATCCTTTTTAAGCACTGTATTTGATCCTTTGTACATCCTTTAGTTCCTTCCCAAATCATGAATCTTTGCTTGGATCAAATAAATTTCCACCGTGAACCCGTTGCCTTAAAGCTCGAATCTCTTTCCTTTAATTCGTGCAATGCATGATGACTTTGTCAGGAATAAGCATGTGAATGATATTTCTATTTATATATGATTTGATTATGAGATATATATTAATGAATATGCAAGTATGTTTGCATTAAGAAAAGCTGTAAAAGTCCTTTGATAGATAATAGAAACATGTGTACAAGTACTTAGAATGAATTGATCAAATATGTTAGGTTGATCCTACATAAGCAAAACAACTGTGTAAAGTCCTTAAAAAGAAATGATATACAAGGACTATAAATATAGAAAGATCAAGCATGTTAGGTTGATCTTATAATGTAATAGATAGGCTTGTCTGATCGTCGAGCACTGCACCAGAAATCGTAGTCTGCCAGGAGAGTCAAGAAAAACTCGAGAGCTATCGAGTCAGAATCGTAGTCTGCAAGATAGTAGATCTTGGAGTTCGTAGACTGCCAGGGGAGACGAGGAAGGATCGTAGTGTGTCGAGGAGAATTTCCTCAGGGCTATAGTCTGCAGAGGAAGTCATGTTTAGAATCGTAGAGACAGCCTGCCTACGAGCTGACCGAGCATCTGCCGAATCCCAAGTCAAGAATCGTAGACTACACTCAGAGTCGTAGAGTCTACTGATCATATCAGAGGTAGAGATCGTAGTCGAGCAAGATCAGATGAAGACAACAAGCACAACGACAGAAATCGTAGAGTGTCAAGATCTGATTGTGAAGCCATTCGAGATGAAGTCTTCCACAAGATGATCATAAGAAACTTCAGTAGCTGACTAAGGAAAGTCATCAGGTGCAGTAGTTGTCATGTGATAGGATGACAACGATCTTGTAAGTAACCAGGATTGTAGCGTTTGCCAAACAAAGAAAGAACTGATGGAGTGTACACAGAGATACTGGTCAGCTTCTTAAGAACAAGGTTAAAGTGATTAAGTATTGGGTCAGTCCATTGATGATAAGTGAACGGGAGATCACAAGGAGAAAGCGAGTTGGACACGCCACAAGGAGAAAGCGAGCTGGACCCGAACTTGTACAACAAAATCAACTTTTCCCTTTTCACCAACATTAAAACATTCGAGTTCACATAATAGCATTGATGGAATAAAAAGATCACAATCACAAGATGAAAACTCAATAGCATATTTATCATAATCACGAACAAATTCAACACATGCTAAATAATTTTTCAAATTGTTGTCACGGACCAGAATAACATCAAAATAGATAATAACAAATTTCCTCATGAAAGAATGCAAAATATGATTTATTATGAAAATATTTAATATATTAGCTAATCTGAATGATTTAACTAAACATGTATGTAAACCATATCTCTCTCCAATTTGATGATAAACACTTTTCAAATCAATACCACATGATAGCACCTCATGCAATGAAGATTGCTCGATCGGACAAGCATGATCACTACCATTGTCAACTAACGACAAACCATATAAAGATTGACTAGCATGAAAACCCAACTCATATGACATATGGATAAGAAAACCTAGAATGGATTTCATGCAAGTAAAAACATTGACAACTAGAATAGACAACATGTTCATATCCTTCATAGTTTATGATAAAAATAATTCTACCATCAAAATAGCTAACAACAAATTTATCAATGGAAGCATGCAAAACATGTTTCAACAAAATAAAAACACTAGATGCATTAGTTAATCTAACAGAAATAACTAATCACCTATACAAATAGCATGTTAAAACAATTTTTCATTTATCACAATCGCTCATGCTAATTTGATTAGGCTTTGTCATCACATGATCATTATCATATAAAACATAAGAACTATGCAATTTATCAAGCATATTATCTAAGTAAAGAAACTAACGATACTTGTTTACCGATTCAAAATCGATGCACAAACTCGTCGTCCCATCCTCCTTAGGTACTATGATCTCATAATTAGCACACGAACTTATGCTTTATCTAACGATACCACACTCCTTCAATTCTCCAACTTGCCTTGATATCTCCGTCGTTTCCTCGGGAAAACTATAATATGATCGGTACTGAATGATAGCTCGAGGTATGTCAGCACTCATTAGTACAAGAGAAACAACAAAACTAGACAAAGAAGAGTTAGTCTGGTTAGTATTCAAAAGCGTACGAATGTACAGTCATCGGCTTTCATAGTCATATATTTATTCTCTTTTCTTTTTGCTCACTCTCTCGTTTGTTTTTCTCGTTTATTTTCACTTTTATTTTTTTTCAATCTCTCTTTCATTTTCATTCTCCTTTTCCTCACTCTATTTTTTTTTCAAACTCATTCTTTTTAAATTTCTCATTTTCACTATCAATCTTTTGAACAATTTTCTTTAGTCGTTCACTTTCTTTCTCTTGTTTTTGAACATGGATTTCATCTTGCATACGAAACCCAACGGTTCTCCTTGGACTGCATATTCTCTTTCATCTTCCACCTCCTTCGGTCTTGTTCCTTTTGTGCCTTAGAAGTGTTTTGTAGCTGCATCCAACAATCTTCCATCATCTTACTGAACTCCTTAGGAGTTCCCTATACACCTTAGGAGTTTCTCGTGGTTGTCTCCAATGCTAATCTCCATGCCTATGATACTTCCTTTCATCATCCTAAGTTAATCGCCTTGAAGGTTGTTCTACATGCCTCGGATATGCATCTCCCTTACTCTGATTTAGCTCTTGGAACAAACTGCTTTCACATCACAGTTTTCATTTCCTCCCATGTCTCGATCAGATGCTCTCCACATCTTTTCCTGCTAAGCACAAATTGATCCCACCATGTAGTTGCATGATCGGAAAACTCTTGGATCGCCAGTTTGACCTTACTATGGTCGTAATAATCATGGTAGGCAAACTCTCGCTCCATCCTTTTCTTCCATCTCACATACCCATCTAGATCATTCCTACTTTGGAAAGTATTCCTTCGAGAACCGTAAGTACTTTCATAACCATAATCATATGTATTTGCTGCAAAACATAGGTTAGTAGATAAAGTGAGTTTTCCTCACACACTCCCTTACGTGTTTCGCTCAAAACAATGTATCACTCAATTATGAAACGCTCGTGTATCGCTCTATTGGCTTTTACCATCTAATAAACTCACACTCTTGCCTTTTACCACTATATATTCTCTTTTATAGGTTCTTTTTGAATTCACCAAACAAAATCACAGTTGACTATTTAACTCAATAAGAACGTATCACCAAACAAAATATAGCAAGATATGGCGTACGATAACCAACAAGATTTCACGATCTCCAATTATATCCTTCTCGCATGAATTTTCAATAATCCTCAAAACTCGTAGAACCCAAGTAATTGAAACAGATAATAGTTTTCTTCAATTTTTTATACTCACGAATTCTCCTCCCTTTTTTGGACGAATGATTCTTTTTTTCACAATATATATTAAACAGAAAATTAAAGATAAGCAACTCGCTAGAAAGGCTTAGCTTTGATACCAAATGATGGGCTCCACGACACGTTTGCGTGACGTGGTCGTCGCCTGGATCGTATATAGCAAAGTTGTACAGATGAAACTCTCTCGACACCTCAACCCAATGCCTATAAAGAGACGAGAACATTTGTACAATCGATCAAGCAATGAAATCTGCATTAAATGGAACACCAACAACACCTAAACCCTGTGTTTATATCGAAACAGGAACTTCGGTACAATCGACGATTGATGCGGTAGAAGACGCCACACACTATGTATTGTTGTATGATAAGTCAATATCAAACCTCACAGAAAAACCATGAACAGTTCGAGAGTTCTCAAAGAACCAAAGGAGAATAATCTCACCAGAATTTTATTAATTAAAATTGTATATTCTTTACATCAACCATGTATTCTATTTATACTAATAGAATAAAACCCTAATTCTATATGGAATAAGAATATGAATGGAAATAGAAATCCTAGCTAACAAATCACATGAAAATCAAATCCTATCTAAAAGAAACCTAATTACAATAGGAATCTAAAAATATACTGAAAATATACTAATTAATGAAGTAAATCCGCGTCCAAATATTCAAAAACGCATCAACTCAATTTTCCCTGTGGCGCGGCCGCGCAGGAAATGAACTATCTTGGGGCGCGGTTGCGCTTGAATGGCAGAGAATCAATTTTTGTCTGCAGAGAGCGCGACAACGCTGGTATTGAACTGGATCAGGGCACGATCACATTAGTCTGGCTCGGCCGCTACTCTGATTCTTTTTAAGCACTGAATTTGATCCTTTGTCTATCCTTCACTTCCTCCACAAATCATGAATCGGATCAAATAAATGAACTTAGAACCATATTTCACCATGAACACGTTGCCTTAAAGCTCAAATCTCTTTCCTTTGATCCGTGCAATGCATGATTACTTGGCTTGCATTGATTTGGTCTTACTAAATAGATTCTATCTAGCAATCCCAAATCATAGAATTTATCCTCTACTCGCGGTCCACTTGAATTAAGCCTCAAATTAAGTAACCTTGAGTAGTTTTCAGCCCACAGTCATCTGAATTGTCCTTGGAGCTCGAGTTAAGTGAATGTCGTTCGAGTTAAGTGGAGCTCGAGTTAATTGTATCATTGGGGACTTGGGTTTAAACCCAATTCAATTTATTTTATGTATTTGTTATATTTTGAACTTAAGAGGTAACTAATTAGGGCTTTTATTTGTTTGATAATTTAAAGTTTAAATTTATTTGAATTTGTTGTGGGTACTGGGTTGGGGACTTCTGGTGAGTACAATTATCTAATTAATTAAAATCGCTCTCCAAAACCAAATGGGCGATAAATAGTTGAGTGATTGTTTGGTTCCTTACATTGAAAATGATGTATTGGAAAATATTGATAATGAAATTATCTTAGAACATTTTCAAGATATGGGGTTTAGGAGGATAGGATTGTAATTTGTAAACATTTTTTTGATTAGTTAATATTATGATTAATTCAAAATTTTTTTTATTTAATTTCAATAAAAATTAGTTAAAATCCGCCCTGGGATCCGCCACTGTAACCATATGATATTCTGATTTGATTTTGAAAAGGGAAGGAACTCTTTTAGAATGTATGAATTAAATCTGGAGCAAGTTCTCCAAAATTAGCCAATTAAATATGTCACTACTCTTATGATGCATGCCATACCATGGAAGAAAACAATAATATTTTGGTGACTAAAGAATGGTTACAAAAAAGAGATACAAAATGATGTGTATAATTGTAGTTGGTTACAACCATTGGACCTACCCATGTATGGTAGATCATCCATTGATTTCACTTTGACGCATTATTTTGTAAGCTATTTTTTGTAAGATTTCTTTGCAAGTGTAGAAATACTCTGAAGAAAAAGTATATTGTTTTGTGCCTTGACCAGTACCCGCATAGAGAATTTACATTGGATGCTCCATGACACAACCTGTGTTCTGTGTTACGTGGACTCGGCACTTTACCCCAAAGTGGACATGACACCCGCATCTAAAATTTGGATCCTTCTATACCATGTCCACGTATCCTATTATTTTAAAAACAGGCAAGGCCAACACCTAGATACTACCAGAACCCGAGTCACATTCATGAGTCCATGTAAGGTAGCCCGTGTTCACAAAGACGTGTAGGCACCATCTGGCTGCAACCACTTTCCCATGGCTTAATGGCAGATGATTGACAGTTAATGGTTAGGGGCAACTGCTGTGTAATGAAGCCTTTACTGCATTGTGATGATTTTAAAGCGTTTTTATCCTTTTAAGGATGTATAGTTGCTTGTTTTCTTTCTTTTCAAAAGGAAGTTATAGTACTGTTACGATCAATTAAGATTAAAAGCACTATTTTAGATATTGGCATCTAGTTAACTTTTAAGAACTCCAAATTAACATTATATATTCTGTAGGTTATGGGCATTAGATACTGCAAATTTAGTAATCGCTTCTTCCCCTACCTTGTTTTTTTTTGACTTTCAGTACAATCAATTTCACGTTTTATTATCTTTCTTATTATCTATACATATATGAAGAGAAACATATAAATAAATAAAAAACTGTGAGTTCTCATAAAAATGGTGCAGTATATAAGGAAACATACAAAGAAAATATTGCAGTGTATAACAATCCATTGTTATTAAGTTACAATGCAACGAGTAAATCCTCAAAGCTAACATCCGCATTTTTATCCATGGATCCAATAAGTTCTGACAAAAACAGAAGACAATGATGCTACCCAAAATTCTGAAATATGAACTTATATGCGTCAAGTGTTCAATTCTAATTGTTCAAGTAAAATTCAATTTACTTTTATGGCCTTTTTCTTGGATACTTTTTATGGGGGCCTTGTCTTCTTGAGTTACCTCGTTTTCCTAATCTATTAACCTTTGCTCTCTGTGGTGTGCTTGAATAGGGTACTTGCTTCTGACACATGTGGTGTAATAAATGTCTGGGACAGAAGAATGAGTGATCTTCCATGTCTTGAGCTCACTACTAACTCCAATAGCACCATAAATAGCATCCAACTAGATGTAGAAGACCAGGTCAGCAGATTACTAGGAGTTACTACTAAATTACAATGTAAAAATCAATTATATGCATATGGAGGACATTTGTTCTGGTATCATTTATCATAAGACAGTGAACTAGAACTTTCTGATGTATTAAATCTTGATGAACTTTTCACTCTTCCTGCTTCTGTCCACTTGATTGTTATCTAAATTCATTTGCTTACTCTTTACTTGTTCATAAATTTTTTCAGATAATTTTCGGAGCTAGCAAGAATGGGATGATATATATGTGGGATCTTCGAGGAGGAAGATCATCTGCAGCTTTTCAAAACCATAAAGAGGTAGTTCACTCACTTTTTTCTTTTCTATTGGAAGTTAGCTCTTTCAATATGGTAGAAAAGTTGGTCCAATTATCAAATCATGAAGTACTACATGATTATATTCCTTCTATTGTATCTGGTGTACAAATAGGAGAACTGACATTAGTATCTTGTGGGATTAGCAGTTTCTTTTTTCTTTTATTTATTTTCTGATTACATTCTTTGCTGTTTTTCTGGTTGACACGAAACCAAGGCGTTTTATTAGTCATAATAAAAAATTAGCATTTACATCTGTGCGAAGCACGGGGTCTTGTTGTTGAATTATTATATATTTGGTGTTTTTTTATTAGACCCAAGGACCGAAAAAACCATTGAATTCTAATCAAGCTATATAAAAAACACAATTTTTTTTGGAACCAAAACCATTGACTTGAAAGCAACTGTCAAAAAATCTCCGATTTGAGTAGCTCATATGTACAAGTCGACAGACGCGATAGCTCATATGATCAAATTTTGGGCATTTTTGAAAAATTGTTTAAAAGTTCAATGGTTTTGATGAAAAAAGTTAGTTTATGCTTTTTTGATGGCTCAACAAGAGTTCAATGTTTTGTTTTTTGGCATTAAATATTTTTTATTATATTTTGATACATATTTTATTCGATAAAGTAATTTATTTATTTTTAAAACTTAATATTCGAATAAATTATTGGTGATTGTATTATATTTATACTTATACCCTAATAACAGTAATAGATTAATATTAGTTAAGATGATTTTCACAAAGAAATTGGCTCTTCTAAAGCTATATTATAATAAAGTTTTATGTATAATAACAAATACCAATAGCTTAAAAATTTACAATAACAATTTATTATATTTTATGAAAGAACTTTGGTACAAATTCATATTATATAATACTATTAAGTATGAATTTATGTTATTAAATTTATTTGTGTTTTAGTAATAGTAACATATTAATATTAGGTAATATGCTCTTTAAAAGGAAATTATTTCAATTTAAAACTATATTATTTAAGTAAGTAGAATCCTACTTAAACTTGAATAATTATACTTATATTTCAATAATAGTGATATATTAAATTAGATATGATGATCTGCATGAGGAAATTGTTTCCTTCGAAAACTATATTACCTATTGAGCAAAATCATGTCACCAAAACTGGGTGAACTCATTTACTCAATTGAAATATATGAAATATAGATATATTTTGAAATCACATTGAAAAACGAAATATGCCAAGTTGAGTTGGCCTAAAACTCGCTTTTATGCTTTATTGTATATAGTATAGAAGTCTTATTTTCTGAATTGTTATATTATTTCATAGTGCATATATACCGAAGCTTCAGTCTATAATACAGCTTATTATCCAGGTTTGTTATTCCCCCGTAACATCTATGAAGTTAACATCAATGCTGGATAAAATTGGATTATTAAAGGTATGTGAATGAATGTTAATGTTCTTTCTTTCACATGCATTGCTGCTATAAAGTGGTGCACTTTAAATATACACAAGATCTCCTAGTCATCATCTCTCTGCTGATACTCTCATTTTCTTCTCATTTGTGTTCAATTTTAGGACCATTTCAAAAATTTCAATGTATTATCTACCAATTACAGGTAGAATTGTAATTATCAAGTCTCTTCTCCACAAGGAAAAATGTTTTTTCTCGTAAAGCATATCAATCCCAGTGCTAGAAACACTCTCATCTTGCCTTCATCCTGAAATTTCATGTTTGAAGTATGCTTTACTTTGAAAACCATCTTTGTCTCTTTTTTTTTAATTTTTTTTCCTTTCCATTCTTTCATATTTTTGACTTGTCAAGAACTCGAGGAGCAGATGTGATGAGTGTTGTCAACAGTAAACTCATGCCCAAGGTAGATGTGACTGAACCTTTCTTGAGAAATTGACTGCTAGGATTCATAATGTGGAAAAAGAAGATCAGCCAAATGGAAAGTGGCAAGGGTTTCCCCTGTTCTTTTTATTGGACTATATTGCCTTTCACCTATGAAAGTATTTTAGATTTGATCGAGTACTTACAGATGGAATGGTTAAGAAACAACAGTAAAATTTGTTACAGAAAGGGTGCTACTTGAATGAATAATAAAGGAGCATAAATCCTCTGGCACGCTAGTGAAGGAAAGGGTTCTTCTTCTTCTTCTTCTTCTTCCTCTTATAGATGTGATCTTATCCTACTTCAATCATATTCTAATATGCCATTCTCAAGCATTTGTTGTTCTATTTGAAGATTTGTTTTCCGCCTCCTTTGCATTGTGGTGCTCATTAATGAATTTTTATATTGATTATTGGAAAGGACATAATTAATTGGCATAATGTAACAAGTTTTTTTTTTATTATTATTATTATTAGTATTATTCATCGTAATATAAATTTATAATCTTGTGGCTTATTCACGTAAATGACATTTCTAGTTCAAATTATTCTGAAACAAAATTGTGCTAGTCATTTGTATTGAAAGAATAAAGAACTCTATTCTTGCTCAGTTTCTAAAGATGCTCCTGTTTATAAAACTACATTTACGTATGAAAAACAAATATAAAAGTAAACTAAAAACAAATAACTCGCAGTTTTGGTAAAAGAAGGTTACCTGCTTACCCTGAAGTATTTATCTGACAAAAAGATTAACCTCAAATTAAAATTTGGTCATTGATATCTTTGAAAAAGAGTTGCTTCATTTTATGAACTTTTCAGCATCAAGTCAATCCTGTTGAATACTGTACATTTAAGTTGATCAAATTTCTTATTGTTTTCAGGCACAAACAAATATTGTTGCTAAAGAAATACACTCAATTGATATCAATCCGTATTGCCCATATCAATTGGCTTTCCATCTTGATGATGGTTGGTAGGTTATAAGTAAACTCATTCACTTTGTATTTATCTTTTGATATCTTGAAATACTTTCTCTAGCACATGAAAGTCATATGTTAGTCTTCTATTGGTTTCGACAATCTTTCCACAAAAATGATAACTTTGAAATGATTGTTGAAACTTGAAACCCTTCGTCAAGGCTATGGCCTTCCGACACAATTTGATTTATAATGATTTGAAGTTCATGTACTTGCAACATAACAGATTTTTTATCTATCATTTGATAATCAAATACTTGCTAGAAATTTTTTATTTTTGTTGTCCTCGATTTTGTACTTGTTGAGATCCTCTCATAATTCCCTTGCCATCTTTTCCATGAACTTGGATTCATACATATCGTACAATGAATTGGATAGCGCATTTAGAATGTACTCTTTACACATAAAGTCATCTTGTTCCCATTTTATTTGAGTCTTCATTTATGTCGGTGTCTCATTTTCTTTTTCTTCCATTTTCTCTTCATTCAGCACAGGAGAGAGTTTTAGTGCCGTTAAGCAAAAACACATTTTTCTCTTCCATTGTCTGAAGAATAATCCATCAAACTTCTTGAGTTTGTTAATTTGGTTCAAGATTCTTTTTGCATTGTTGTCCTCCATTATTAATAGTCTTAAAATTATTGTAACCCGCTTAATTTGATGTAGCACAACAATATTACTGCCTGAATCTAATGGTTTACCACTATTTCCTTAACATTATATTCTCCCCTTACTTTTGTTATGCAGGGTTACTGTGAATTAGTCTCTCAAGATAAAACAAATCCATATTTTACTATGTACTAGAATTTGTTGTGTAAAAATAGATTCAGTGCAAAACTATAAATGAGAAGAAAACTATAGCAAGAAAAAAATTTATTCGAATGAAATTTTTTCAAAGAACTTTATAAGGATTTGGAATGATTTTTCAAGTACAAAACTTAGGTGAATTTACAATCTATTTATAGGTTTCTAAGAGGCTGTTTGTTTAGAACTTAATGGATCTGAATGGCTGAATTGGTAAGTGGCTGAATCATTAAGTGCGTTTGTTTTAAAAAAAAATCTTCTGAATGGCTGAATCGGTCAGATGCGTTGGCTGAATGGTTAAGTCCGAATTTTTGGTCTGAATGGCTGAATGGTTGGCTGAATGAAGTAAAAAAAAATAAAAAAAATAAAAAATATATATATATTAACTATTATATTATGTAATATTAAATAAATTTACAACAACTTTGAATTTTTTTCAGAGGGGTAAAATATAAAAAATATGTCATTCAGATCTTTAAGATATGTCAGTTATCAAACAGTTTTTTTCATTCAGATTCAGCTCATTCAGATTCAGATTCAGCTCATTCAGATTCATTCAATTTTTATCAAACACCCCCTAAGTACCTTTTTGAAGATATACATATCCTTTTGAAGAGATGCATCTTTTTGAAAAGATATTTAAATATTAGAGGTATATTCCTTCGAAAGGATATGTTGAACCATTGTAATGATTCATCTAATGGTTTTATCAATTTAAACCATTGCATTGATTCAATTGTTTCATCCCGAACCACTGCATTGGTTCAATTGCGCTTCTTAGCCCGAATCAATACATCCCTTGTCCGAATAGATCCCTCTTGTTCAAAGAGTTATAATCTTTCGAACCAAACCAATTGAATCAACACATCTACTGGTTTTAATTGCAGCAAATAATATATTTATTATATACTTTTCTGATTTGAAAATATCTAACAGGTTGGTAGGTTATAAGTAAACCCATTCACTTTGTATTTATCTTTTCATATCTTGAAATATTTTCTAGCACATGAAAGTCATATGTTAGTCTTCTATTGGTTTTGTAATCCTATACGGTCAGTGTTAGTATACGCTGTGCCATGTTCAGCCTCATCAATCTGTTCGTTATCAAAGTCACTATGTAATGCAGTGATCAACTAGTTGTTAGAAAGATCTCTCTCTCTCAAAGTTTTCGTGTTAGAGAAAAATATCTCACTCGAGAGTTACTTGCAAGTTCTATGAATTTGCTGATCCTTTCTGTAGATTTCTTGGACTGTTGAACTATAATAATTGATTAAAATTTATTGCATCAGTTAACGCTACTTATGTGGTTCTAAGTTCATATCCTTTGTTTTCAAGATAACCATAAATCAAGTGCTTTGCTATTTCTGTATGCTGTTTAAAATATTATCACTATAAAGTTTAAATTACGAGTTCATGGGAGCTCAACAGCCCTTGACCAAAAAAAGTAAGCAGCCCTGCTTTGCAGGTTTCTCTTTGTGCACAGACAGTTGTGTTATTTTACATTTTTTACAACTACTTATGCACGAAATACAAGACTGCTGAGCATCTTAAATTTACCTGGACAAGATTAATTTAGTTTTAATAATCCATGTAGTACTGATTTTTCCAAACATATTATTCATACTTATTTTTGTGTTTTCTAGGTCAGGTGTTATGGACATTAATAATTTTCAGGTGACACATATTCATTGCCCTCCCCCGCCTTGGTTGTGAGTGCCACTTGATCCGCTATAATCACCAAATTTTGTTTTATGGAATTTTCAGCAAACTATGTCCCCAATCTAACAAATCATATATTCTTACTTGATGGATCAGGGATGGATCAAGTGATTCAGCCGATCTATCATACTTGAGAAAACCATCATGGCTGCCAGCACAACCAGTAAGATAATTAAATTGTTAAATTTTCCCTATAACAACGTAACCTGTCTCGTGAACAGTTTTCTCTGTTATTTTCTTATAGTAAGATATGTGATTTCATAGCTTCTATAAAACGAGGTACATTATAATGAAGTATCTTCATTCTTCAATTTTAGTCGATGTACTTTTTCTCTTTGATATGATAATGATACATTTGTGCTGGAAGTGGACGTCATTTTGTAAGCTGTTTGATATCCTCTTGCTCTACAGAAATTGTACATCTTAGTATATCTTGTTTCCTTTGTTTCACAGCAAAGTTGTGTGCTTTAAAGCAACCTTTTGTACTCGTTAGCTCTAAACTTAAAATCAAGAACACATGAAAATTTGACCCCTAAAGTGACTGAATCCTTTGGTCACTCTTTTTGGGTGTCCCATAATGAGATTCCATATTCAAAGTCACTGTAGCTATGTACCATATCTCATTATATGTAATCATGCTGTTTCTTTCCCTAACCCATCATCACATTACTTGATTTCAGGATACTTTCAGGGTGACAATTGACACTAGTAGAATTTTGAGATAAAAGAATAAATTTTAATAAATATAAAAGAGTGTACAGAAAAGGGAGGATAACGAGTCCTAAAAAGAAATACAATAAGAGAATAATATGAGCAATCTAGAAATTAGTGTATGTAGGTAGTTCTAAAACTTTATAGTGATTCCTTCTATTGTTTACATAGTGTGATGGTGGAATATGTTATAACTTGCAAAGACTTACAAATTTTGGACACTTGACTACCAAAAGTATATGTATAGGATAGTGCACATGCACCTGTGAAGAGTACATAGGGAAGTATGGTTGCATCGATGAGATATTTAAGCTCTTAAAAATAATATTTTAAATTCCCTGTTTTAACCTCAAGTTTTATCATGTAATACATGAATATCCTCTTTAAATTCATGGAAAGAGTTTACAATTCTTTTGGAAGAATATGAACACAACGAGTCAAGCAGTCCGACAGAAACCTTATTGTTTAATTTTAATGTTGATAGACATCTGATCCATTACCCGACTATTAATCGCTAAATAGTTCTTCCAATATAAATCCTTTTTATTTCAATTTCATTTTTATGCACTGTGGCCAATAATTGGGCTCTTCTTTGATGCGTTTCACTCCAGATATACACTGTTGGGGCATCATCCGGTAAAGGAATTTATCTTTTAGATTTTTATCCAGACCCCAGCTCTCCTTGTCATGTGGACTACGAGTAAGGAATTGGGCCTTTTCTTTTCTTCCCTGGA